>VXBJ01005843.1:0-31579 GCA_013400055.1 Nycticryphes semicollaris
GAGATCCTTGGGATCATCAAATCTAGTCATCAGCCCCACTGTACAAAGTTCNGAGATTTATTCTCCAGACCCTTCACCAGCTCCGTTGCCCTCCTCTGCACTTGCTCCAGCCCCTCGACATCTCTCTGGTGTTGAGGTGCCCAGAACTGGACACAAGACTCACCAGTGCTGAGGGCAGGGGGACAATCACCTCCCTGCTTCTGCTGGTCACACTGTTTCTAATACAAGCCAGGATGCCATTGGCTTTCTTGGCCACCTGAGCACACTGCTGGCTCGTGTTCAGCTGCTTGTCAACCAGAACCCCCAGGTCCTTTTCTGCCAGGCAGCTTTCCAGCCAAGATTTCTTGACATCCTCACTGCAGCTCTTACAGTGTAAACAGGATGATGATGTTATCTTTGCAGAGCTTTTCGTTTGCCACAGCACAGCGCTGGTAGCTGGGAGCGGGCACTGGTAGCGATGGAGCCGTCAGCTCCTGAGGGCTATTTCATTTATTGAGGCTTTTCTATACCAGGAACCTCATGAAAGTACTTGTAACATTCACCTTTTTGTTGTTCCTGGTAGGATCAGGATCCAGGCTGTCAACGAAATTGGAGCTGGACCATTTAGCCACTTTATCAAAGCAAAAACCAGGCCGTTACCACCCTTACCTCCTCGGTTAGAGTGTGCTGCAGCCGGTCCCCAGAGCCTGAAGCTGAAATGGGGAGAGAGCAGTTCCAAGCTCCATGCTACCGACGACATGGTCTATATCTTGCAGATAGAAGACAAAAATAAAAGGTAAGAGATACAAATCTTTTCCTTCTGTAAATGAAAATTAATTGTCCTTGTGAACTCTGTTAAGAAAAAACTTGTTTTCCTGATTACTTCACACCTTCAAGTAAATATAAAATACTCTTTTAATAGGGATTCTGTGCTTGTGCTTTCACCAAGCAAATTATGTCACAGCGCTGTTAAAGTTACTCTAGCACAACCAAAATCAGTGCTTTACTGCTGAAATTTTAGCAAAACCCTGGCCCCTCTGCCAGTAAAAGTTAATACCAAGTTTCATGGTCACGGTGCTTTACCCTTTGGAATATACAAAACAAAGATATTGCATGCCATGTGCTGTGTGTGTTAATAAAACAAATGGTTACAAAATCAGAGGTCTAGGAAAGGCAACAGTTGAGCAGAACAAGGTTTTTGGGGGCAACATGATGGTCAGGGTTTTACAGCTGTAATCATTTGGATCATTAGAAGATGTGAGCCTTGGCACCAGCTTCATAGCTGCACAATAATTACGAATTAAGAATGCAGAACAGCTCACCCAGCATGTTTCACTTCCCCGCGATTTTCTTTAGAGCCAGGAGAGCTTTTGGTCTGCAGGAAACACAAAAATGACCATTAAATAGTCAGTGCTCAGCAAAAAGTATTTCCCCATGCAAACTTCGTGTGAGAAGATTTGGTAACGTGGCTCCAAAAGTTGTGATGAGGGATATTCAATTGAAAAAGGGAAGGAGAGAAAGGCAATACGTGAGCATTGCCGTACCAGCCTCCGCTCTTCGGTGAATAAATATCATAGATGGCTCATAATTTGCTGAGAAACACTCTCAACTAGTTTAATTGGTTAAAATAACTGACATGTATCAAGTAGGTAATCCTCAGAGACCTTCAGTACAGACCATAATTTCCTGTAAATTAGCATGATTCTGTTAATTTAAGTAGAGCTGTACGGAGTTTATGCCAACTGAAGATCTGGCCCCGAAAGCTTTAATTGTACGTAATAAAACCACCGTGAATAATGCCTAAATGTCTCCCAGGGTCTCGACTGTACTGATGCAGAGAGAGGGTACACACTCCCCTGTATTAATACCAAGAGGTGTCCAATGAATATAAATGCCCATTTTGAAGGCTGACTGATAAAAAAAAAGCCAAAAAACAGTTTCTTCAGAGTGCATTGATGCTTGGCAGGAGCCCATCACCTGCAGCAGCGTGTGATCGAGTCAGCTCTCCAGAAACATCCAGCAGGCAGCTTTTGTTTGCTTTCATGTAGCACTGCAGGTAGGATGGGGAAGAGCTGTAAATTGTTTTAAACCTGTTTTCATGTTGGAGGAAATAGGAGGTTTCCTTGTAAGAATGAAATACGTTATGTTACCTGACAGCAGAGAGGGAAAGCCTTTTCCCCCTTGCCTTTTACAAAAGGTTTTAGCACCCTCCTTTGCTTTTGCACAAAGTTTTCCCCACTACAAGTGGTCTCTTAAGGGCTGTTAATTAGGAGGAATTTGAACTTGTTACTCTGCTAGGTTCTCTTAGGTAGAGATTTGTCTTACAGTCCACGTGAGCTGATGAAGACAGAGACAAACAGAGAAACCCACGTTGCACTGGTTGTCTCTGCTTGAAGTGAGCCCCAGTGTGAAACGGCTTCCTTTGGCGGTGGGGTTTGTAGCAAATAATTCAGGTAATACCTGAAATGAGCCATAGGGTGGGATGAAATGATGAGGGGTGGGATGGGTGCTCTGTTTTCTGTGCCGGGTGCTGTCTTTGAGAGCAGTTGGAGCTGACAGGGCATGGCAATAAGATCTGTTTATTTGTTCCATGTCTGACAGTCCTTCCTTTGGCTCCCCGTTGCGTGCATCGATCACACTGAGAGATGTTCCTGACAGGAGGCAGCGGCAAAGTTTGGTACATTCAAGAGAGCTATCATTGCTAATGAGCAGAGAACAACAGCCCCCCCACATGAACTGGTAGGAACAGCAGTTAGTGACAGGGGTAGGAGTCCTCTCTTTAGATTGTTCCCATAAAATAAACCCCATCGTGTCTGAAGGTTCCCTCACTCGTGTGTGCGTTTGTGAAAAATCCCTGAATACGGGATTTTGGGCATCACCAGCCTCATTAATTGTGAAGTGCTGGAGCAGACTCGTGCAAGTAAACTGTGGCCGTCTAATGGAATAATGAAACGCTAGTCCCTGGTGAAAAATGACACTGAATAAATGATCTAGAAGGATGTTTCGGAGTCTTTTATGGTTTGAAAGGGTTGTAGGAAGGTTTAATGGTGTCTCCTCTTTAGAGAAGAGATAGCACTGGACTGGGGTGAAGAGGCTGTGGCAAAAAAACATGGATAACTCAGAAGTGATCTCTGCCGTATAGTTCAGAAGATATTCTTACTGTCTTCTCTGAGGCATCTGAAATGACTTCTGTCAGCTTTATATTGAAATCCCTCAACTCAGTATTACAATTTTCCCTTGTTCATATTGGTAAGGTCTGAAATAGGATTTAGCTTTAAAATGACATGGAAGTATTTTCACAAACAGAAATACAAAGAGGAGCAAAATTCTTCTAAAAGAGCAAAATTGTTATTAAGTTGGATTCTGATCCTGATAGATTTAATGGCCTTTTTGTAAAGATTCTGCTCCGGTTTTATGCAGTGATAGTCAGACAGTGCTCTTGAGTGTGCCTTGGTCATTAAGATTTGTTTTTAACTTTTCCATGCTGTAATGAGCTATAACAGGCCAGTTGTCGGAGACTAAATGTTTCATTGATTGCAAGCCCTGTGAAACAGAATACTTGGAAATCTCCTGACACTGATTAATGTGTGAAAAGGTGTGCACATCAGAAACGTACCTGCTTTTGCTCTCGTTTGCTCTCCAGTGTGTGACATTTGGGAAGATCAAATTAGCATCTTTTGTCCTTTCAATTATGTTTAGCATTAAGTAGAAATGAAGAAAAATCTGTTTCTAGAAAGCACAGTACATGGGAACGTTAGTTGAGGGTAGTTGACCTTTATGTAAAGACAGCTATAAAATTTCCTTCTTTTTTAAATAAACTGTCAGTTGTGACTTCATTTCCTAAATCTCGTAATGTCAAGAAAACCATCCAGAATACTGTGGATTTTTCCTCTCCAAGTGAAACAAATGAACCTAATTATAGTAATGCTTTTGATTTGATTTTTTTTTCCCCTGTACTGGTAATTAGTCTTCAGTTGTTCCTACGACTAATTATACCTCTTAGTGTCTTAAAATGCTTACAATATCCAGTCTGAAAAAAAGAATTAGCAAGTCCATTATTAGTGGGTCATTTATCAGTTGCTTGTGTTTCTTTTAGATGAATATATGTTGCAGCTGAGTGGAATTCCGTGATTTTTGTGTGTATACAGAATCCAAATTCAGAAATAGATATGATTATATTTTAAGGGAGAGTCACTGGTGAGGGTGGCTAAGCAGCAGCTTAGGCATATTCTTTAAAAAAAAAAACCACATGAAGGATCGTTGACAAGTCTTAAGAAGACTGCTTTCATAAGTGAATTGTAAGAAGTGGTGTGTACTGGCATTCTAAAATGTAATTGCTTTTGGTATGGTTATTTACTGAATAAATGAGATGTGACCTCATATCACTGGGTAAACAATAGTGGTATTTCCTTTTCATAGCATATGAAAGATTATTTATGTGGATATTAAACCATTTTAAAACACTTTGCTAAACTATATGCTTGCCATTTAAGGAGATATTATTCCTTAATATAAATGAAAAATTGCTCGCAAAATAGAACTTCCCTAATGACTATAAATATTAATTGGGTGCGGTTATTGGGCACACACTGGTTTTTGGGGTAGGATATGAATGTTCCAAAGGCTGTAGACATGCATCAGTGTAGTCCTGGAAACTTCTAGCGATTCCAAGGAAGGAATAACATTTTAAACGAAATGACATAATCCCCAGAATTGATATCTTCTACTTGGAGAATTTTACCTTAACTTGAATGTTTATTTCAGGAGGCACCCCACCTCGCATTCCTTGTCCCAGGAGTGCCTGTTATCATGGTTGCAGGCTGCAGAGGGCATCTCAACTGCTTGATCCTCTGAGTGTCTTCCTGTAGTCCAGGTTGTCTTTCCTGGCTCCTCTTTGGTAGGTTTTGAGTAGAGCCTTTAGAGCCCAAATATGAGCAGGGGAGACAAGTGAGATTTTCCAGGGAGATGCGTTGTCCCATCCATTCCAGTGCCTGCTAACCCAGATGTTAGTGGTGCTCCTGGCAATGCTCTCATTTCAGTTGCACATAAGCTATGTCCCTGTTTATAGAAAGCCTATAAGAAAGAGAGAAAAGCCTCATATTATTAAAAAAAAAAAAAGCCAATGTTTTCCAAGATGAGAGGAACCAAAAAACACTTGTCAGGAAGTCATTTCCAAGGAAAATTAAAACGTGCTTTGACCAGTAAAGAGTAAAGCCAGTGCAGAGATGAAAATGGGCTCATTTTCTCTGCAGAAAGGTTCAGTTTTATGAAGCTCCCAGCTATTCCAGTGATTCTCCCACCCTTCTGTCTCCTTCACCCGGTGTTCCCAGTTACCTTTTCTCCCGCAGCATCCTGAGGTTGTGTATAGAAGAAGAAACTGTTTTCCCTTCCTTCCAGCGCAGTTTCTGTGACCTTGTTCCTCCTTGAAGAAGTATAACAAACCGCAGGGAACACACAAATAAAGTGGAGATGGGCTGTCACACAGCCCAGGGCCTTAAGTCCTTGACTGTAGAAGTGGAATAGCATATCTGACGTCTGGTCTGAGCACCCGTCTTTGCAGACAGACAGTGGAAAGTACAGTCTCTGGGGGTTAGGAAATAGTCGTATGTATGAGCCTCCACTCCTGTGTTTCCATTAATGTGAGGAGAAGGGGAATTAAAGCACAGAGAGATAAATTCTTCATGGCGCTGCCTCTGCCTGGTGACCAGCGTAATCATTACCTGGCTACCGCAAGTTTCAAGCAGTCTAATTAAAAAACTGTTTACACTCATGATTTGATCAGGACAATTTACACCCATTTTAGCAATTACTGATATGTATCAGGCCTACTGGCTTGTGAAATTGTATTAAAATATGAAATGAGGTAGATTAACATATCCTTGCAAAGACCTGCAGGAAAAACCATTTTCCTATTGGGTAAAACAATGAATCAAGCAAATGAAGAAATAGTGCCAAGACATATGACATGCTGCAGTTGACTCTGCGAAATAGAAAGTTAACATTCAGAAAAAGCCTTTCAGGTAAGCTGCTCTCACTTCATTTTCCTGCATTGTGTAGATGAGTTTTGCTATTAACAGTAATGATGTTTATATTAAGGGCGTTCTGATCAGATACTCGGGGCCCTGCAGTCAGTGCTGTGAGAATGAAAGAGGGAAAATGGTGCCAAGAGTAAAAGTCTTAGCTTTTTCATTTCTGCTTTCATAGAATTATTTAGGTTGGAAAAGGCCCTTGGGATCATCAAATCTAGCCATCAGCCCCACTCTACAAGGTTCTCCCCTACACCATATCCCCCAACACCACATCTCAACCACTCTGAAACACATTCAGGGATGGGGACTCAACCCCCTCCCTGGGCAGCCCATTCCAGGGTCTGACCACTCCTGCTGGGAAAAATTCTTTCCTCATGTTCAGCCTAAACCTACCCTGTTGCAGCTTGAAGCCATTCCCTCTCTTTCTATGGCTAATTCCCTGTGAGAAGAGACCAGCACCAACCTCTCTACAATGCCCTTTCAAGTAGTTGTAGAGAGCGATGAGGTCTCCCCTCAGCCTCCTCTTCCTCAAACTCAACAGTCCCAGCTCCTTCCATCGCTCTCCATGAGATTTATTCTCCAGGCCCCTCACCAGCTCCGTTGCCCTCCTCTGCCCTCGCTCCAGCCCCTCGACATCTCTCTGGTGTTGAGGTGCCCAGAACTGGACACAAGACTCACCAGTGCTGAGGACAGGGGGACAATCACCTCCCTGCTTCTGCTGGTCACACTATTTCTAATACAAGCCAGGATGCCATTGGCTTTCTTGGCCACCCGGGCACACTGCTGGCTCGTGTTCAGCTGCTTGTCAACCAGAACCCCCAGGTCCTTTTCTGCCAGGCAGCTCCAGCCACACTTCCCCAAGCCTGTAGCGATGCTGGGGTTGTTGTGGCCCAAGTGCAAGACCTGGCACTTGGCCTTGTTGAAGCTCATGCTGTTAATGTTGGCCCATCAATCCAATCTATGCTTTGTTCCTAGAAGCAGGAGTAAACCAACATTTTTAGTAGGGATGAGTTAACCGTGTGCGCGTCATCTTCTGAGACATAGTGAGGTGTGAGAAATCCACGTTCAGTGTGTAAGTTTAGATGTTTCAGATATTAGGAATCTAGTGAGACACAGAATTAGATGCTTTTCCTTAAGTATGTTGAAAGAATCGCTGGTTTGCGGGGAAATTTAGTAGAGACTAAACAAAACTACGTAGAAACGCAGTGAACCAATTTGATCCATGCACATCTATAGGTACTGTGGACTTCACCAGTGTAACTGAATATTCCAGATGGTAGATCATAAATAAGGGCAGCACCCAGACCCAAGACGGTCACTGTAATGAAAGCTGTTTTCTGTACTTCTTTAACAAACTCATAAGAAAAGTCATGCCTTAATCAGAGTAATGACTGTTTAATACCTCTCAGGTGGTAAATGGGCTTCAGCTTGGAGCAACAGGAGCATGTCGGCCGGTTTGCTAAGAGCACAACTTTAGGTTCCAGCTTCGTTTTGATGAAGCTGGTAAACTAGAGACTGCACTTTGCTTTGGTGATGAGCTTCACCAAACCAGATTACCGAGATGGTTGGGTCAGTAAATAGCTCTGAGTATGATGTGCTGAATGAGATTCATTTTCAGGTTTGTAGATAGGCACTGTTAGTCACTGCCCTACTAGGAAAGCGGATAGTAATGGTGCACAAGGAAGATCAAAAACTCATATGACCATAAGGACATTTTTTGGAGTGTTTTTGTTGGTTTTAGCTTTGTTAGGTCTGCTCTTACTTACACCTGCTGTTAATTATTAATGCTATTGCAAGCCATGGTATTGGTATCTGCCTAGTAATCTAGCTCTTCTTGACTGCATAGTTTTGACAGGCCACTGGATGCTCTCCCTAATGTCTCCCAGATCTTTCATTCAAATGCTGTTAATTTGCGTTAACTTGTGTTCACTCTTGTTCTTTTGTCTATTCCTTGGCCTCTGATGTGGCTGCGCAGGGGAATCATCTGTCAGACACTTTGCTGGTCTGTCTTCCATTCCTCCTGAGCGTGCCCAGAAGCTCCTTCCAAAAAACATAATTTTTCTTGCTGTGTGGGAGCTTCTGTAGGTTAAGGCATCTCCATTTTCAATTATTGCAGACATCTGACAAGTGACTATCTGTGGTAAATATGGATTACGTGCTCAAATCCAGCAGCAGATGAAAGATTATCTAGGAGAAGCAAGCTAAAAATCAGTTTTTGGCTGCAAGTAGTCTTTTTCTAGCCTGTGGATCTGCTGGGTAATTAAGTGAAGGAAACAAAACTCGTCCCATCTGACCATTTTCACTTATCTTCTTGCCTTTTTCTCCACTTAGTTCTGCTTTTCAAAAGACAAGGAAGGAAAAGTTGCCTCCTTCAGTGGGTCCTGTCATTACTCTTTGGCCTGTAAACTAAAATTAGGTTGACAGTGCGTTGTGGAAATCAGTTTCTAAACATTTCCTAGTAAGCACAGTTGTTAAGCTTATAAGCTTTGCAAAAGGAATCGTCTAGAAAACAGATCTTCAGATCCGAGTTGGTAAGGCATCCCATCTGGTCCATATCTTCCCTTAGGACTGGAAGTCAAGGTTGGGGGAGCTCAAAACTCTTTTGGGAACCCCTGTCTCAGCTGTTGCCTTTCCCTCAGCACCAACATGTAAAAGATGCTGCTAAAGAGTTGGTTTGGAAAGTTGGCCTTCACCCAGGGAAAGATTGGGTCAGCCTGGTACTGGTTATGGGAGCCCTGGTGGATATGAGGGTGAGAGATGCCATAGGCGTCCAGTTTTTCATTTTGAGCTGTAGGTTTTGAAATATAATGATGTTAAACCTTCCCATCTGCCCCGTGGGGATGACGGAAGGGAGTGCTGGGCCTTGCTGGTGGCATTGGAGATAGGGACATACTGGAGCGCTGTGGTCTCCAGGGATCGGAGCCCAGTTGGTGAAATGAAGTGCAGGTGCAGTAACAGCAGAGAAGCTGAGAGGTTGGGCAGCTCTTTTTCCTCCTTGAGTGCTGCAAAAAAAAAAAAAAAAAAAGGGTGTTTTCCATCTCAGGAAATGAATTAGATGTTTTTGAAGCTTTGCTTTCCTGGGTGCCACCTTGTAATGTAGGGAGCTGCTGGTGGGGAAAGAAAATCACATAAATCAGTGAGTGTCTGGTAATGTTCTTTAAACAAAATAGAGGAACAGTCTGAAATGACAGCGGGGAGGGCTGTAATTGTGCAGATGACAGGGACGTTGTGATAATATATATTAAGAGCTGTTTATTTGTGCAATTCTTGTCCTTTAGTTTCTAACTTGCAGTTCCCCGTGTAGGCTGAAACGGAGCCTCGGGTCGCCAGGTCGGACCCAGTGCCGTGTTAATGATTTCTCTCCAGCCAAATTCGTGGCAGATCACCACACTTTTCAGGGAGATAGTAACAGGGTCGTTTGGATGGCCATTTTATAGCCTTTGTACTTGGCTCAAGATTGCTGGCTTCTTTAGTGCTGCACGGTGTATTTTCTTTCAAATTAAATTGTTGTAAGGACAAACTGGTTACTAAAATATAAACAAAACCCAAGAGTTAGAAAGGGAACCTGCTGATTACAGTGTGCTGAGAACTAATGAGCGGAGGTAGAGCGAGTACATTCATATTCCTCTCCTTGACTGGAAGTGACTGAAGTGGAGGAAACAAAATACCTACAACGTGTAAAACATTTCCAAGAAGATCTTCACTGAGAATAAAAAGGTATTGATGAAAAACTAACAGCGGTGGTGTCTCCCAATCGTTCTAGGACATTGTGTTCTCTCTCCTCCACTGTGTGTAAGGCAAATGAATAATCCATGACCGACATGAGAATATCTGGGAAGGGGGGAACTGGGATGGCTGGAGTGAGATGGGAGGGAAGTAGGCTCGGGGGAGAGTCCCCATCCCTGGAGAAAGTGTCTTGCTTTTCAGTTTCTGCTCTTACTTTACTGCAAAGGAGAGGCAACGCTGCAGCATGTTGAATTGGAATAATCCAGATCACTGGGGGACGGTGCAAACTTCAAAAGGACAGGGTACCAGTTTAAGGTATACAGGCTTCTGTCTTTAAATTCAACTGGGCAGACCTTTCAGAATTTAAAATGTCTTGGTACTTAGTAGCACACTTTAGGGGTTCACGTGAAAGCAGGTAGGGGCTGGAGAATAAATGCCTCTTGGCTGAGACATGCTTGAGCACGTTTTGTGTTTTGGTTTGGAGAGTGATGGAGAAATAAGAGACCAAAGTGCAAACACATAGCTTTGAAAGTATTTTCTTCTGTAGGAACAGGAGCGCTTTGGGCTTGTTTAAACCACTTGAATTCGTGTTCTGTCCCCACAGTTTTACCAGCACAATTGTCCTGCTGTAACATCAGACCAGCAGGGGAACTAATCCAGTATAAGACTACCAGTTTTACAGATATTTTTAACCTCTACCAGTTCTTCTTTTAGCCCAATAAATATTGGTACTGAGGGAGCATCTTGGGCATGAGGATGGCCAGCTCAGGGAGGTTGGGGCAGCCACGCTTCCTAAGGGACCTTCACTACAAACATCAGCATATCAGTGATTTCACTACAGTTTTAAGTAACTTTTTCAACATTGCGGCTAAAATCATATCCATTCTGACTGAAGACACAAGAAGTAGTAGTATTTTGGTTCAACCATGTGCCCATCCCTCAGCTCCAGCCCAGCCAAGCAGAGAAGAGGGATTGAAGGAGGATCTCCTGAGCCCTGCAGATCCCAAGGCCTAATGTGCAAGGTGTGTTCCTGCCCTTTGGAGACTGAGACTTGTGTCTTCTCACAGTCAATTTATGAATGACATAAAGCTCTCTTGGATAAGTGAGATGTAGAAAAAGAAGTGCATCCTCCCAATGTAGTTCAGACAAAACCACTTCAGGTGTCTGTGTCTTTTCAATGACCATCCTTATGACCTCTCCCAGCATTTCTTCCAAATCACAGGCAATAGGACAAGAAGAAATGGCCTCAGATTGCACCAGGGGAGGTTCAGATTGGATATTAGGAAAACTGTTTATATGGAAAAGGTCATTAAGCCCTGGAATGGGCTGCCCAGGGAAGTGTTTGAGGCACCATTCCTGGAGATATTCAAAAGACATGGTGCTTGGGGACATGGTTTAGTGCTGGTTTTTTGTCAGAGTTAGGTTGACAGTTGGACAATCTTAAAGGTCCCTTCCAGTCTAGGTGATTCTCTGATCTGAGAAGGAAAACTCATTGTTCATGTTAATATAGAGAACTGAGTAGAGGCTGGAAAAAGACGAGAGTGAGGTAAGGAACATGGGAGTTATTCTATATGCAGATTAAGTCAGATTTAAAATGCAAACCAGCTCAAAGCTGGCTTGTTCTTGAGAAATTATATGGAATGAGGCCTGGATAAAACACAATGAACCATGTCAGGCTTGCCAAGAAGGCAAAGGTATATGGAGCCTTTAAAATCAGATTTAAACCTAATTCTTTAGGTTTAAAAAATGAACTTGCAGTAACATGAACAAATTGTCTTCATTTGGACAATTTTTAATGTTTGCAGACATCACAGTAGCAATGTGCAATCACACTGAGTGACTCAACTTTAAGCTCACGGTGGTCCTTCAGCAGAAAGCCTGGGAGACAGAAAAAAGATTGTAGGATATATTGCTCCAAGTCTATAGCCATCTACATCAAATAACTACATTATTTTTAAAAATAACAGAAATATTTCTGGAGGAATATAAAGTGCCTACTTTAAACATGAGGAGAATACTATGCTATTATCCAAAAAGCACTGAAGTTAAAATGCTTCATCTTCATTATGTTTCTGACATCATGATCGGCATCTTCAAACACAATTAAGAAGGCATTATTGTCATGGTGAAGCCTGACAGCAATTGAATTTGATTGACTTAGCGATCGGCCTTTCTTCTTCCTAAATTGGAAGGCTTCTTTCTTCTAAGGTGGTTGAATCTCAGAAGTTTAAGTGTGCTTCCATTACAGCCATGTGCATTGAAGACAGATGCAGGCTTTTCCATAATGGTGTTTGCTTTCATTATAGATGCTTTTTGAGACAGAGATAAGAGAAGTAAATAGGGGCGGAGATGGAAACCGGATGGGAGCATTAGTCCAGGTCCCGAATGACAGGAGGAGCTCTAGTGGTTTCCCACAGCACTTTTTCAGTGTTATGAAAACTAAGTCATATTGCAAAGGTTAAAGTGTAATTTGAGGGACTCAATCACTGGATTTCACCATATAAATATGTCTAGCGAGTGGACCATCAACCCAAACTGGGGTCTGGGTGTGCTTCTCTGTTGGCTGGTAAGGTATATTTGTCCTCCCTTGCTTACCTCTCTCCATAGATGATTACGAAGAGGTCATTAGTCTAAAACACTGCATTGCATCTGGGTTTTTTTTCTGTCTGTCGCCCTTGGAT
This sequence comes from Nycticryphes semicollaris, assembly GCA_013400055.1. Lineage (NCBI taxonomy): Eukaryota > Metazoa > Chordata > Aves > Charadriiformes > Rostratulidae > Nycticryphes > Nycticryphes semicollaris. The sequence continues at coordinate 12,416 of VXBJ01005843.1, forward strand.
CAGGGTCAGAAACAAGTCTCTGCGCTTCTCTGAGTGCTGCAGTGGTTTCTGGGCCAGCTGCCTGATTGAGCGACGAGAAGTGGAGAGGGAGACGGTAGCCTTGTCTCATCACTCTTCATGCTGTCCTAAATACATCTGCTTTGTTCATCATGCAGCGAATCCCAAGAAATTTTATTCCCTGAGAAACAGGTCTTTGGAAAGGTGCCGCGGCTGGTTGTGTGAGCCTCAAAAATATGCGATAAGCAGGCGGTCCTCAAAACCCAACAACCCTCTTCTTCAGAAATTGCCTTTAAAGTCACCTCTTAAAAACTTGTGGGCATAGGTCTTTGATTTCCAATCAAGGTGAGGGACTCACTAAAACTCGGTGGGGGTAGTAAGTCACATTAGCCTTCAGAGTACATTTCCAGCAATTTAAATTACCTGAACATTTCTTTTTATTACAGATAACTCTTGATCTCTCTGTTTGTACCTCTGTGGATTTCAATCATAATGTAATATGAATTGATTTCTGACCCTGAGAGCTAATGACAAGACCCAGTTTCTTCTTTGAAATGCTCAAATTGGTTATACTGCGTGTCTCATGCAAAGCCAAAGGACTTATTACCCAGGATAAAGCTAGCACCTAGAGAGGGAGGTCAAAATCAAACGTCTTGGTTGGCTTCCTGGTGATTTCAAATCTGCTGAAATGGTTAAAATATTTGAGTAAGTGTATTAAATTGTTAAAAAAAAAAATAATCAAAAAAAAGAAAACAACTATGTGATCCTACATGGTGAATTTTATTTTCTCCAGATTCAGGACTATTGCAAGTAAGACCTTGTTTCCCCATCGGGTGCCAAGCGGGTTGATGCGAGATGCTGGGTGCTTCCTCTTTATTTACCCCCATCCCCATTCTGCTCAGCACCTGGGGTGGGGGTCAGGATCTCAGTCAGAAATTGCTGACTAATATATGATTATTACCGAAAAGCGTTTTATTTGAGCAGAGCAATTGAAAAATAGAAGACAGATTATCTCTGGCAACTGTACTTGGGGTTTTACTTTTAAGTAAGTGACATTGATTTTGTTCTGCATTACATCATTGGACAAGTTTGTGTGTGCTGATGTTTGGTCTTGTCAATGGAATTATATTGGAAGTTGCTTCCTTCATATCATGTCTGTTTTTTCTTCTTCTCAGCCTGCTCTGGAGCAGAGCTATCAGAGCATCGTCCCCTAGAGCTCCTAAGCTGGCATCCTTCTCCATCCTCCACATCCCCTTCGCTATAATCGTGCTTCCCCCTGTGCCTTTTTGCTCATGGACCACCTGGATGTTCTCCCTGAATCTCTTTCTGTCTCTGCTGCCTTCACTCTGTAAACTCTTCAAACCTGTGTATAATAAATCACACCTATATTATTGAATTGGTATGCTCCGGTTTAAATAGAGTTACTCTGGCTTTTAAGATGGCAGAGGTGAATGTAAAATGTGGTCTTAACATGCAAACAAAGTCCAAATCGAGCAAGAATAGATTCAAAGTGTTAATCTTGTTTTAAAGACAGTTCTAAATAAATTCTGTTCCAAACCAGCAGCGCATGCGGTGTGTTGTAGCAGAACACAGGGTGAATCTGTTTTGACAAGTAGGAGGACACGCATCGACGGGCGTCTTCCTAATAATAATCTTCCTAAAAAATTAATCATTTTGCAAGGTAAGTATTAGTCGCGAAGGAGACCAGTCAACTGCTGTCCTGAACCTGCTAATTGTTGCTAGTGTTAATAACTCCCTGGTTTTATACTTGCCTTTAATAGCTCTGCAAAGCTGATTTTCACGCCGTGGATACCTTGCACCGATAGGTGTGATAGCCAGCCATGTCAGTGCCTCTCCAGCATAACTACTTGCTTGCAATGACATGTTCTCTTTTTCGTTGTTTCCAGGTTTATTCCGATTTATAGGGGACCAAGTCACACTTACAAGATACAGAGGCTGACAGAATCCACCTGTTACTCCTTCAGAATACAGGCGGTCAATGATGCTGGGGAGGGACCTTTCTCAGAAATATGTACCTTCTGCACAACTAAGTCAGTCCCACCTGCAATCAAAGGTATGTAATAGATTTTTATTTCTTTTATTTTTTTTTACACATGCATAAACAAAACATAATCATTCCAGTAATAGGTAACTAAGCAAAGCTTTCATGAGGATTAGCGTGAGTACGCAGTAACATGTGAGAAATCAGTTTGTGCTGCTTGCACTTTTCTGTGAATTGTGAAGTCACGCTGTGGTGGGAAGCTAAATTATTCCCCCAAAGTTCATATAAACAATATAAATGTTCTATCAAGCACTGTTATACATTAACATAATTTATATCTATATATATAAANTAAATATAATACATAAACATAAATTAAAATGCTGCTGCTAACAATAATATTTACCAGGGGACTTCTCTGGGTCACAGCAGCACTTCTGGAAGGGACGTAACAGCAGTAGTATATATGTGTACATACCACCTTAAGCTTTCAGTTGTGTGGATGATGTTCAGCACAGCACTTCAGACTTCATTTTTCCTTTAATTTATAAAATTAATATCAAATCAAATAACTAAGACATTGAATGCTTTATCTCACTTAGCATGTGTTCCACTACAAGAACAAAAGGCCTAATTAAATGGACTTTTGTAATGAAACATCTTTTACTTTGTGTAAATTTTGCCCTAAGTGATTTTGCTCCTTCCTTCCAAGAAGAATTATTCTGAAGGCAGAGAATTTGCTGTATGGGCTGTGAGATAAACTGAGCTGAGACCAGATGCACCTTTTTCTCCTGTGTGTTTAAGTTTCCTTTGTCCAGCAGGACATTCTCACATTTACTGTGAGAGGCAGCCACTGTTAGTTTGCCAGAGAGGTTTTGTTTGCTCCATTGTATTTAAAACTTGGCTTTGGTGATTTTGACACCATTTCACGGTCAAAGATTTAGAAAGGGGAGAGAGCATTGGTGGGGAGTACCTTCCCTGGTTAATGGGTTTAGCGGCTCTGAGTCAGGAGGTTGGCTTCACTACCCTAAAATCAGCATATGTGAGAATCCCACCTTCGTTTCTACCTGGATCTGCCTGGGTATTGGTGGTTGCTTCAGTCCTGTTTCTGGAAGCAGATGGAATGGTAGAATCATCTAGGTTGGAAGGGACCTTTAAGATCATCTAGTCCGACCGTCAACCTAACTCTGACAAAAAAACATCACTAAACCATGTCCCCAAGCACCATGTCAACCTGTCTTTTGAATATCTCCAGGGATGGTGCCTCCACCACCTCCCTGGGCAGCCCATTCCAAGGCTTGATAAACCTTTCCGTGTAAAAATTTTTCGTAATACAACCTGAACCTCCCCTGGCACAACTTGAGGCCATTTCCTCTTGTCCCTATTGCCTGAGACTTGGGAGAGAAGACCAATCCCCACCTATCTACACCCTCCTTTCAGGGAGTTGTAGAGAGCTAGGTCTTCCCTCAGCCCCCTTTTCTCCAGGCTGAACACCCCCAATTCCCTCAGCCTCTCCTCCTAAGGCCCCTCACCAGCTTTGTTGCCCTTCTCTGGACCCTCTCCAGCACCTCAATGTCTATTTTGTGGTAAGGGGCCCAAAACTGGACACAGTACTTGTGGTGGGGCCTCAGCAGTGCCCAGTACAGGGGGCATGATCACCTCTGGAGTCCTACTCACCACGCTGTTCCCGATACAGGCCAAGATGCTGTTGGCCTTCTTGGCCACCTGGGCACACTGCTGGCTCATGTTCAGCTGACATTCTCAACCAACACCCCCTGGTTCTTTTCTGCCAGGCAGCTCCAGACACTCTTGCCCAAGCCTGTAGCGCTGCATGGGGTTGTTGTGTCCCAAATGCAAGACCTGGCATTTGGCCTTATTGAAGCTCATGCCGTTGGTCTCAGCCCATCGATCCAGCCTGTCCAGATCCTTCTGCGAAGCCCTCCAGCAGGTCCACACCCCCACCTAACTTGGGGTCATCTGCAGACTTACTGAGGGTGCACTTGTTCCCCTCGTCCAGATCATTGATAAAGATGTTAAAGAGAACCGGCTCCGATACCGAGCCCTGTGGGACACCACTCGTGACCGGCCACCAACTGGATTTAACTCCATTCACCACCACTCTCTGGGCCTGGCCCTCCAACCAGTCTTTAACCCAGATACCTCTGTGTGTTTGGTGTAAAGTTCAAGGGTAAATACACGTGCCCAAGAATGAATTCTCCCGATGCCATTGTAAGATCTGCTGCCCGGCAAAGCCGGGGGAGCTCGTGCTGGGTGACCCAGGCTGGCGTAGGTGATGGCAGCAAGAAGGATGTGCTCCACAGCTTTAGCATCATCTGGGCACAGCCACGTGTCACCCGCAAGGCGCCGTGTCTCTCTTGCTGTGGCTTCTTGTAGCTGTACTAAGTGGATAAATCTAGCACAGGGATGCCTGTGTGCACTGTAGTCACATTTTCATGCTGTTGGATAGAAATCCATTTTATTAAATCCAGATCTCAGCTAGGCTTTTGTTGTGAACTTCCTGTCTGTTTATTTAGTTCCTCTTAAATATGACTCAAGCTCCGTACTGGCTCTCCAGGAGTTACCGATACGGTGAGGGTACCGGGTTGCTGTGGGATGGGACCACAGGTACATCGCAAAATACTGGCTGTCACCGAGAAAAGGGCACAGTAACTACCCCGTTGGTGAGCGCTGCTGTGGGGAGGTAATGTTAGAAAGAAAGGAGATCTATTGAGACAAGATGATGGTGTTGATTCCTTTCCGTGTTGGGAGCAATTCCAAAGGAAGGTAGATGATACATGAACAACTGCGCTAAGTTTCTCAGAATCATGTGTTTATTCTCATATAAAGTATCTTAATTACTCAATTACTGATGCCAACCCTAAACTAGCATTACTGTTAATGGCACTGTTTTGTAAGTGTCAGTCAAAAATCTACGTGCATCGGAGCAAGGGATGAAGGAGGAGGGGAAATAATTGAGAGTGTTGTTGTCAGCTGAGATGAGGGTTTCTATTATCAGTCTCTCAAGGCTGGCAGATGTGCAGAGAGAAGGAAATGGGTATTGATTACATTTGGGTCCACGTATGATTCATGTGTGCCCCTTGGGTGGTAACGAATTAGTCTAAAATTCACATAACGTATGCGGCAGCAGAAGCATTTGTTTCTTTGGTAGACTCTCCCATTGCCTCTTTTCATAAGTTTGGGAATCTATATTGCCCTTAACAAGCTCATCTCCTTGCACGTGCACGTGTTAACCACTCAGTGAAGTGTTTAGTGCTGGTTTATCTCCCCGTTTCGTTGTTTTGGTCCTGTGCTGGCTTGGGGCTGGTGCCCCCTGGATGCTGTCGCGGTTGTTTTGATGCCTTCCAGCAGCAGATGCTTAGTGGCACATATAAACACGCTCAGCTCACCTGCAAGTTTGCCATCAGGCACGGTGTGGTGTCTTCTGGCTCTCAGCTGGTGAGAGATCCTCTCCCAAGGACGTCAGTACTGTAACAGCTGACAAATTGAATTTCTCTAGAGTTCTAGTGACAGCACTAGGCTAAGCCTGGCTAGAAATACCAAGTCTGACCACCTGGATTTCAAGGTCAGTCAGACCTTGAAAGGTCAACCCCCGATGTGGAGCGTTTTGAGATTTCAGGAGAGCTGGAGAGGGACTCTTTGTCAGGGATAGGACCAAGGGGTAATGGTTTTAAATTGAAAGAGGGGCGATTTAGATTAGATACCAGAAAGAAATTCTTTGCTGTGAGGGTGGTGAGACACTGGAACAGGTTGCCCAGAGAAGCTGTGGCTGCCCCATCCCTGGAGGGGTTCAAGGCCAGGCTGGATGGGGCTTTGAGCAACCTGGTCTGGTGGGAGGTGTCCCTGCCCAGGGCAGGGGGCTTCCATCTCTAACCATGTTATGGTTCTATGATTAAGTCCAAATTTTCAAAATCAAGCTTGTTCTTTTGCTTCCCAGGTTGGACTTAATCCCTGACACCACAAATTATTTAGCCTCCCTTCTCACATTCCTACTCCCATCTTCTCCCGAATGACATGTTTCCTATTACTCCTCTCTTGCAACGACGTGTAGCATGGGAGGAATCCACAGTCATCTCCACTGGCACAGATGTTTGCCCAGAACTTCGTAAAATTGCTGCTTTTATTAATGCCAGTGTAAATTGTGTGTTGGCTTTTGCCTTGAGAAGATCAGTGCACAGCGTTGCAATTGAATATTAAAAGTTCAAGGTTTTTACTCACATCCACTCCCCCTTTCTAGCAGCTCACACAGCTGAGGGATGAGAGATGCTCTAACAGCTCACTGTCCTTCTGCAGGAGGGGTCTGGATCCCCCAGGAAACTTCTTAGGAGCTTGTTAATCACCTCGAAATCTCACGCAGTTTTCTGTGAGCAGTGATTGTTACTGTTTAATACCACAAAAATCCTGAAATGCTTAGTAAGGCAAGACCTTCCTGAAATGAATGTGGCTTTTGAATGAGTTAAAAATCCAGCCCCAGTTTTACTTCTTTCATCCCGTGGTGACAGCCATTTCATTTTTGGCCACATAAATAAAGAGTATAGATTATGGACTACTAACCCCGGTGATGTCCTGAAGTTCTCTTAAAAATGTTCTTTTCTATTACAGTGCATGTAAAATGAACAAGATTTCAATGCAGCCTTTATATTAAATGTTAATTAATGTATAATGAATATTAAATGTTAATGCATTTAATTTTATTGCAGCCCCTCGAGTGACACAGTTGGGAGGAAACGCCTGTGAAATCACCTGGGAAGCGGTCCCACCCATGAAGGGAGATCCTGTTGGTTACGTTCTGCAGGTACTGGTTGGAAGAGAATCTGAATACAAGCAGGTAGGAGAATGGTCTTGTTCTGATATTACTAAAGTGACGACATAATGGAAGTGGTTTTGAACATTTGCTGGGCCGTTCCCCTCAGCTGTGTTAGATTATACCCTGCAATGAGGCAACCTGAACTTTGGTAAAAGCTGAGTCAAAATTAAGGGCTGTAATAGGTTATTTTGTCCCCAGAGGGGAGTGTATAGAGCATCATTATCTTATTGGAGTGATTTGCACTCTATCCATAGTTAATCACTATTTCTAACTGAACTAACCTTTGCAAAGTTACAACTCTGTCCACTCGTGCTTTCTTCTGAACTGGCTGGTGCTAACCATTGTTTGAAGATGAGAAGATGAAGTAGGCAATTATTTTCCTCATTCACTAAGAAAATTCCAAGAGCCTCCATCGAAGATTTTAGTCCAATACATTATCTCCCTCATCCTGGTGGCCACGCTGCTGGGGGTGCAGCACAGGATGTGGTTGGCTTTCTGGGTTGCAAGCACACAGTGTCAGCTCATGTCCAGCTTACCAGCAACCAACACCTCCAAGTCTTTCTCAGCAGGGCTGCTCTTAGTCCCTTCATCCCCCAGCCTGTATTGATAACCCTGTCTCTCCAATTTAGAGGGAAGGATGTTGTGGGGGACCATCTCAAAGGCCTTAGAGATGCCCAGATAGATAACATCCATGCACCACCCACACCAACAAAAGGTTTCCTTTGTAGCCTTGGTCTCTAATTCTTACCCATAGGCTTCCAGCCTGCTTGTGGCTATTCTTCAGAGACTACTCTTCACACCCCATCCATTTCTTGATCTAGAGGGCAAGGCCTCCACCACTTCTACCTCACCTGTCCCTTTTGAACTCTCCTTTTGCCTGTCCTTACTTTCATTATCTTACGGATTCCAAATAAATCCAAATTAGGGAATGAAATACATTAAATCTTGAATTAAATTTTTTAAATGTGTATGAGGTTGTACTTTGCAACTGTCTTTGCTCCTCTTCCATCTATTTTTGAGTTGTTACGGCGAATTAATGAATTATCAAAAATGCCATAAATTCACGTGGGTGCTGATGATTCAGAAAGCTGACTGTTATTTTTGTCAGGAAACATTTTTGGTGCTGGTCGAGGTAATAAAACCTCCATGTACCGTGTTGGCCTCAAAATGTCAGTGGTAAGTGGATAAGTGGGCCCATTTTGCTGTTGCCCGATTTACAAAGTGGCTGTGATTTATAACCTCCACCTAGGGCTTTGGTGAGCATAGCTCCAGTGCTTGAAATGTCCTGGCTGTCCCTGGGGAGAACTGAGCATGGTTTCATCTTAGAATCGTAGAATGGTTAGAGTTGGAAGGGACCTTAAAGATCATCAAGTCCCAACCCCACACCCCCTCCCCTTGCCATCTTCCTTTAAGGTGGGCCAATGGCTTGATCTTCGCAGTTGAGACGTGGTGGTATGAACAAAGCCCAGCAATAAAGGGAACAAAAAGCAGCTTCGGGGTTTTGTGTTGAAGATGTTCGTTTCTCAGGAAGCACGGCCCTGCTGAGAGGGGTGTTTTGTTTGAGTTTTCACAAGTGACTCACTAGAAGAAGCTCCCGGCTGGGACGTTCTGTGGTTGGGCTGGCTGTTAACCAGCTGGGGAAACCAGGAGGTATAACAGATAAACTATATAAATATATATATATATTCAGTGATTTTTCTGGCTAATGCATTCCACTTGACCTTTGCTGTGGCATGCACCTGATCACGTGCTATTCTTTGGATGAAAAGTCGTTTTAGTGCTATGTTAATTAGGGTTTAAGCGCAAGTCCTAAATTTACTTTTAAATCTGTTTTCTTCCCTGCAAGTGACAGAATTGTGAGAAACCAACAGAGACCGGGACATAACACATACATAGATTGCATATGTATCTCAGGGGGCATATTATATTAGAAAACCTTTGCAGATTGTTTCGAGGGGTTGCACAAGTGAAAAATATTGTAGATTTTTCAGGCTACTAAATGTCCCCATGAGAAAGAACAGTGTGTTAAGTGACAGGAGTTTCTGTAGCAGTTGCTGGTGCATGTTGCCAGATCCAGGTATAGGAAAACTGGAGAAGAAGAATAAGAAGAAAAATAGCTGTCTGAAATAATTCTTGATGTCCCACTGGCATGGAAATACGTGCGACAAATAACTATTTCAGGTTATTTATGGGCTGTGCTGGACTCTTCATATCACTCACAGGATTGTACATCCTCAAGTGCTTTCACCTTCACTCACCCTCCAGGACCCACTTGTCTCTGCTCGGTGACATGTTTTGCACCAACCCAAAGGTGGATGAGAAGAGTTTCATAGAATTTAAAAAAAAAAAAAAAATCCACTTTTAAAATTACCTTAAAATTGAAAGTTTTCAACTAAAGAGCATGTAAAGCTGTTTCTCTGTAACAAGTCTTTAATCCTGTCAATAGATGGCTTTATCTGCAGCAGTTGAAAGGCAACTATTTAAGGCAAAGCCTCGAACACTTTTAACTAGGAAGATGTTTCAAATCCATGGAGCCCCATCTCCCTGTTTGCGCCCAGTTGAGTTACTTCAGGCAGATTCAGCTGATAGGTGACCAAAACCTGTTTCCTCAGGTTATCCAAAAGCCCTAGTTCTTGCTTTCAGTGTTTAAATGAGTAAAAGCCTATGAGTGTAACTCCATGTGCAGGTATCTCCTGGAGCAGAACAAACCAATTAAAGGGTAAATTATTTAGTAAACATTACCAGCTGTGGAACTGTGACTATGCAGGGCAGAAATCGAGATGATGATGGATGTCAATCTTTCTTTTTTTTTTCTTTTTTTTTTCTTTTTTTTTCTTTTTTTTTTTNTTCTTTTTTCTTTTTCAAAATGTGGCAACATCCCCTGACTGTGTGGGGAGGGGTTGGGCACACGGAGTGGCACGCTGTCGGGCGTGGAGTCTCCCTGGGCTCAATGACAAAGCTCACACAAATCCTCAATCTCTGGAATGCATTCAGTGCACCGTTAATTTGTGTAAATCAGCAAAATCAGGGAGTGTAGCAATAGGAGCAGGGGTAATGGTTTTAAATAGAAAGAGGAGAGATTTAGATGAAATATTAGGAAGAAATTCTTTCCTGTGAGGGTAGTGAGACGCTGGCCCGGGTTGCCCGGAGAAGCTGTGGCTGCCCCATCCCTGGAGGGGTTCAAGACCAGGCTGGATGGGGCTTGGAGCAACCTGGTCTGGTGGGAGGTGTCCCTGCCCAGGGGTTGGAACTGGATGATCTTTAAGGTCCCTTCCAACTCGAACCATTCTATGGTTCTAAAAAATGAGGTTTCCTTCTCTCTTTTAAATAGCAAGTCAAAGGCACTTGTGCTGGTTGCGTGCCAAAGTACAATGTAATTGTATAGAATTCATTGGCATTTATTATTAACTCTACTTGCACTGAGTATTTTCTCTGCCTCCTGGTGTGTCATGAGCCAGAGCAAATAATTTCCTTTCTTTAGAGATTTTCACTGCCACCCACCTCGCAGAAGGTGATCTTGAGGGGCTCTCGTTTGTGTTGTTTAGGAGACAAGGCTGTCCACACATCTCCGAAGGGTTCATCAGCATCTCAAGAGCAGAGTGAGCAAAGCTGATTTTGCGTTTGGATAAAATAATAAACCAGTTTTTCAAAGAGAAATCTGTAGGATGACTTAAGAGAAATTAAACCTTTCAAGGGAGCGTGGTTTCTAAATAGATTGAAACCTGCCTCTGATTCTTGACCTTCTTACCACTGTACAAAATAGGCTTTTATTCATTATTAAATACAGTGGTCATTGCAGTGGGGTGTGACAACCAGGCAAGGTTATCTTAAGCTTTCCAGTGTGTTACTTACAGGGCAATTGTGGCTGTCACTTTTATTATTTGGAAAAGATGGAGCGGGTTTGGAATTATTTAATGACACGGGTGAAATCAAGAAATACTTGCCTACAGGAATTCTCTGAGCTGTCTGGCTTGATCAATAGGATGAAATGTCATAAGAGGCTTCAGCAGCAGTTTATTGCTTGTGATGATATTTTCATTGAGGGAGCCGGGCAAAAAAGCTCATTGTGTTTTTATTATATTCTCAGATACCTAAACAGAAAAGCTGTTTATAGGCACTGAAAGTGATAAATTGGGTAGCCACGTTACGTTGACTTGTTGGCCACCAAAGCATAATGTGCTACCTATTAAAAAAAAAGAAGTGTGCTGCCTTATATAGTCCTATTTGGTTTAATATTTGTTTAGCAAATTTGAAAGAGCTTGTACATCATGATAAATTTAATTTTTCCCCCCCTCCGTTGTGTATGTGAGGTCCATTCACAGGGTGTAGCTGTGTTGTCAACTGTGTATCTCTGTGCTGAGGGTATCCTGCCTCGGCTTAACCTGGTCCTACAGATACTAGTGGAGACAACTCATGGACACTGCTCAGCTGGAGCCAGTAGTGTCCCCAAGGTGCTCACTACAGCCACTGGTGGAGGGTGTAGAGGCTACTGTCAGAAGTAAATGATAATTAAGCATAATAACTTTTTATCTGTTGCTGAGAAAGGACATAGGTTCACTGGTGGGTGCTAAATGCTCATCAACCCACTGAAAGCAGGACAGTTTCCACCACCTTCCTAGCTCTAGCGTGGGAAATGTTTTGTCTTTATCGTTACTGAATATTAATTCATGTATTCAGTTTTTTAGCTGTTTCTCGAAATTTATCGATGCTTTTCTCTGCCTTGACCGGCCTTTTTCTGAGAAGAGCCGTTGACTCGCTGGCTTGAGTGAACGTGGTCATCTGTATTTATTAGACTGTAATGAAGATGCAGGTCTTTGATTTAGCCAAACTCAGCCTCCAGTTACACGGGTATTCGCCACCCTGACAGAACAAAACAAGTTAAAAAAAAAAACCCAATTAACTGGGTAGGTGTTATCAATGCACAGACAGGCTGCATGGATCCCATCCCTAGTACCTGTTAAATGTGATTTATGAAGGTTAGACTGTAACCGCTACACTAAATGTCACTATTTGGATTTACTGGATTTTAATTTTGTTGTAGAAGTGGTCATATTGGTTGCAGAGGTTCAGTTATGGCTCCTTTGGTGGAGCTCCTTTGGTGACACATTTTGAAAGGAAATTAATAATTACAACAGCACCAGAAAACATACCCTGGTTAGAGTAGTTTTGTTAAAGGACGAGTGCTTTGAGTCACCATGTCTCAAGGGTCTAGAGAAATGGGACTTAGGTAGGTCTTCCAAGTAGAAGAATCCTGACTCTGGTCCCGTGGAAGAACACATCCCTTTTTTAATTACTTGCTGAGCCCACATTTAAGTGCCAAATGCACGCAACTTTTCTTTGCATGATCATTTATATTTGGGAGTAAACTGAAGTATTGGCCACCTACGAGGTTTATATATATATATGGTGGAGGACAGTTGCCCACAAGAGGTGGGTATCACAAATGGAAATGCCATCAGAAAATTGAGTGGGAGAGACGTTCTTGGAACAAAGTGCACTTTGCAAACAGATGTTTCAACCTTCATGTTATTTCTGTGGACTGCTACAGCACATGCAGTTTCATTTTCCCCTGCCATTACTGTATTACTGTAATGACTTAATGACTCACTTCTTATTGGCCTTGGGAAGACAAGCAAAGACGAGGAGAAAGGCAACAGTGCATAGCTGTGGTTAATGCAGAGATTTACGGTATGAATTTGTTTTAATCCTGCCACTTGAGCTAGAGTGAGCTTCCTCTGAATGCTGAGCATGCTCAAGGAAGGTAACGTAATTTTGTTTAAACATTGCTTCTTGATTTATGCCTCGGGGCCAAGAAACAGGAGCCACTTTAAGGACTTCTACTTAGTGTGGAAACTCGGAGTCGCCATCGTTCAAACTGTATTTGGAAAAAACATGGAACTCTAAAAGGAGGGGAGAGAATGAATGAAAGAAAACCCTTAGTCTTTTGTCCAGACCTTCTTGAGAAACCAGTGGCTGGTTTCTTAACTGAGGGATGAGTCTCAGGGGCAAGCACGGGCAGGAAAGCTGGACTCTTCAAGTGGTGTCTGGCCGAGCACATCTCTTCCTCTTCTTCCTGTGCGTCTGACTCCAGGGTATCACACAGGAAATCCTCTGTCGGCTCAGGTTTAATTTCCCTCTTGTTACCCTTTTCTAAGCTGGGTTCCTCCCTCCCAGCGGGCAGAGATGCTCAATGAGCCAGGGTAGAAGAATCTGAAGTTTGGGATAGTTGGTTTTGGTTGCTTTTTTTTCCAGAAGACCCAGGCACTTTGTGACATGCTTTTAACTTCATAAAATACCAGCTTCGGCACCTCTCTGTTATATAAATTGTTGACTGGTGATTTTGTTTTCAGAGTTCGTGAATGTTTCCAGTGGTCTTTTTCCATTTAAGTTGCAAAACCGTCTCTTAGATACTCAGTTATCTCTCTTCTTTCTCATATTGTGACTCATGCTCTCTGAGTCATGCGGTACCTACATTTGATGAACATAAATACGTGATGGCTTTGGATTGCTAAAGATCCAAATACAATGCAGCCAAGAGGAGCTTTTTTTATATATATATATATACACCTTAATAATATTTTACTGTTTCCACAATTCCCACAATTCTGAAAGTGTAATTTCTGGCAAGATTGCTGACTCTTGAGAGAAATTTGCAGAAAGTACATTAAAATAGTATTTGTAACCAATGTACAATTACACACTGAATATCTTCCAATAACCTTTGTTGGCAGGTTTTCTTCCTTTTGGGGCCAAACACGATGCTTATGTCTTAGATGTGTTTTAGGCTTATAGACATGTGTTAAGAGTACAGAAATATGTTTGTGGTATTTATCAGACACAAAAGATGGGTCTGATAAGACCCATAGAAGGCATCTTATGGTTGATATATTGCCTGTAGTCATGTCTGTCCTTGTGTGCGTTGACTCTGTTGAACTCTCTGTATTGAGACCTCTCGTGGTTGGACACCTCTTAAATAGTCTTCCACGTGCATTTGGTTTTCCAAAACCTGCATTGACTTAGTGAGTCCTTCCCTTGAGAGCTGCAGCGATGTCTCCATACAAGACCTAGACTTGACCTGTTTTCTGTCCCAAATCCTTATAAATTGTTTTAAATTGGAATTTCTAGCCTAAATCATAGACCCATAGAATCGTCCAGGCCAGAAGGGACCTCCAGGGTCATCTAGTCTGACCTCCCCACAGTCAGCAGGGACACCCCCAACTAGACAAAGTTGCCCAGGGCCTCATCCAGCCTCCCCTTGAATATTTCCAGGGAAGGGGCCTCAACCACCTCCCTGGGCAACCTGTTCCAGTGGTCCAACACCCTCAGAGTAAAGAACCTATTCCTAATATCCAGTCTAAATCTGCTCTTAAATCCTTTTAAATTGTGTGGTGCTATGGAAGGAGGAGGAGGTTGTCTTGCTCTCCCTTCTTGACTGTGCTTGCTGTTTTGTTTTTGAAGGTGTACAAGGGAGAAGAGACCACATTCCACATCTCAGGCCTTCAAGTCAACACAGACTATCGGTTTCGCGTCTGCGTCTGCCGCCGGTGCTTGGATACCTCACAGGAGCTTAGTGGACCTTTCAGCCCATCCGTTGCCTTTATGCTTCAGCGAAATGAGCTCATGCTTGCAGGAGAAATGGGAAGTCTAGATGACCCGAAGATCAAGAGCATGATTCCTACTGATGAACAGTTTGCAGCCCTTATCGTTCTTGGCTTTGCAAGTTTGTCAATTATATTCGCCTGTATATTACAATACTTCTTTATGAAGTAGAGAATTCAATGGAAGTTTTGAGACACAAATTTAACTAATGCTACGCATTATAATCCACACATTTATTCAGATATTCCTTTTTTTGAAATCCTTTTGTTCTACCATACATTTTATATACTTCTCTTGTTTTTACAGTTCTAGCTTGAAGAAAGATAAATCAGTGTTTTGATGCACCTTTTTGAAATTCAAAACTAGGAAGTGGTCAAACTGGAGACACAAGCAAACCAGATACCAAAAGCAAGATTGTTTTCCTACACAGTTTCAAAGTTGTCACCAATTTGCCTTTTCAACGTTGTTTGGGGTTTTTTTTTTCACTCAAGTTCATGCAGTCTCTTATTTTATCTTACTATTTAGGAAGTTTTAATGGCGATTCACGTTTTTTGTCTCTTCTTTTTCCTCCTAAACATTAGGCACAAGCGTGTATAGTGGGTAAGACTAGAATACAGTGTTAGTCAGCAGTACCAGGTTTTCCTTGAACAGTGTTAGCAATGTTGCCGATGAATTATTCACTACATTTGCCCCACGTTTTTTCAAGACGAAACAGAAATTCTTATTTTTACTGTTTAGTGCATTTAAGTCAGAACATTATCCTACAGGCCAAAAAACCTCTTTAATTATCTGTTGTTTTTACGGTTACAACACTATAAACTGCCTGTATAAGAAATCAAATAACCAAACTGCATATAAGTTATGAAGCATTAGAGATTTATTGGGGTTTTTTTACCATTTTGATTCCTAGCAGTAATTTTAAGTAAGAGGGCATTGTGCAATAGTTAGTTATTCCCATGTTCAGCTATTTAAAAGCTGCTTTAACTTGTCTGTTTGTCACTGTATATAACTATTCCTAATCTAATACTAGATATTATTCTATGATGTTCATCCTGATTTATATGATTGAAGCTGGTGACAGCTTACTGCCTCTACTGAATTAGGTGAGATTTAAGCTTGATGTAAGCAAACTTTAGTGTCAGTTGATCTCTTTTTTTTAATTATTATTATTATAGTTATTGGAGGGGTATCCATTTTATGGAACTTTTTGGAGGTGTCAGCAACGAGATCTGTTTATTTTCAGTACCTTAAATGGGTGTCCGTGCTATTCTTACCACAGGGCTAATGGAAATAACTTGGTACGTGGCAAAACTCAGAGGAGAGTCCTGCTCTGATGGGAAATGTCCCCCCTCCTCCTGCCTGCCCCTTCCAAGAGACACATTTTAATCCATCGAGATACTAGAATTTTAACTCTTCAGTCATTGGATTATTTATAATAAGTCAACATTGTGCAAGTACCTCAGGGACATAAATGAGCTGGAGGTGCAAATAGATTCCAAAAGGGTGCAACAGACACAGTGTATTTCCCTGCCTCTTGTTTTTTGTATATTTTTGCTACTCGGTTTTGCTTTTGTCTTAGCTTTTTTTTGTGCTCTGTCTCCATCGTCTAAGATTCAGTGTCCTGTACTAGCATAATATTCCCTTAACCAAAGTCATGGGGAAAAAACAACATTATTTTTGTTTTAGGTTTATTTATACTATATACTGCATACAGTACTTTAAATACCAATTACAGTGCAATCTTTTTATTTATTGTAAAAAAAAAAAATAAAAAATAAAAAGTGTACTTATGTACTAATCTCCCTCCCTCCCCTCCCTGTAGCATGTTATATTTTGTCTGGTTTATATTGTTGTATTTTAGGTCAACTTTTTACCTGGCAGCATTCCTAGTATTATTAATCTTCTTACATTTTCTTGTGTTTTTGAAGATGGGAGCATCTAGTACTTTAAATGCCAAAAAAAATTAAAAAAAAATAAAAAAAATAAAAACATTATCAGTGATTCAAACGTTTACATGTATCCAAAAACATAATCATCTCTGGAAAGAAAGTGCTAAGATCAATGAATTATTCTGTGTGCCTCTCTAGATGTAGCAAATATTAGATATGTTCTGTATTTTGTTATTGACTATAATTAGTTTAATTTAGCCTTGCAAACTAATGGCATCGAGCTAAATATATATGTTTGTTGGGGTTTTTTTTTGTTCTTGCCAAAGTCATGGCTTGTCAAATTTATTTACATCTTATTTAAATTTATTTGTGATATGAAACTTTGTGACCTTGCATCTGTATTTTGTGAGCAAAGCATATCCAGCTGACTTCAGTGGAGGGGAAAAGAGTGTATTTTTGAAAACAGTGAACAGACCGCTAGCTTGGAAACCCAGAAATTTGAATAGATTCCCTTTTTTTTTTTAATTATTATTATTTTTGGAGTATAGTTTCAGCAGTGCTGCTATGAAATCCCAGCCTGACACCTTTTTAAAAAAACCTGCTTCAATAAAAAAATAAAAAAAAAAGGGAAAAAAAACCCAAAACAAACCAAACTCACTTTCCTTTCGATGATTCAATGAATTTTGGAAATTTGAAATACAAGTGATAGTAAAAGCAGCCAGCGGAAGGGTAGCGAAAAGCAATCGGTTCCACTTGAAGCCTTTCTGTCACAATCTCTGCTCTGTTTGGTGTCCTTTTATGATCTGGTGTCCCTTACAGTCACGCTAAGGAGAGGGGCCAGCCCAGCCCCGAGGTTACCGAAGAAAGGGTGCTGCGGGAGCTGGGACAGGCCCTGAGCAAGGTCGTTTGACCTTCGTTCCGTTTGTCTACTCTGCCATCTCGATTTCAGTGTCGTTCCTGTACCAGCAAACCAAGCCAAATGAAATACAGCATCGCTGATTTTTAAACTGCCCCTGGTTCGATTTCCACCTTCACTCACCCACCCTTTCCTTGCCGATGCCTTGTCTTTTTTCCGATCACCTTTATGCCCTTTGGTCCAGCAACAGCCGGCCTTGACCCCAACCCGAGGGCTCTCTGCTCTCAAAGAAATCATGAATAGCAAAAAAAAATCATAAAAAGGTAGAATGAAACACTAAAGACTTAAAAACCCTTAAGGAAGGAGAGAGAAAAGAGGTTTTTATATTGTTCTGCCTTTTTTTTTTTTTTGTCTTTATGAACTTGAAATGTTTTCTAATCCTGTTTGTTGGCTCAGTATTCAGTGTCACGATTGAGAAGTGCCCTAACTGAATGTGTATGAACCTTATCCTTGCACAGCTCTTTAAATCGAAGAGGGGGAAAAAAAAAAAAAAAAAAAAAAAAAAAAAAAAAAAAAAAAAATGTTTTTACCTCACTATGGGAACATACATTCCAAGCTTTTCAACTTTAAGAAAAAAGAAAAAAATAATCATAAGTTTTCTTGTATTGTAAATTTTAGACTATTTCATATGCATTGTATTAAAACTGCCATATCAATTTTAATGTATAGATTTTGCAAATACTACACTATGTATGTAAGACTTAACTGTATCTGTAGTGTATATGTAATATATTTATGCCCAATAAATGTTTTAATTCTTTCTGATATTACCAGGAGTTTTCTTAATGGAGGTGCAGCCCTTTTCTGTCTGCCTGGCCCCTTTCTGGCAGGTCAGTGGTTTTGCTGCAGCCTGAAGCAGGAGTGGGAGCCCCCAGTTTAACCTGGGACGTTTCTGGTTTGTAACGGGGATGGTTTTGTGATGATGTTTGTAAACTCAAATTGCCATCATAAGGAATTAATCAAGTATGTGTACGTGTTTCTTTGCAAACACATGAATGTTTGGTTTTTAAACAGCTTTTCCTCTTCAAGTCACTGCCTAAATACATTTTATTTGTTTGCTTTAATTACTGCAATTTGCAACATGAATGGGTTTTTCCTAAGGAAATAGAGTGGGCTTTTGGGTTGGTTTTTTTTTCACTTTGATCAGATTTTTTTATTATTATTATTATCCTCCTTTTCCATTTAAACAGTGCTTGCCAAAACAATCTTTCATTAACAAATTTTTTTAAATATGTCTATGAAATAGTAATTCCCTCTCTGTTACCTGAAGAACTCTTTTATTTTCAGTCATCCCTGCTTTACAGCTTTTGCCGTGAGTGTCCGCAGAGGTGATGGAAGATGCTTAAAGCCCGTGGGAGTGGAGGAGTTTTTAGGGGGTGTTTGAGCTCTGGATGTTGCCTTCTCGTGTCATAGCCCACAGGTTTGGTACAGAGGTGCTGGGTCCCCTTCACGCACCCAAACTGGGCAGAGACTGGGGTAAGTAACACTTAAGTTTCCAATGGATTTTTGTTTTACAAGGAAATAAGGAAGCAAAGTTGTTAACCGGCCTCTTGAAATGTTGTATTTAACGTCTCTTGCTTGTCTCCTACCTGCTGGGAGAAAAGTGTCTCCTTGGACAAGTTTTGAAACGGAGCTGGGGTTTGCAGTTTTTGACATTTTTAGATACAAACGACCTCTTGGCTGGTTACAGGGGCTGGATGTGGCCTGTGGCACATCTCGCAATTTGAGCAATCTCCAGGTCTGCCGGCAGCGGCGCGTGGTCCCCAGGCCGGTGGCTGCGGTTTCTATAGCAGCAGCAATTCTCCCTCTGCTCGCTTAATCAAAGAGCCTGTTCAAAACCAGAACGGGGAGAATTTGTTTTGCTTCTGTCTTTCAGCCACTTGTGGCAAGTTCAGAACATGTTTGGTTTGGTGGAGGAGGGTTGAGCCCTGTTTTA
>VXBJ01005843.1:31588-43018 GCA_013400055.1 Nycticryphes semicollaris
TAAAGCCGGGGGGGGGGGCGGTCTATGTAAAGAACCAATGCATCAAAGCAAGATGTGGTGGGATCTGAGCCACCCGCTCCCTGGGACAAATAGGAAGGCAAACAGGAGCCGGAGGTAGCATCAATCCATGCTGTTCCCCTCCTGCAGAGCCTTTCTTTCCTGCCAGAGTCATTCAAGTCTTCAAATTTAAGAAGATGCTCAAATTCTGGCTGCTATAAATAGCCCCGGCTTGAAAGGGAGGTAGGTCTTCACTCCAGCCTTTATGTCAGGGAACCGAGGCTCTTCTGCCTCTCCCTCCTGTCTCAAAACACAGCAGAGATATTTGCAAATACCCCTGAAAAAGAAATACTTTAAGAGCTCCCAGAGGCCTCCAGGGAGTGCTGTGTAAAACAGCATCACCTGAGCTGCTTCTCCCTGGTGGGCCCAGTCCTCAGACAGGCTATGGGCAGCTTGGCTGACCCAGCTGAGGTCTCCCAGCACCTGCAGGTTTGCAGCTGGAGGAGAGTTCCATGAGGAATGCAGCTCTGGTCTGAACTGAGGGATGGGGACACCCACAGTGGTGATGGGATCTCAGCATTTCATCCTTGCTGTCAATTGAGGAATGCTGTTGGGCTGTGCTTGGCATCTGCAGGGAAAGAGTAGCTCCTCATCCTGTGGTGGGGAAGGTCCTGCAGGAGCATGAGTTAGAGTCGAATGGGAGGAAGCAGCTCCAGCCTGTGCCCCTCTCCGACGGGTGATTTGTCACCACTTTTCAATGGCCCCGGTATATTTTTATTGAAGTTTGAGGTGGCAGATCACAGAGTCACAGAATGGACAGGGTTGGAAGGGACCTTTGGAGATCATCTAGTCCAACCCCACTGCCAAAGCAGGGTCTTCCAGAGCAGGTTGGACAGGAATACATCCAGGTGGGTTTTGGATATCTCCAGAAAAGGAGACTCCAGTGACACATCAGAGTCAATCTCAAGCTGGTGGAAAGTGGTGGGATGAGTTCTGATGCTCACAGTATTCCCAAATCCCCACCTGAGGGAAACACCGGCCTCTGGGAAGCTGAGGATGCTGAGCTGCTCAGCTCCTGCCAGACCCAGCCCAGAACCTCTTTCCCATCTTCTGCTTGCCTGCATGCTTTTTTGGGATTAAGGGAGGGGAAAAAAAACAAACTACTATGTGTTCTTAAAGAAAACTCCAGCTGCCTCCCAATCTTTATCTATTTGTGCCAAAACTCAGCAAAGTTTGGGCAGTTTATGGATAAGAGAGATGGGGTGATTCTCCCCCAGCATCATCAACAGCTACGTGAACCAGATGGTTTTGTTAGAGCTGTCTGCACCCTTGGGTGCAGACAAGAGAAAAGTTACAAAGAAATTATTACAGAATCACAGAATGCTATGGGGTTGGAAGGGACCTCTTCTGGAGATCATCTAGTCCAACCCTCCTGCCAAAGCACGTCCTCCTACAGCAGGTCCCACAGGAATGTGTCCAGGATGGTTTGGAATGTCTCCAGAGATGGAGACTCCACCACCTCTCTGGGCAGCCTCTTCCAGTGCTCTGCCACCCTCAAAGTGAAGAAGTCCCTCCTCAGGTTTAGATGGAACTTCCCATGTTCAAGCTTGTGCCCATTTCCTCTTGTCCTGTCACGGGGCACCACTGAAAAAAGATTGGCCCCTTCTTCTTGACACCCACCCTTTAAGCATTTATAGGCTGATGTATAAATTATGTTTCCTGTGTAAATCTTTTCCTAGAATTGTAGACTTATTGCAGAATTCATGACGTGTTGCAATTTGTTGAAGTGGTGTAGAATTATATTCTCTGTCCTTAATACTCACCTTCCTTGAAGTGAAGATATAAATGTCAGAAATGAGAACCACAAGTGAGTAGAGGGGAGGAAATGGCCATCCTGTGTCGATATTTTTACGGCTGAGCAGAAAGCCAGCTGAGATCCCTTGAAAGGGCTATTTCATCAGTATTACATTTAATAAGTTCTAAACGATTGCATCTGTTTCTGCTCTCGACAGTTGCTCTCTCTCTCACAATGTGCAGATTCTTGGCTGGGCAAAAATGAAAAAAATAAAAATGTAAGAGGTTTCACAAGATGCTTTCAAACAGAGCGTACGAGCCTGCTGTCTGCTGTAATCCAGGTGAACATGCTGCTCTTAGTTTGAGTAGTTATATTTATTTTGCTAATTGCTGGCATAGATGGTGTTGCATGCAATCCAAGCTATTTTTAGGTCTCCTAGCACGGTTAATAAATAACTGCTTGGGTCAGTGTGCTCAGTAAATGTCATTTCTTGGTAATTTTCTTAGCTCATCTCCCTCGCTTTGTGTCAGGTGAAAGCCATTGTGGAGTGAAGAGTGAGGCTGCAGAAGTCTTGACATGTAAACAGAGTTAAGACATTTGCTCTAATCAAGTGCAAATACTGTATTTATTAATTTATAGCTTAAATGCCCTTCCTTTCCACGGAATGCTTCCGAACTGGTTGTGATGTCCTTGGCCTGGAGGGCTCTGTGGCACTGGGCATGTTCCTGTCCCCGGGAAGCACCGGGAGGGATGCTGCTTGGTGCCTGCTCGGGGTTCAGCACACTCGGAAAAATGGGGTTCCTGTGCTCGGCAGGAGCAGGTATTGCCTGAGCTGCTGCTGTATGGACTTTGTGTGGTGTAAGGTGTAGTTATAGACCTGTGATTGCGCTGGGTCACAGAGGTTAAGCTGCTGATGATTCTGTCTTTGCCTTTTCCCCAGTATGGGGGTTAGGTGATTCTTCTGGAAGGGACCCTAAAGATCACCCAGTTCCAACCCCCTGCCCTGGGCAGGGACACCTCCCACCACACCAGGTTGCTCCAAGCCCCATCCAGCCTGGCCTTGAACCCCTCCAGGGATAGGGCAGCCACAGCTTCTCTGGGCAACCTGTTCCAGTGTCTCACCACCCTCACAGCAAAGAATTTATTCCTAATATCTGAACTAAATCTACCCTCTCTCAATTTAAAATCGTTCTCCCTCATCCTATGGCTCCCCTCCCTGATCAAGGGTCCCTCCCCATCTCTCCTGTAGCCCCTTTAGGTACTGGAAGAGGCTATAAGGTCTCCCCTGAGCCTTCTCTTCTCGAGGCTGAACAACCCCAATTCTCTCAGCCTGTCTTCACAGCAGAGGTGCTCCAGCCCTCAGATTGTCTTTGTGGCCTTCTCTGGACCGTCTCCAACAGGTCCATGTCTTCCCTGTGCTGAGGGTTCCAGGTGGGGTCTCACCAGAGCACAGCAGAGGGGCAGAATCACCTTCCTTGACTGTCTCATGTCTTTCTCATTTCAAGTGTGATGTGATTGACTTCAGCATTTTGAAATCAAAAGTGTCCTAGCTGTTAGAAATCTCTGGTTGCTCACTAAATAAGCCTTGCCTGGGCAGTGATGGTGCAAGTTCCTTCCTCCAGCTCGTGTCAGCCTGCCTTGCAGGAAGGGACATTTGATGCAGGTCTTGCCGCAGCCTACAGCAGTGGTGTTCCTCTGGCTACATGGTAGATTCCAAATGATGCTGGGGTGTGGAAAATCAGGCACAAGACTGAAGAGGAAGCAGGTAAATACAAACCTCTCATGGTTTCTGACACCACAGCAAGAGTAGCTGCTCCAAGGTGACTTGGTCCAAGGCTGAAGCAACCAGGGCCTGGTCCAAGGTGACTGAATGAGGCTGGGGCAACTAGAGGCAGGGGCTTTTGTGAGTGACATCAGGTAGCTTTTTGTGACAAAGTACCCACTGTTGTGATCGGAGTGTATCTGAAATGCTTTTGTTTCCTCCTGCATTGACATTAGACCGGAGATGCTGGGGCAGTACCCACGGCAGCTGGGTGAGGGATGAGTCCTGCTCCAACACACCTCCACCAGAGCTGGGGCACCAGCCAAGGTGCAAGGCAACCCTTGGGCTGGCCACCCGCTTCCCTCTTCACATGCTAACGATACTTCAGCGGGTTCAAAGCGCTGTGCTCCATCCCAACCAGTTCAGAAGATTGCTCCTTTTGCAATCCCCGCGCTGGTGCTGCTTGGCACAGCACAGCGAATTTTCCAAAAATCAATGGCATTGTCACCGCTGGGTAAAAATACCAGGGTGCTATCGACAGGGCAGAATACAGGCCCACCTGTGATCATGGACATCGGCTTAGCTTTCGAATAAGGATGTGGAATATGAGGTTTTGCTGCCTTTTGTAATATCGGCGTGTTAAAGTTATTTAAATCTCTGCGCCTCAGAGCTCGTCGTGCTGCGGGTTTATTACCAAACGGGCTCACGGTGTTAGATTCCCTGCCTGCCTGCCCTAATGAAGGATGATTTTGTAGCACGGGGTCGTTTGCGGAAGGGGAGGCTGTGCAGAGAAGAACAATGTGAACAAAGGCTTCGGAAATCACCATGCCTTTCCTTTCTCCTGGGCAGCACTTCAATCATGTGAAAATCAATCAGAACATGAGGCAAAAAAAAGGGAGTAAATGCTCTTCTCGCTTGATCCAGCAGCGTTCAAAACGGGGCCAAGTGCTGGAAAAGCATCTCCTGTGCCCTCGCAGCAGCCTCTGAGGTTGACCTCAATAAAGTGGGGTACTTCATTTCTGAGAGTGATTTTGTCTTACGGACTCGCACACGTTACCAAACCTTCATTTTGCTCCCAGTGAGGGAAACAAAGCATGTGTGCACAGAGAGCAAGAAAATGCCTTCATTCCCAGGTGTTTTATCTCCAAGAACAGCGAGAGGAGCAGCCTGCAGGCTTTTAGGAGCTGGTACCCTCCTAGTGAGAGATGGATCCAGGCAGGGTCCAATCTCACCACTGACGTCCACCCCATGTATGATGGACATACATAGGTACTTGTCCATGGATGCCCAAACCTACAGGGAAGACTACAGTGGGACTGGGATTGCTCACATCCCATCAGGTGTTTTGCTGGGATACTGTGCAGTGCAAATAGACCTCTGCTGGCGTCGAGTTTGCTCCTCAAGCCTTTGTGATGTGGTAGTGATGGCATCCAGGGAACCCTGCAACAGCAACCTGGGGATATGGGTTTGGGGTTATTTTACTTTTCCTTGTACAAGCATAGGGTTAATGAGGGGTTCTGAATTTTGCTCTCATTTAACAAGTCCTGCCGTGCACCAGTCCACGACTCAGATGAAGAAAGCCAGTGACACGCAAGCGCTGGGCTTGGAAGGGAACTGAGACTCTTCTGCTGAGAAGAGCTGAGAAAACCTGCAAAAAGCCCCCAGAATGTATTAATTACAATTGATAACACTAATGTGTTACATTGTGTGCTGGCATAACAACTGTGCTGAGGCTCAACAGCAAACAGAAGTGACTAAAATTCATCAACCTGTAAACTTTAATACAAACTGAACTAAATGTGTCTTTTCTTCATCCTCTTTCACTACACTTGCATAAACACAATTTAGAGGGAAAAGACAGATCATAAACTAACATCTGCTTTTCTTGATTTTCCTAAACAGCAGCAGCCAGAGTTTCTGGAAACCCTAACTGTGCTTTTACCATCTGATAGAGCTGGAAAAGCTGGACCCTGTCACCTAAAAAACTGCTCTTGCCAAAGTTTGACCGAGGACATGGGACATGAAGCCAAGCCCCTGGAGGTTTTACTTGTTTCTTGCCAGAAAGAATGTTTCAGAGAGAAAAGCCCTGGTGCTCCTGTGAAGCTTCTGGTCTGTGCCTGGAGCTGGGAAGGAGTCTGCTGTGGTACCTCAGGTAGGGATGCACGGGTGGGAGATGATGGGGTGGGGATGTGTCTATCATTGCCCTGTGTGGATGATGGACCTGCCAAAACGAAGAGAGACTTCCCATTAACGCCCTACGAGCTTCCAGTTCCTCTGGGCACTGCTTGCGTTACAGCCGGGCAGTGTGTAACTCCATACTTGACTTGGGGAAGTGTGGCTGGAGCTGCCTGGCAGAAAAGGACCTGGGGGTTCTGGTTGACAAGCAGCTGAACACGAGCCAGCAGTGTGCTCAGGTGGCCAAGAAAGCCAATGGCATCCTGGCTTGTATTAGAAATAGTGTGACCAGCAGAAGCAGGGAGGTGATTGTCCCCCTGCCCTCAGCACTGGTGAGTCTTGTGTCCAGTTCTGGGCACCTCAACACCAGAGAGATGTTGAGGGGCTGGAGCGAGGGCAGAGGAGGGCAACGGAGCTGGTGAGGGGCCTGGAGAATAAATCTCATGGAGAGCGATGGAAGGAGCTGGGACTGTTGAGTTTGAGGAAGAGGAGGCTGAGGGGAGACCTCATCGCTCTCTACAGCTCCTTGAAAGGGCATTGTAGAGAGGTTGGTGCTGGTCTCTTCTCACAGGTAATCAGTGATACAACCAGGGGGAATGGCTTCAAGCTACAACAGGGTAGGTTTAGACTGAACATTAGGAAAGAATTTTTCCCAGCAAGAGTGGTCAGACCCTGGAATGGGCTGCCCAGGGAGGGGGTTGAGTCCCCATCCCTGAATGTGTTTCAGAGTGGTTGAGATGTGGTGTTGGGGGATATGGTGTAGGGGAGAACTTTGTAGAGTGGGGCTGATGGTTGGACTCGATGATCCCAAGGGTCTCTTCCAACCTGAATGATTCTATGATTCCACCTAAATGTGCAAACAATGTAAAATAGTGCAAACCATGCCAGATCTTCCCAAGACATGCCAACTCCTGCAACTGCATCTGCTGGATATACAACCATTTGGAGTATTCAGAAGATTTTCTAGGAAGCTCCTGCTCGTACCCAGAGCCAGGATGTAAGAGTTCACATGTAGATACGACTCCCGCTGCAGGTGTTGGTGTTGCCTCAGCCGCTAGTAGATGTTCGCTGGTTGTTATGGAGGGTAGGGATGCAGAAGCAGGGCTTCAGCAGAGCAGCCTGTGTTTTCCTGTTCAGGCTCCCCTTGGCTGAGCTCTCTGGAGGCTGCAGTGTCAGCCAGGGGTTACTTTTTTCCCATATAACGCTTATCTCGGGCTACTGTGCTGAGCTCTCCAGCTTAGGAACAGAGGTGATGCTCAGAGCTGCGTGCACCAGCCCACAGCCCAGGGAATAAAGCCCGGAGGGAGATGAATGGATCTGGACACCATCGCTCTGAGACAGAGTGGTTTGAGCAAGGGATTAAAACACCAAGTCCTTTAATTCCCTTTTTGTTGGAATTTTGTTCATTAGAATTTGTGAGGGTAAAATCTACTCACCGTGCTTTCAGCTGGGGGGTGAGAAAGGGGTGGTTCAGGGTGTGTGGCAGTAGTACTACTGGGCCTCACTGGGACATGAGGAGTCAGGCAGAATTTTTTGCACCAACTTTTGAATTTACTTCCCAGGTCGGAATTTACCTCCTCAAGGCCACAGGGCTTTTGCAAACGATACAAACTGTATGGAAACCCCTCCAGAAACATTGAGTTAAGGGCTCAGAGGAACTAAGGGCCTCGTGAGGGGAATGTGCTGATCAAGTGTGGGGGTCTTCTCGGGCGGCAGTGAGGGACCAGCTGCCTTCAGACCCGCAAAGGGACCAGCAGCAGCCACCGCAGCCGCCCCACACCTCACCCTTGCCCATCAACAGAGGAAGAGGGAGCACCCCAGATACAGCAGATGCGGGATGGAGAGAGGATGTTCTCCTTGGGTGTTTAGGTACCTAATGGCTGCTGCTTTTAAAAAAGGGCTTATGCAAATGTCACTTGACACAAACTTACATAAATGCTGACTATCCATCAACTCAAATTTTGACATGTAAGTGCTATTTTTCCTGGGGTTTGGGTGTTTCTTGTTTTTTGGTGTTCTTTTTTTTTGGCAAGAAATACAATAGGACATGATTTTCTGCCTGTGCATGCCTCCATCAAAGGTACTTTTCTAAAATGAATGAAGCTTTCTGGTAAAGTGCTTTGACCTATTTCATCACCGATTTAACATATTGCCAAGATAGAAAATGCAGTCAAATTGCCCCTGTTTATTTGTGAAGCTGTGATACGAAACGCAGAGTTAGAAAAGCTTTTAAAACTTGCCCCTTTTAATGAATGAACCTCCAGCTGTTTCCCATATGGGCTGCTTACACACAGGTCAGCGAGAGCACAGTAAAATTTTGACTCGTAAAGCTGCTATACATTGTTTTTTTCAATCAGATCTGTCAAAAAGTCTGTTCCTACATGAAAGAGTTTCCAGAAATGCAGCCTACGGCTGAAAGAAATGCCCTTTCAGATAGGGAAGGCTTTGGGGTGAAGATGTCAGAAACGTGAGGTGTTACAGGAACACCCTGGGAAACACAGGAGAAATGCTTTGTCTCTGCTGGAAAGTCTTCTCCAGGATAGTCATCCCCTGGGAAGGCTGAGCAGCTGAGACAGTGGGTTCTACCTGGGTGAAACCTGGCAGAGACAAGGCAGAAGAAGCCTTGCCCCGTGTTACTACCCCAGATAAATTCATGATACCTATCCTGGACTGGCTTCACTGTTCTTAGGTAAAAAATGCTGTCGAAATCTTGATTGTGCTTTTTTTCCCCCCTGATGAATTTATTTCTTACAGCTTAGGCAATATCTCTTGAGGCATGCAGTGCCGTTATTCATCCATCAGTGCTACAGGGGGAGGTAAATATTTTTTTGAAGGAATTCTGACAATAGTTGATTTTTACGATGCAAAAGTGAAGGCTATCCTGGTGATTTTTATTTTAGGTTTTTGTTTTTGTTTTTTTTTTCCATATAAAAGCAGTTCATTATGCACCGGAACATGTTTGAAGAAGTAGATCCTATCCACCCCCTGGAGCCAACACGTGCCAGTAAGTGAGACTTCACTGATTTTAACATTTCTGTATGGAAACGTTTTAGCACTGAGTGAAGCAAAACTAATGGGTGGGATAGTGCCAGCTGCAGGAGTGACAGCAATGGTGTGCATTAAATGCTTCCATTTTTCCTGCTGGATCTGAAATATTTTCCTGCTTGTGCAAAAGTCATAGGAAGGTGGCTACTACTCTGTCATAATAATGTGTATATTTTGGTAGATTTGGCCAAATGTTCAATGACTTACAGAAACAAGTCCGTTTCCCAAGTGAGAAGGGAGAAGTCCTCTCCTCCCACGCCATGAGCAGCCAGACCCCCTTCTCTCTGACTTTTGTGACCCCAGATTTCATGTTTTACATTCTCTTCCATACAAAAATTTATGGCAGAGTTAAAATTTGCAGGCTCTCCCAATGAAACATTAGATTAAATGAAATAATGTGTGTGTTTATCATTTATATGCAGAAACTAAGTGTCTGCACAGGGATTTAATGGGATTTAATGTTAGAGTTATTCTGTTTTCATAGAATAATAGAATTGTCTAGGTTGGAAGGGACCTTTGAGATCATCTAGTCCAACTGTCAACCCAACTCTGACAAAAAACCAGCACTAAACCATGTCCCCAAGCACCATGTCAACCCGTCTTTTGAATCCCTCCAGGGATGGTGCCTCAACCCCTTCCCTGGGCAGCCCATTCCAAGGCTTGATTACCCTTTCACAGTGTAAAAAAATTTCCTGATATCCAACCTGAACCTCCCCTGGTGCAACTTGAGGCCATTTCCTCTTGTCCCATCCCCTGTGACTTGGGAGGAGACCAACCTCCCCCTGGCTACAGCCTCCTTTCAGGGAGTTGTAGAGAGCGAGGAGGTCTCCCTTCAGCCTCCTCCAGGCTGAACAACCCCAGCTCCCTCAGCCTCTCCTCATAAGACTTATTCTCCAGAGCCCTCACCAGCTTTGTTGCCCTTCTCTGGACCCTCTCCAGCACCTCAATGTCTATTTTGTGGTAAGGGGCCCAAAACCGGACACAGCACTTGTGGTGGGGCCTCAGCAGTGCCCAGTACAGGGGGACGATCACCTCCAGAAAAAGGGGAGGATTCTTCTTTTAAAGAAGAAAAAACCAAGCAACCAAACAAACCAAAAAAGACCAAACAAAAAAAACATTGCCTATTCAAGTTATTTATACAGGTTTGGGAAAAAAAATATTAAAACCCAATGATGCAGCTTCTCAGCCAGGTAAAAGCCTCTGCGAGACCACTCTGGCCATGCAGAATTCCTTCCTGTAACTGAGACACAGGGTTGACTTGCAGGGGAATGGAGTGACCCCATGACGTCCCACGTGCCCTGGGTGACACTGGTACCCATTTCATACCCCACCCTTATTCTGTGCCCGGCTCCGTGCCGGGGCCAGGAGCAGTGCATGGCTGCACGGAGCCAGGCTGCCTCCAACCACACCACAATCCTCCACCGCCACTCACCCCGCAAGGTTAGAAAAGGCTCTCATCGCTTTATTTCTTTTTTCTCTTCACATTTAATACCACAGGCACAGCTGAGACTCGAAACACACGTATGTGACGCTGGGAGTGTGATGGGTTCACTTACACAGACCTGTCATCCGTGAGCTCACGTCTTCGCAATCTTCTCAAGATTCCCTGAGTTGCATTGACATCTGCCGTCAGACCCGTTCGTCGGTCCACCATGAGTGAGATAAACGAGGTGGGTGGTGGTTGGAGACCGGGATGGGAGACGATCCTCTAGTGCTGCTCCTCCTCCTCCATCCCTTAATTTATAGGTTGGCATCCATCAAACCTGCGCTCGCTACGAGAGTGGAGCAAGACAGGCCCAGGCACCGCAGCGAGGAGGAACCCTCAGCCCCCTCCCCGTCCCAGCAAAACCTTGGGTGATATAAAACCCCCAGATTTACACAGAAGAAGCCACATTCTCTCTTTAGTTAGACCTGAGCAGCACCGTCAGCTAAAGGTGTAAACAAGGCGGAATATGGCCCATTTGGGTGGCAAGGGGAGGGCGAGGGCGGGAGGAATTTCGCCAACAAGCCACTTCATCGTGGTGGACGGGTTGTGTAACCGACCAGCTTGGTAATAAACACAAGAATGAAATAAATAGAAAGCTGCTATCCCACGTGCACGCTCCGCAGCTCTATGAGCCGGGCCGCAAAACCTACATGGCGGTGTGGCGAGAGACGCAATACGAGACAGGCTTGCTAGCATCAAGGATGGAAAGTTTTCTAGTTCGCTGTTCAATGGCATACTCGAGTTCTAAAAACCAACAGGATTTAAGATTTTTATGGGTCAAGTCTAAGAAGGTGTCTGCCAGGCTGTTCTAATGCAGCTTTTTTCTATTACTCTGTCAGGTCACATTGGTTTCCCCCTCCCCATCCCCAAAACAATAAAGAATTAAAAAGTTCTGAATTTGATACTGCAGCAAACTAGTACAACTGCACACCAGGCTTTATAGGGGGGACGTAGTACTGGGAGCCAGTTTGATATGCTTTAAATAGAAATAAGTGGTGTTTTAGAGGCAGGAGACCTGTCCTTAGCAGCCTTTGGGGGGGCGGGGGGGTGCACAGCGCAGGGAACAACATCCACAGACTCCTTACAAATATCGTACCAGGGGAAAAGATGCCGCTTTCGAGTCGTTCACAGTCAGGCTGAAGAGAAAAAGTACAGATGATCCAGCTAGTG
>VXBJ01005843.1:53334-88060 GCA_013400055.1 Nycticryphes semicollaris
TCAATGTCCTTCTTGTAGTGACAGGTTCAGAACTGAACACAGCACTCGAGGTGAGGCCTCACCAGTCCCAGTAGAGAAGCAGCACCACCTCCCTACTCCTGCTGGCCACGCTGTTTCTGATACAGGCCAGGATGCTGTTGGCCTTCTTGGCCACCTGGACACACTGCTGGCTTGTGTTAAACTGGCTGTCTATCAGCATCTCCGGGTCCTCTTCTGCTGGGCAGCTCTCCAGCCCACTCTTCCCCAAGCCTGTAGCGCTCCATGGGGTTGTTGTGACCAAAATGCAGGACGTAGCACTTGGCCTTGTTGAACCTCATCCCACTGGCCTCAGCCCATCAATCCAACCTGTCCAGGTCCCTCTGTAGATGTGATTTCTCCAGTACAAAAGTATTATGTGCATCAAAGACAAGGAGTGTGATTTATAATAACTCTGGTAGAACAGCCCATAAAAATGGCAAGCTGTTTAAACCAACAGGCTTCTGCCATAAGGTGCAGCCTCGTCTCACTGACCACAAGTGGCTTGGCAGCATTTCTGTCCTGACCCAGAGTCCCAACTCAATGTCACCTCTAAAACTT
Organism: Nycticryphes semicollaris; assembly: GCA_013400055.1. NCBI lineage: Eukaryota > Metazoa > Chordata > Aves > Charadriiformes > Rostratulidae > Nycticryphes > Nycticryphes semicollaris. Next base: position 53,911 of record VXBJ01005843.1, read on the forward strand.
TCCAAAGAAATGGATCAAAATGTCTATATAGGTTTGGATTCTGAATGTCTCAGGAAAAGGCATGGTGTTACAGAGCAGCAGTGACGTGTGGTCAGGCAGTTATCATTAATTTTCCTCTGATTACAGTTTTTTTAACATGTGATATAGCACACAATTTCAGTTTGTTCACACAGAGAAAAATTATGGAGACCCAAATTTTGGATGACTCTGGTGAAAATTGCTACAAACTTTCCTGTAACTCCTTATGAAAAAAACCCCAAACCCAACCGGTGAAAATTGGATCAGATCCAACTACATCCTAATCTATCTTCCATTTCTGCTACGGGATGGTGCAAAGTGCCTTGGGGGGATGAATGAGATCTTGTCTCAGTATGCTTCTTTGCCTTATATTGATCATTACATTCAGCCTTTTCTTGGGCCCTAATATTTAGATGTAATCCGTAAACTAAAACTATGAATCTCCAAAATCTCAGTGTCTGAATCAGGCTTTTTAACCGTTTGCGGGGAGTACAACAAATGCATCCCCGATCCTGCTTGGGCAGTGAATAGTGCTGCAATACAGACAATAATAGTTGCATTTACTCAGGCAAAGAGAGGCAAAAAATAGAAGTCCATTTCCATGCAGTAATGAAAGGTACAATAAAAGCCAGTGAGCTGGCATGTCCTCTTTCCCATGGAAACACCAGGAAAGAGAGAACCCTCTGCTGAAAGAAAACCATCCTCTAAGAACAGAATAATTTCTTTTTGAAAGCAGTGGGCATCCCTGCAATTCAGGGCCGTGGGAGCTGCTCCTCCCCAGTGATCGCATACTGGTTCCAGCGGGGCTCACTGGTGACGGGGAGAGCCGATCACACAGATCTACTCATCTGAGTACCGAGACATAAGGCATGCCCAACTATTCCAAATAAAGCCTAAAACAAACACAGGCTAAATGTATTTAGATTATGAGTCCATTAGGGAGGCAAGCATCCTTTCTGTTAATCAAGTAGATGTGCGGCTTGTAAAACGGCGACGTGGGGTCTGCCAAGAGCCTGCTACAGTGAGCATGAAATGATATTGAGAGCTGCCAAGAAGTGATGGCAAAAGGAGACACCCAGAGGGGTAACAGCCCTTGGAGGTGGCCACGGTGGGGGCAATTTTCCAAGGTTTTTTTTTTCCCCCAGTAGCAATGGGTTCCCTGCTGTGGCAGGTTGCTGCTGGTCCAGCCATGGCCCTTCTCGCACACACAGGACAAGCCCTCTCCCATAGAATCATAGAATGGTTAGAACTGGAAGGGACCTTAAAGATCATCAAGTTCCAACCCCCCTGCCATGGGCAGGGACACCTCCCACTGAGCAGCCATCTCAGGGCTGGGCTCTGGTTAGGTGATGCCTTCATGTCTCACTGAGTTTCCAGGGTTTGCTTGGGTGTTGTACCCTTTTTTAGGTGGGGCAAATTTTGGAAGTGGAGTGGACAGACCACCCAGTCTCCCATGTTGGCTTTTGGGGCAGGGAGTGTATTTGTTTTCAACATGACTAGGAGTTCTCCACTTTATGGCTGCTTTACAACATGTGTGCAATTCGTTCTTATCCCTCTGAATCCAATGTATCTTCTACTGTAGCTTGGTGATGGATAATAACTTAGACATGTGCATACTAAATAAATTTCCCAGTGCTTAATAATTGCCAAACACGAGAAGGACCTGAAGGGAAGTGCTCAGGGTTTTGTAGCCTCTGGTCATGAGATCGCTTTCCGTGTTTTTTTCTGTGTACTGCTTCCAGATGCTCTTCACCAACTAGGGCCCAACTAGGGCCTGGAAGCCAATTATAATGCATTATACAACATGGGACTGCGTTATGTCCCTTGCTTTGCAACTGTGTGTGGCACTTGGTGGACTATAACTGATACCAACCAGTATCAGAGGAATTATTTCAGACCAGGTTGTTGTTACGGAAGGCATAGGATGAAACCAATAACCACTGCAAGACTAGAGAACTATTTACTACAAATCTTTTATATAAAGTTCCTGTAAAAAAATTACAATATTTACACAGGTTCCTACAACCTACATCCACAAATAAAAATCTGCTACATTCGCTGTTCAACGTGAAGTGAGATGAAAAGTGTGAGCCAGGGTGCAAACATACAAACAGAGCTTGCTTTGTCTTTCCATTCTTCTTCAAATGCGTCCGTTCTGATATTGCTCGATTACCTCTCCCCAAGAGAATACCTGGCAAGCATGCCTTTGGATTACTCAGAAATAAAATATCATTATATGGTGTGATCCAGCATTGCAATACACCCTGCATGCAGAAATTAGGAATATCTACCTTTAGATAAAAAAAGGAACATGATGCCAGGGAGCGTTCCTCAAGTGACCGCTGGCATGGTGTTAGATAGTGAGAGTTGAGGAAAGAACATGGAGCAAAAAAACCCCACGGCTGTGAGTAACAGGCAGTTTGTCTTAACATCAGTTACGAGTTTGTGGAGTCCCCCAGAGTTTCCTTCCAGCCCCTCCTCGCAGCCATCAGTCCTACGTTACACAAATCAGTTCTTAGCCATAAGAGATGGTTTCTGACTCCAAGCTGTCATCAGTAAATCTGAAATACTTTTTCACAGTTCAAATAATATCTTTTTTTTTTTCCAAATTAGCTCCTAAAATAACATTTCTAAAAAGAAACCCCGAACTTTTTAATATAAGAAATTGTTAAAAAATCCCTCAAGCCTCCTTACATGGGTCAACCAGTGCTGAGATCAAAAAGTCTGGTCCATTTGCAAGGAGAACTTACAAAGGTAATTTGTCCAATACAGGAGACATCCAGATACATAGGGAATGGCTTTGTTCTCCCAAGCCTTTTCTGGCAGGCAGAAAATTTCTGAATTAAACATGGCAACCCGAAAGAAAACTGTAGAGATATTTCCTGTTCTCTGTTGCAACAGATGATTTGAGAATGAGGCAAACCCAAGCATCCCAGTAAATTAATAATTTCACATATTTGATTACCACTGAAAACAGTATATATGACGCTAGGTTAAAATAGTAGGAAAAAGTTAAACCCCCTCATTTTAGGCTTGTGGCAGTGTGCTTCTTTGCCCCGACTGGTTAGGAGGAGAGGGTACTTCTGAAATTCTTCTCTTGCTGCTCAAACGCAGGTATCCAAGTGAACTATGAGCCTGCTTTTCTGAATGACAAAATAAATGCAGGTGCTTGTGTCTATTCATTTCCTCTTGTTGATAAAGTAGTAAGATCAATGATGCATGTTTACTCATGAGGCCCCATATGCAAGGGCCGTACAGTGATTTAATTACCAGAGTGTGGAGATGAATGGGAGGGTTCCCAAGGCAACCTTAGTGCATTAAAAAAAACAACCAACACACAAGCAGATTTTCTCCTGGCATCATTCAGCTGATGCAAATTAATATTTGCAGAACAACTGTTCTTTCTTTCCCCTCCAATTTTATTAACTTTTTTTTCACTTTTACCTTCTTTTCCCCACTGTTTTCTCTGAACCTGGGCAAAATGCACTCATGGTGCCAATGTCCTCCGATGATGCTGCAGACATGCTGATTAATGCTACCTGATTCATGGTGAAGATCTTGCCCATGCAGCTTACACTTACACACAAATAATTTTTACTACAAAATAGTCCCACTCATAGTGTTAAAAAATATAGTTGCCATTGAAAAAAAAAATAATTATGGTTTAAACAAGAATCATGAAAAATTTCCACCCGTTCCTGAACATAAAACAAAAATCAAAACAGCATGACCCAAACTGCAGCTCTTGTGTAAGTGCAGATAGTTGTGTATGTTTTCCTTAAAATGTTAGTCATCGGGGTGTGTTGTTCTGCCATTACATCCTACCAAATACAGGCCAGTACAAACAAACACAGAAGAAGCGTGTCCTGCTTAATTTGTGGCAAACATCTAATCCAAAGCAGCATTTTACAGAAAAGCACCCTTTTTTTTTCCTGGATGAAGTAAGTACTTGCTGTCAACAAGCGTAACAGCAACTACATTTCTGAACCTGTTGGAAACCTGGTGAAATCTTTGCAGCACAGCAATTAAGTAAATGGGCACTATCATAATGTGCTGATCAAAATACTGATTGATTTCAAAAACCTCTTCTGTGCCGTTTCAGCAGCTGGTTTTATGTACAATATCCTGATTAAGGCAGACTAATGTGTTTACTCAAGCCACGATGCTGAAAAATGCTTAAGCACATATTTAATTTCAAGCATGTAAATACCCTGATTCAGCCAGACTGTTCGTGTGCTTAAAATTAATTAGGTGCTTAAGTGCTTTATTAGATGAAGATGCGCAGCCTGAGTTTCTGACGGCCTTTCAACTTGCGTAAAACTCAGGTTCAAACAAAAAACTTCTGGAGTAATTCCATGGGCATCTGGGAAGCAGTACTTGCCAATGACTCCTTACAGGACCTGATATTCAAGACGGGGTCCCAATGGGGACCATGAATTAAATTTGCTGTCCCGTCTCCGCCTCAAGTTAACCGGACCCGGAGCATCCTCCATCCCACCGGAGCCAGCGTGGGGCATCTCTGCTCTTACCTACGGGGGGTTCTGGATGAAGGTATCACCCGTGGCGCACGAAATCCTCACATGTGCCCAGCCTGGCTGGGCAGGGAGACGTGGTACCTGTGCAAAGCGCTGCTATCCACAGCTTCATCCAGCTGTTGCTGCGCCCCCCCCACCCTGGGCTGGTGGGAGAGTATTCGGCACGGCCGGACCTCGAGCTGAGTGAGCTGAGAAAGGGGAGCAAGGTATTGTTGGTATTGCTATGGTGTTTGCTTATTATCCCCTATTTTATAGAACTTTAGGCTGGTCCTGACTAGGAAAACTGGCTCCCTTGGAGCAGGATTTTCATCTTTTAACTGATCATAAAGGCTCCAAAAAAACTTGCTTCTTTGTCCATGTCAACTATGTCACTGTTACTGACAGAGACAAAAATCCTGTCGTCTCTTTTCAGCTGAAACACACCACCTTGGTAGATGGAATAAAGTCCATATTCTGCCTTTTTGGACCAGCAGCTTGTCCTTGCACTTTTCATGAGCAAAATGGGCTCCGGGTAATTAGTCAGTTTGTAAACATATTGGACAAGCTGTTTGGGGTTCCTGATTTGTGCCAGCAAATCTGAATCCTCGTTCTCGTTTTCACGGAAACGAAAATAGATTTGTGAGTAGATGTAATAAAAGCCCGTTTGGGGGATGACCAACTCGCCATTTCTCAGCTCCACGTTGTAGAGGAAAGAATGGCCTCTCCTCGACGATTCCCAGTTGCTTATTTTTTGCCCATTCCCTCTTCTGGGCAAGGAATCTACTTGAGAAAAAGAGAGGAAAAACAGTGTTAAATTAGAAGCTAGGTGTCTGCTAGCTGGGGAGTCTGATTTTTAATAACAAAGTAAGGAAACTCGCTCTTCCCAGTGGTTCATGATGTCCATTCCCAAAACAAGCTGGGGAATTGACATGAACTACCTTCATTTTTAATTTTTGGTGCTCCCAAAGGAGAGAAAAAAAAAATCATCATGTTGTTACTTAGTAACAAAGTTAAAATAGCCATTTGTGCCTGGTACCCTCCAAAGCTGTGGAAACCCTACCAGGCCTTTCATTAATATGGCCTGAATGTCAAGGCTCTCCTGTCTCTGGCTTGCATTTCTAATAGGTCTGTCACCACAGCAGCTGGTCGTGCAACCAACAGAAGGAAACGAGAAGAAAAGAGGAAAAAAACATTAGAAAGAATATATTATTTTTTTTTTCCCCCCAATGAAGGTTCTAGAAGAAAAGGTAGGGAAGTACCCAGAGGCAATGGGCTTTCTCCCCGTTCTGCGAGAATTAAGTGGAAAAAAAGCACTGGGTGGGACAAGAAGACTGTTGTGTTTCGGGGGTTTTTTTAACGAGTTGTTTCTTGCTGTTAACTCAATGCAAGCATCAAAAAAGTGTGTGCAAGCATACGAGGCTAGCAGCGAGAGAGTAATTTCTGGGCTCTTTAACCGGTTTTATAGGTGTTTCCTTACTTCGAGGGGATGGGGAGCTCCTCCTGTTGCTGTTGCCCGTCAGATGCGCTGCGAACCTGTTGACAGGCGGCTGCCCTTCCGAGCGCGACAGCGTCAGGGCTCTGTCGGCTGAGGCAAGAGCAGAGAAGGAACCTCACGTTAGAGGTGAGAATGTCAGAAAGCTCATCTGTCCCACTCACTCACCCTGATATGAAGAGGAACAGGTGTGTCATTTTTCAAATTGACCACATCGTGCTATAAACTGGCTAATGGGGCTCAAATCCCCCTTGAAATTTCTTTATACGCCTTTGTTTTCCTTTCTCTCTTCCGCCCCCAAAATTACCAATAGACAACCTAAAAAACCCCATATTAACAATTTTCGTATTCACGGCTGAGTAACTTTTAAGGTTAAGTATTTGTTGCCTTCTTCCAAATTTCCACTTGGAGGTCGTAACACTTTCCCTCAGCGTGTTTATAAAGCTGTAGGAGCTTCAGCAGAGCTATTCCTCAACTGATCTATGTGTGCAGCACCTCAGTGCTGCTTGTCCCCGGGAGAACAGACTGTTTAATTGTCCCCACAACACTGTGAGTCTGAGGTCTAGAAGCCGCTTCCCCTCTATCCACCTTCCTCTAACCACCTGACTGTATTTCTGGCTCCCAAAAATTTGCCTTCTAGTAGTAAGCAATCAATGTTTTGTAGGGTTTTTTTGATGACTCGCTGCCAGTACAAGATCTGAGTCGGTGTCTTCTACACTTTTAAAAAATTGAGTCACTACACATCAGGTGCCACTAGTAGCTCCTTTTCACCACAAATAATAAAATTATTATAATACCATTGACTGCAGATATGTTTTCCTCGTAGCTTCTCGCCATCATCTGTCAACAAACACAGAGAAAAATGAATTAGTTTGTCTGCAGAAACTGATAGGTGCAGGGAAAAAACACTCCTTTCTCAAACTCCTGAATAAAGGGTATTCTGGATTTGATCAACAAGCAGATCAAAAAAAAAAAAAAGCCTATTCATTTGCTGTAACAAAGCACTCCTACGTTTACACCTTTTATATATAATGAAACACGTGGGAAAACATTTTCAAGAGCACTCAGCCATCTGGGCTCTGAGGCTATTGGAAAATTTGACTCTCGTGCTTTTCTTAAATAAGAGGAGAAACAGGGAGAAAGCATCAGCTTCCATGTGCAGAGTACCTGGCAGCGTGCACTTCTGTGGGATCTTAGCTCTGAGAAACTAAATTTAATGTATTTTTCTACCTCTTCCTATCTATCTGTCTAAGCTCTTAAGCCAGGATATCTTACTTTGTGCCTTCCCCTTCTTTAAAACTCTTTGCTGAAATGAACTACTCCTGTTACCAACGGAGGTGCAGCCACAGCCAGTGTGCTGGTGGCTTGAGGTGATTTACCTGTATTGCCGCTTACTGGTGGGTTCTGCCCTGCCACTTTTCTATTTATATGTCTATCTATGCTCTTATTATCATCACTGATTACTTCTAGCACCCAGGCTATCTTTTTTTTTTTAAGGATTCAAGGAGCTGGTAGGTATATTACATGTGTAAACAGCCACCAAGTAAAACGATGTTTTCCTTCTGCAGAAGTTCAGGGATTTCACTGACAGATCTTCCACCAAAGGAGCCCAGATCAACGGATACAAATGAAGGATTTATTTTGGGATGCAAGATCTTCCAGGTAAGTTTCAGCCAGAATTGACTTATTACAGATGAGATAATTTTTTTATTTAATGTGCCAGAGATGGACTTTTGGAAACCATTCCAGAAGGTTTCAGCCTTTCTGATTTTTTCAGCCAGGCTTATTTTCTTCTCTGTAGCCAAAGCTGTATGTATTGGGTGTAAGTCATGGGCAGATGGTGTTCTCTGAATGCTGAGCTGGGAAGGTCTGGTGTCTGGTGCTGTGCGCTCCTTCACCTCACTCTTTCCACCCCTAATGCTCATGGCTAGACCTTTTCCCAGGCACCTTTTTACCTCTCCATGTGTTACATTTCATCTCATTTTCTCACACTAGTCTCCCTCTATTCCCAAAGAAGGAGTGACATGGAATCATAGAATTGTCTAGGTTGGAAGGGACCTTTGAGATCATCTAGTCCAACTGTCAACCTGACTGACAAAAAAACAGCACTAAACCATATCTCCAGGCACTATGTCAACCCATCTTTTGAATCCCTCCAGGGATGGTGCCTCAACCACTTCCCTGGGCAGCCCATTTCAAGGCCTGATAACCCCTTCTGTCTAAAAATTCTTCCTAATATCCAACCTGAACCTCCCCTGGCACAACTTGAGGCCATTTCCTCTTGTCCCATCCCCTGTGACTTGGGAGGAGACCAAGCTCCCCCTGGCTACACTCTCCTTTCAGGGAGTTGTAGAGAGCGAGAAGGTCTCCCCTCAGCCTCCTCTTCTCCAGGCTGAACACCCCCAGCTCCCTCAGCTGCTCCTCATAAGGCTTATTCTCCAGACCCCTCACCAGCTTTGTTGTCCTTCTTTGGACATCTCTGCTATCACTACAGTCTGTATGGTCAGGTAGGAAACAAGCACTTCCACCCTGGGGTATTTCAGATAAACCCAACCTATCGCTGAAATTGGCTTAGTACAAACTGATTGTCTTTGCTTTATAATTTCCTGAACGGCAGGAAAAGTTTTCTTTGCTTCAGTGCAAGCCCTCTGCTGCTGGAGGTACGGCTCAACGATTCCTTTCCAATAAAACAACCCCCTTTTATTCTGCTGTCAGGATTCTTTGAATAGCACTATCACAAGCACGCTGTTTCAGCGTGTTGGTTCCCAAATACCTTTTTAATTAACTTGCCCAGGTGCCACTTTACTTGCCAGCAGGGATCAGCCTCTCTGTCTTCGCTTTCAGTTAGATCCAGGTTTTGGATGAAATTTCCCATTTCCTCCCCGGTGAGACAAGCAATGCCGCTCTTGGAATACGTGTCCCGGAGCTGCAGCAGAAAGGAAAGCCAGGATTTTTCACCTGTGATGCACTCGCAGGTGTTCAGCTGTGGTAGGTCACTAAATTCACTGCACTTAGGAACACGCTTTCTTTCCCTTAAAGCCTTTGCTACCATGGTTCAAGTTACGACTATAGAGGCAACATGGGTAATTTATCCTCATTTTACATATTTATTTAATTACGATGCAATTAATATACTTAGAAAATGCATAAATATACTTACATTATCTCCATGGGCATAAATTTGGTATCGAGCACTCAACTAAATAAGCTTTGTGAAAATTAAATACCCAAATCACTGACGTTGTGAATCCTTTAGTTTCTCTAAGTTTGTCACTAAAAACATTTCCTTTGCACAAGGGATTTTTCATCACAAACTGTTAAGGATGAAATCAAATACCAGACCTTAAAAAAGCATTTTCCATTCTGCCAATACCATTTACAGTCCAGCCTTTTACTGGTGTATATCCACACCATATCCTCCCCACATCCAGTCTGGGGGTCTGTCCGTAACTGTGTTTGTCCTAATAGTCCAGAACAAAGTGCAGATAGATGAGAGGAATGACATTGGGGTCCAGATGAAATGAAATTTTAAATGCTGAATGCTTGGGACGTGGGTCTACGTCTATACCCTCTAGTCATCAAGAAAACACTTTGCTTTGGGTTTGGGCTTTTGGGGTTTTTTTNACTCCTGTTGGCTCCAGGGAAAAATGTGTCTGGGAGAGGTGACAGGGAGCAAGCACTTCCCAAGCCCCGCAGCATCCGCAGGGCGAGGCGAGAGACACAACTCCAGCTGGCGCTGTTGGTTCACGCAGGAGCAGAGAAACCCGCTGCTGCCTCCCGCAAAGGCCAGCTGAGATCAGCTCCCATTCCCTCCCAACTCCTTGGCAAAGACCAGTGGGGTTGTGCCAGCAAAGTACTGCAGGGACTTGGAAGGAAGAGCAACCAGCATTAAACATGCAGATGGACTTCTTATAACATTCCAATGTCACTCTTCTTATGATAAAGAGGTGTAGTTTGCTTTGCTAAAGAGATATTTATACTCCAAGTACCAGTTTTGGCTGTCCTTGAGACTGGGGTACTGGGTGCAACATTTGGAGGCACCTTCTCCTCCTCCTCCTCCACACTCCCCTGCCCAGTAGAAAACAAAGGTGTTTAGGAAGAGATTTCCGAGGAGAATTCACCCAAATTACCCTGCAAGTCCTACCAGGTTGTGCAGCACCTTCACTTTGCAGAACCACACTCTGGAGCTTCCTCTAATCCTTGAAATGATGTTATACTTTGGAGGCACCAGAGTGAAATGGGGCCACCGCTACGAGTGTTTGTGGAGCTTGGTTGCTGGGTCTCTGCTGAGGAGCACAGTGATATTCTTGAGTCAGGTTTCCTGTTTCAAGAACTCAAAGTGATTAAAATCATGTGCTGAATAAGGTGCAACAGCACTTAAAATGAAGGGCTCTGACAGATTTACCTGTACTAGCTCCTATAACAAAGTTTTTGAAAAAATAAAGTAAAAAAGGCATGTGAGCAGGTGAGATGTTGCTGCTTATTCTCTTACCAGATCTGCTACAGCTCTCCTCTGGGCTTTGCCCTCCAATCTGGAAAGAAAAGTCCTGCACTTCTGCCTTCTCCTTACCTGCAAACTTCTCCCCCCAGCCCCCCAGCTCCCAAGAGCTTTACTCTCCTGGCACCGGAACAGCATTTCGCATGCCTTTTGAACTTCTCAGGGAATGCAAACTTGACTCAGCACAGCATGGTACTGCAGGATTGGTGTTTATGAGTAGAGAAAGCAAGGCATCAGGGTGCTGTAAGGCTCACATGAGCTTTCTCTGTAGCACTGTAGTTTTTTGAGGATGGAGATCCTGCAGGAACGCTGTCACGTAAAGCTTCTCTTCCACTCTAGGCGTAACACAGGGACTATGTTTTTCAGAACAGAAGGAAGTCTGAGGATATTTTCCTTCCAGCCCCGTATCCTGAAGCATAATGAACTTTATTGTGCTTGTGTCTCAGCACTTCCTCCCATAGCAAAACCGTCAGACAAATGGTCGCATTTGTAGTCCTCCTCAGATTACTACGACTGTGGAGGAAAAAAAAAAAGACACCTCCTAGTTGTCTATTATTCTTTTTTGTAAAGACAAAAATAGCTGCTGTCTGTGCAGCCATAGTCATCTGCTGAAGGCGTAGAAGCACAGATACTGTGAGCAACAAAAGGAAGAAAAATGGGCAGACAAAAATCGCAGTTTATCTTTTGAGATTTATTCCACATGCGCCATGTGGATGTGGGGTAGCAGACTGTGTTTCTAGATAAGCTTTTTCCTTGTTTATTGCACACCAGATGGCACATACAGGAATATGTGCTTAAGGTGCCCCCTCCAGGGCTAGCAACCTTACTTTATAGCCCAGCAGGACTTGGGTGTGGGCAGACTTAGCTTTTCCCACCAAAGGCAGGCTTCTTATTCTTCAGGAACAGTGTTTTGGGGAAGTATCACTAGATGTGGTTGTGTCCCAGGTGTACATATGTGAATAAAGGGAAGGGGAAGAGAAGCGTGGTTGCCAGTTGCTTAGATGGGCAAGTTCCTTAGCAAAAGATTCTGAGCTATCTGCATGGAGAGACAAGATGGCATTTCTGTATTTCTCTTCGCTAGCAGCATTATATAACTCGATTTCATAAAATCAAGGCATTTTTGTGACACACAGACACACACACACACCCTTTCACCAAATATGGGACAGCCACAGCTCTAAACTTAGCACAAAAATCAATTTTACTCATTTCCAGAGTATGAACATTGGCCCTGTCCTCTTGATCAGATCCCCCCTCAGTCTTCTCTTCTCCAGACTAAAAAGACCCAAGTCCCTCAGCCTTTTCTTGTAAGAGAGATGCTCCGGCCCCTCATCATCTTTGCGGTCCTCTGCTGTACCCTCTCCAGCAGTTCCCCATCCTTCTTGAACTGGGGAGCCCAGAACTGGACCCAGTGCTCCAGATGTGGCCTCAGCAGGGCAGAAGGGGAGGATGACCTCCCTCCACCTGCTGGTCACACTCTTCTAGATGCACCCCAGGATACCATTGGCCTTCTTAACACCATGAAAAGCCACCCCAAGATCCAGTATCAGCTACTGGGAACTGGCCACCAGACTCCACCTCTTAAATCCGATGCGGGATAAAAGAAGGGGTAACATCATATTTCATATTTATGCACTACTTTCTGAAGTTACACAACTAGAGCACACTTACCTGCAGTTTAGGTTGCCTCTGTGCCAGAGAGCAACCTACTGGTACAACTTAGAGCAGGACAGGAAATTTTGGGCAAGACACTCAGGGAAACAGCTGAGTACTTGGGTGTCAATGAAAAACAGGACCACACAGGTAAAAGCTCATGGGACTATCAGCCCAAATGTCATTTTTTTGGGATGCAAATGGTCTTTTGCAGGAAGAGGGAAGAGTTAAGCAGCAGCCAGCAGGCTTGAAGGGTGGCCGCAAGGAGACCAAAGCATCTAGACGATACAATGGGTATTTTACAAGTCATTCTGAGGAATTCAGTGGTGTTTGCTGTCTGGGTGAAGTTCCTTTGGGATTAGTCACTGTCTTAAAACTGTGCGTTTTGAGTCTCAACCCCCGCCCCCGGCCCCCCTCTGTTGTCTGTATGAATATGCAGTTGCCAGAGGCTGCTGGTGGAGTCCTGCGAGCGCCGCTGACGGAGCACCCTGATGCGATGAGAGAGTAAGTTGGGCGCTTTTAATGCAAAGCAGAAGTAGCATTTGCTACTTCTTTGGAAAAAAAAAAAAAAGAAAAGAAAAAAAAGAAAAAAAGTGTAACTTAAAAAAAAAAAAAGGAAGGGGGGTCGGGAGGGGAGATCTGCAAAACCTTTTTAATTGTTCTTGCCTTCAACTCCATCCCCTGCGTGCTCACCCAGGGACCAAGGGAAGCTGAGACAAAAGAGCAGCACACACACAGTGAAGCTCTTTTGTCTGGGGACGGGGATGGCTCCGTTTTCCTCCTCAACGGCCGCTTCTGGGCTCCGGCAGCTCCGCTCGTAGCGCCGCCAGCTTTTCTCGCCCCCAAACCACCACCCCCCCAAAAAAATAAAAAGAAATAAAAAAATCAAAACACCCAAGGGAGCGAAAGGGCGAGCTCGGGGTCCCCCCCGGTTGCCTGTCGCCCTCCCCCTCCTCCCCTCGCCACCAACCTGTTTGAGCTCGTTGGTGAAGTAGAGGAAGGTGACGGCCACGCAGACGGACTGCAGGAGGACGGCGGCCACCAGCACGACCCCGCAAGTTTGCCCGGGGCTGGGACCGGCCGAGGGCAGCATCATGGCCGGGCAGGGCTGCTCTCCACGTTCCGGGAGCCTTTTCCCTCCGGGAAAGGAGCTCTACCGGGCTGGGAGGGGGGTGTTCTGTCCCGCAGCGAAGTAAAACCCCAGCAGCTCGCCCGCCCCACAGCTCTGCCCGCCTCTCCGGTAGCCCCGCGGCGACGAAAGGAACGGGCGGGACCCGACCCCGTCCCGCCCCGTCCCGTCCCGTCCTGCAGAACCGCGGTGGGGCCGGGTGCGGGTCCTGCTCTCCCCTCCCCGAAGTGTGTAATGGGGGGGAATGGGTGAGGGGGTGTCATTTCTCAGCCGTCACTTTGCGGAACATTTCTAAGCAACTTTTCCGAGCCATAGGGAATGGTGGAAATCGGATTTTAAAAGAGATTACAGCTGTGGATAAGAGTAAGGAGAGGCCCAGGGTTTCCCGACTCCAGATGGGCTATAGAATCGTAGAATGGTTTGTGTTGGAAAGGATCTTAGAGATCATGCAGTTCCAACCCCCCTGCCATTGGCAGGGACACCTCCTTCTGGACCAGGATGCTCCAAGCCGCATCCAGCCTGGTCTTGAACCCCTCCAGGGATGGGCCATCCACAGCTTCTCTGGGCAACCTCTTCCAGTGTCTCACCACCTTCCTTCTCTGTCACTTCTCCCATAGAGCTGGTGCATCCCAGAAAAGTGCCAGTGGGGCATATAACTTCTACCTGTGCCATGAACTCCAGCCCAGTGCTGCCACTGCAACCTCTCAGCACAGCTTCTGCCCCTGGTCATGACATGCTTCATGAACACTACATGAAGTATGTCAACATTAGGTATGTTTTTGGGCTTTCTATATCTGAAGTCACGCTTTGGGTTTGTTTTCAAACCTCTAAGACTCCTGCTTGCAAATGTTTTCTCCAAACTGTTGAGCCCAGATCGAAGTCTTCCAAAGGCACGTGCCTGATCTGGGATGTGTCCATTGACTGCCACGGCGGTGTTGATGCCTTCACCCCACACAGGCTGTGGGTTGTAAACAGCTTCATAATTGTCTGCAGATGCTTTAAAATCATCGGAGGCATGGTCTGCTGACAGTGCAGCTGTGGAAAAGCAGGGTTTCAAATCCAAATGCCAAGACCTGATTTAGTTCACTGTCACACTGTTGCTGTGGGGCAGCATGAAATTTTGGGCTCTGCCCAAAAGATATAACCTGAGTGCCAGGATGCAGGTGAAAGTTCTCACTATAATTACAGGGCACAATTAAAATAAAGATCTCTTCATCTCTCCTGACCATAGATAAGATCTTTAAAGGGAGTAACAGCATTGTGTTCAACCATTTACAGGGAAATTAATTGGTTTTTCTTCTGTTGTCATGTAGCAAAATGATCCCCAAATCCCTGTTTAACGTGGCAGCAGGCAGTTTATTTGTCTGGCTCTTTGTAGCATTCAATCCCTTTGCCAAAACAGTTCAAATCTGTGTAATTCCAGCACATATGTCAGATGGGGAGGATTAACATTTTCTTGAAAGTGAGCTCATGGTCTCCTCCTATGATTTCTCAGCAAAGTAAATGCGATGGTTTGGGCTCCTTCTGCTTTGCAGCATCCCAGCCCCTTCCTGAATGGGGCGAGTGGGACTCACTTGTACTTAATGCAAAGTAGCTTTTTGCATCAGCTTCTGAACAGGAGTTTCTTACAGATTTTAGTACATACACACTAGAGAATCCACAAAAAACCTAAAAACCAAACAAACTAACAAAAAAAAACCCCAACCATGCCCAGCCTACATCCTACTTTGTTTGTCGACTAAGGAAGAAATTTCATCACAGGGAGCCATGTGAAGAGTCAGTTAAAAGGTGGTAAACTAACTGGAGAAAGGCTCCTGCCTGCTGAAGAGATGTTGTCTGGATTTTTGTTACAAATGCTCAGGGAGGTTCCACCTCTTTTGAAGGAAACAAAACTCATGGTGTTTCCTTTCAAAGAGAATAGAAACAAAAGTGAAAGGAAGCCCAGGGCACCACAGAGCACTTTGGTTGTTGTTCATGTTTAGGAGCTGGTCTTTATACTGTGTTTTTCCAATCTCTTCACAGATTTTTCCCCAACCTATAACTATTTGTGTGGGTAAACATCCCAATTCATTTTCAAGAGCCACATACTCAGCTTGTCTACCAGGTAAGGTCCATGTCCCCCTGACCCCCCATCTGAAATCCTCCGTGGATATTCCTCATGTCTCTGATATACTACTTTTCTCATTAGTGCCAGTGTTGTAAGGAAAAATCAATGAATCACAGAATGATATGGGGTTGGAAGGGACCTCTGGAGATCATCTAGTCCAAACCCCCTGCCAAAGCAGGTCCACCCAGGGCAGGTTGCACAGGAACATGTCCAGGTGGGTTTGGAATGTCTCCAGAGATGGAGACTCCACCACCTCTCTGGGCAGCCTCTGCCAGTGCTCTGCCACCCTCAAAAGTGAAGAAGTTCCTCCTCATGGTTAGTTGGAACTTCTCATATTGAAGTTTATGCCTGTCTCCTCTTGTCCTGTCACTGGGCACCACTGAAAAAAGACTGGCCCCATCCTCCTGACACCCACCCTTTAAGCATTTGTAGACATTGATCTGATCCTCCCTCAGCCTTCTCTTCTCCAGACTAAAAAGACCCAAGTCCCTCAGCCTTTCCTTGTGAGAGAGATGTTCCAGGCCCCTGGTTGTCTTTGTAGTCATTTGCTGTACCCTCTCCAGCAGTTCCCTGTGGTTTGTTTTGAAAAGAACAATGAGGAAGACAAGGGGAAAAAAAAACCTGCCCCAGCTCTGGAGGAAGGTGGGAGCAAAGCCACACCTAGCTGCCTCTGCAACATGTCAGAAAGTGGAAGAATTGTCCCTGGCACTTAGGAAAACCTTGCTAACCAATCATTTTAAGCCTTGAAGCATGGGCTTTGATTATCTTTATCATAGGTGAGTGCTTTTAACCTCCGCAGAAAATGAAAGACAAATATTTCTCTTTAGGATGCCAGATACATATGGAAAAAAAATGCTCTTTTTCAGGGGGGAAGCTTCTTCACGCCTGTCACATACCTGTCTGTCTTCATCTGGGCTGCAGCTTCTTCCTGAGACAGATTGAAATCAGTAATAAGGCTGTAGGTAGAGAACTGAAGGAGATTTCTGTTGTGGGCATCGCAGCCAGGGCTGCTGCTCAAGTGTATTCTCCCAGCTGGCAAGAAAGTGCTGTGGGTGCAGAGGGAACCGGGAGAAGCAACCGGGGAGGGTTTTTACTTATGAGAAACCCCTTCCCTGTTCCTGTAACTAGTAAATGAGGGTAGAATGGAATATCCAGGTTGGTCAAGGCTGGACAAGGCTGTTCACAGACTGGTGTGTGCAGGAAAACACAGGGCAGTGAAGTCAGTGCAAGACTGGCAGAACTTGAATTGCCCGTGCAGGTTGCTGGGTTGTCAGATGAAGCAGAGCTAAAGGAAAACATTGGCCTCAGTGAACGTGCCAGTGGTATCACGCTGGTGATAAAGCCTAGAGAGGCTTTTATGTTATAGAAGGCATTCCATAAACATCATGCAAACATTACAACAGCCTTTCAGAGCTACCTTTTTGTGTACCCAGGTTTTGCGTGGCCGGTTTGTATTCTCAGTGAGACGGAACAGCAAAGGCGTTTTCCTTCTGTCCTGAAACATAAGTTATTATGTAGTGGAGAGCAGAAGTTCCCCCTACCTGCTGGCAAAGAGTATTAAACCAGCTCTGTGCCCAGAGTGCCAGGGGAATGGAGCCTGAATTGCTCTGGCATTGTTTACAGGTTGCTAATTTTTTGCCAGGTGCGAGATCTTTTCTTGGAGCCCTGAAACTCAGTAAGGAGAGAGGGCTCGGGGAAGAATAGAAAGTGAAGCTGTCTCCTGGGTCAATACACCTTTTAGTTTCAGCATTCCTACTCAAGAGTTGTGTAATATTTAACCAAAAAAAAAAAAAAACCCAAAAAAAAAAACCCAAACCAACCACATTTATAAGTATAGCAATATTTAACTAAAAGTAAACGGCAGTGCACTTCACCAAGCTGCAGTGTATTTACTCTCAGAGCTAAGTTTTTTGCTTTTTCTTACTCGGCTTTTTCCACGTTGAACTCAGGCAAAATAAAAACTTGAGTGTCTGGGAATAAAAACCATGCAACAAACACATCCCCAGCCTCTTCAAAGCAGGATTTCCTTATTTTCTTGGGAAGGAAGTTGGAAAAGGTTCCTGACAATAAATAGCTAATGTAAACAATCTTAAAGTGGACAACAGAGCATTTTATTAAAAAAAAAACAAACAAACAGTGGTTTAGAGCTGCAACAGTGATTGCTATACACAACCCAGTACCTCATTCTGAGCAACT
Organism: Nycticryphes semicollaris; assembly: GCA_013400055.1. NCBI lineage: Eukaryota > Metazoa > Chordata > Aves > Charadriiformes > Rostratulidae > Nycticryphes > Nycticryphes semicollaris. The sequence continues at coordinate 71,518 of VXBJ01005843.1, forward strand.
CATAGCACTTGTTTATTCCCCATTAATTTTTAGCTAGTGCTGGGTGTGAGTGAATACAGGGGTAGTCCACCAAGCAAACCCTGGAGACTTCTTCATATCTGAGCAAGCAAAACATTCCCAACTTGTGTACTCACCTTTTTGTCAGTCATTACTCTTACTTGTCTGAACTCCACAACAATATCAGCAGATTAACTACTACTCTGGTCACACAGAGTTGTCAAGTAATTTATTAACTAGAAGGTTTATTCAGGTAATGCAAATAAAGTCCTTCTGAAAACAAAACCTAAGGTGTCAACACTTAGAAGGAAAGAGCCTTCACAGAGGTGCTTTGAGTCTTACCAAAGTCCCATCTATCTTTACTTTATCCCAGGTTTCTCCTCAGATCAGATTGAGCAGGACACAGGATGAAACAATCCCTATAATTTCAGATGGTGCTTCTAAGTGAATTTTCAGGGTTGTTTGGTCTTTCTATAGTTGGCAATAGGATCTCCTCAGGTGCTCAGGGAAAAGGAAGGATGACCAGGTCATTCAACATGAGGGAGAGGCGATGAGACAGAACATGAAGGGTATGAGCAAGGGGTCTGTGGTGGGTAGGGTCTGGAGGCTTTGAAAATCCCTGCTGTCCCCATGTCTGCAGACGAGCCAGGCAAGCCTTGAACTGCCCCCAAGACCCACCTTTAGATGCTTGTTTTACCAAGGTTTCCTTTGCAGCCAGGGCAGTGGCAGCGCCCAGCCGGCCCTTCCCATGCTGTGCTGGAGCCGACCAGGACAACTGTCAGTGGGGTCACCATCCAAAGACAGAAGAAGGTAAAAAAACCCTACTTTTTAAAAAGTTTGTGGTGAGTTCTCGTTGTCACAGGACCTGTTTCACAGCAGGGACACCAAACTGTTGCAGGGACACAGCTGAAAGCACCAAAAACTGCGTAAATCCAGCAAAGGATGGTAAGAAACACTTAAAGCAGTTTTTCTGCCAAAGAGAATATCCATATGATGACGTCATCTTGATATATTTGACCTTTTTTAAGGCCCAACTCCTAGAGTTTATAAAGGTTCTTACATGTCATAAGGACAAGAAAATATAATTTTTTTCAGATTTTACAGTGAAGGAGAAAAGATTTGGAAATATAGCAAAGGCGTGTCCTGGAGGTTCAGACATAAACCCAGATATTAAAGGAATCCAGACTTGCCTGTAAAATGTTTCGCAATAGTAAAACCGCTTCAAAACTTTTTACTGCTGAGTGCTGAAAACTTGCTTTGGCAGAGTCAGTGCATGAGATTGCCATGGAGAAGGCTGTGGAAGATGTTTGTGTCCTTATTAAAGATACATGGAGATACATGTAGCTCGAGTTGGAGAAGCAGAGTTTGAAGTCTACATTGTATGTCAACGCTATCTGACTGGGTAGAATATTGCACTCCTTTAGCCCCTTTTGGATAACTCTGGATTGTGAGTATATACTGGTTAAGCCGGTTAAGGATTTGTGTGGGGTTGGGGATAAGAAAAAAACGTTGCAACAGATGTTTACACGGAAAAATTAAATACAGAAGTAATTGCTTTATAACGAGGAAGAATTATCACCAAAAGGCAGTTGAGAAATAATTGATGATTGCAATCAACTAGTAAAATAGTTCTTCAGCACAGTTAGATTGTAAAACTACCTCCATGACTGACTTAATTAAAACAATTACCTAGGGGTTTGCCTTGTCTTAAAATATTATGTTCCTTTCTATGACTTTAGGAGGCAGCTGAACTCGATTTCCTTGGTTTCCATAAGGCTACAGTCCAGTAATATATTTGGGACAATTAGGTCCTTAATCACCTAGAGAAGAGATATCACAACATACAACAGCATTCCCAGCACAGAGAGTAGGCTGGTGGCAGACAGCAGCAGTGAAACGGCGTGGTCACATGCAGAAGAGAGTGACTCAAGGGCTTAATTTTAAAAAGTGGACCTTAATGTTGCAGAGGTAATTTTGTGAAAGAAAAAAGAGCAGCAAGAGACGATGATACGGCATCACAGAAATGACTTCTCCCTCTCAGCCAGCTGCTGTTAGCGTCAGTGATAGGGGCTGGATGTGATAATTGGGTAGAATATCATACCCACATTGACAGAAAGAGCAGAAATGGTGAATGGTGCCTGTGAGACACACAGTGCCACGTTAGATGTGTTCACCTCTTCTCAAAGGGAAAAAAGCCCCACTGCGTGCTCGCTCCCTTCTTGCTCCTGGACCCGTGATCTTGCTCTTCACCGTGAATCAGCTCCGGTGCTCATCAGGGCCAGCACAGCTCATTAACTCAGCAAAAAGCTGGATAGTTATCTTCTGGGCTAGGAATGAAGTAAAGAGCCCAGCAGGGCTGGGGCAGTGCAAGGAGAGCTCAGCTGCCCATCCAAGCATCAGCTTTAGCTACTCCGGTGTTTTTTTGTCAGTGCAGAGGTTGAATCTGACTCATCTCCAGGCTCTGATTTCTTTTAAGTTGATACTTTTGAGGAAAAAAAAAAAACAGACAGAAGACTCAGTGGATGGCTTTCTACTTACCCCTGCTCTAAATTTTTATGGAGTATTTTCAGGCTGCTGAAACTCGCCTGTCAAATAGATCAGTGGGAAGGATCTGCCTAATGCTTATCTGTTATGAAATACTCCATTTGGAAAATAACTACTACTTATGAGAAACAAAATACTCATTTCCTCCAAGAGGAATTTTTTTTTGGTTTTGCTTTTTGTTTTTTTGTTACCTGCAGTTTCATGTTTAGAGCTGCTTCTCTGTGAAGGAAGTTGTAAATTAAGCCTCAGTTGAACCCACTTTCTCTTTCCAGCTACGTTTTGAGGTGCCCCCCAAGCACTAGGTTGGTATGTCCATACCATAGTGCCCTTCTCAAAGGTCTCACCTAGGGCCAAGTGAGGGGTTGGTCAGACACAGCTTGAGAGACATCATCATTTTCTCTGAGATGATGGTTTGACCACCCCAATGGCAATATCCGTTTACAGCTCCCAGCCCCCTTTTCAACCAGGTTTGAAAGAAATATTCTTCAGTTCCCAAGTCTGGTTTATGTGTGTGGTAACATGAAGAGTTTTGTTGATGTATTTAAGGGACAAGGTGGTGAGAAGCCTTCATCCAAGGCTGTGGCCTGAGCTCCCCTTAAATGAAAGAATGGACTGGGGCTATCCACCCCTTCCACCATGGCTTCAAACTATACTGATGTGACTCTCTCCCAATGTCCAGCTGTGTCAAGGATGTTTGCCTTATTCAGGGAAATACAGGTCCTTCTTCCTTGTAACGTGTTTTAGAGAGAGAGGTGGAAAGTGGAGCTGAGGAAGTGTGTCTCTTGGCTTAGTTTTGAATATCCTGAGGTAGATGTGAATTTTATACAGAGAAATCTTTTGAGACTACGTCTCACACGTGGGACCTTTGAATTCACTGTTACCAATTGGAATAGGGATGGGGTGTGAAATCGCCATCTTAATTTAAGCAGGGAGACTGCTGTAGAGCCCACCGTGTTTGACAGTGCTACTGTTCTGCTGATGGGTATACAGATTTTGGGTTTTTTAATTACAGGAAAGCAGAAGACAATGAGCTGCTGTTACAGCTCCAGGCAACAGGGTTATCAGGGCTGTCTCCAGCAGGATTGCCCAAGAGGAGAAACCACGCTGGAGACCCTTGTAGGGAGCGGACACCCAGAGATTACTCAGTTCTGCACACAACTATATTTCCTTTACTTTAATATGTCTCCGTAAGACACATTAAACACCACTTCCTCTCCGTCACAAAGAAGAGGTGCTGGTTCTGATTTTGTATCAGCTAAAACTAATTGTGGACAGTTTGTCCACAAGCGATGGACGCTTGTTTACAGAACCCTTTTTTTGCAGCTGGCCCATGCAACCTACTATTAAACAGCATTTTCCTCATCCTGACAAGACATTCACAGGGTGGAATTTAGAAATCTTTTATAAATATTCATAGGTAGCCTGCGTTTTGTGGTCATAGTCTCTTTCTTTGCCCATAATTTTTTTTCCAGGGTCACTTGTGGGTGTACCTGAAGATCCACAAACACCTCTCCCCAGCCCGCAGAAATGACAGATTTGCCACCTATGTCCACATTCTGAGAGAATCAAATCTTTGGGAAAGGATTCTTATTCCTGAAAACTGATGTGTACAGGTATGGCAAATCAGATAGATCCTAGAAGTGCCTGACTGTTTATGTGCCTATTGAGTAAACACGCTTATATTGTATAAGTGCTTATATTTCTAGCCTGACAATTATAAAGAGAAAAACGGTGTTTCTAGTAGTAATCTGTTTGTTTTCTTGTGCTTGTCTTGGATTGTGACATGGCTATGTAGGCATTCATTCCAAAGGGAGCACAATAGCTGGATGGAGATAGCAGAGATTGCGGATAATATGCTTACAAACCATCAGCAGAACAATGCAGTAAAGGCCTTTGAAGTTTCCCAGGAAGAGTTCAACATCCCTGGGTTGACCAAGGTATGTAAATACGCAGTGGGAGCAGGGCAGGGGCTGGGGTCTGAGCCTGGAGGAGGGCTAAGGCAGCAGGAGATAGAAGCCGGCAGGCAGGGAAGTTTTGGTACTTCCAAAAGATGTGAGCAGATGTGAGCACATTGTTTGTAAAAACTCCCTTTCTAAGCACCGTTTCCTGCCTGCAAATGAGACACCCTGTTGTTTTGAAAGAAGCAAGTCAAGTCCCATTTATTTACAGGGCTGCAGTTCCTGGGGTGGGTTTGATGCTTTGTCTGGTTAAGCACATGGAGAAATCCCCTTCTCTCCACTAAACAAGTGCCTGCTTTCCTGCCTCTGCTGTGGGCTGCATAGGAACAGGCTCCTGTTTAAATAGGACCAGTATAGATATGAGCCCAGGTTGAAGCCACAGAGTAGATAAGCAAAGCTCCATCTCTGCTAAACATGTCCCCGGCATGGGTCTCTAATCCCCATCATCACAAACATCATTGCAGAAAGAACATGAGCACCAGGAGACTTGCAGAAATCAGGTCGATTCTGTTGCCGTTGGGAATGTTAACCCTGGCTCTGCCCAAAGGAAAAAGAGCTGGGAGAATTCAGCACAACCACCCAACATGTTGCTTTGGGTTTTGAGATTCTTTGCGTTAAAAAGGAATCGGTTTTATTCAGCGCTGAGTCTTTCTGAAGGTTAGAGGCAGTGAATTCACAGAGGCACCATTGCCTTACTCAGAAAAGGACCTGTTGCACATCAGAATAGGTTTAATGACATCCTTGCTTCTTCCAAAAGTCTCTTCTTCAATCAGAGAGAGGTAATACTGCCAGCCAGCCAAGTGCCAGGGGCTCTGGATTGTAGTTCTTAAAATGCAATACAGGAAGTCTCCAGAATTTTATAAATGTTCCCAAGACAAGATTTGTAGGAAAGAGCAATAACTTCTGCTTCATTTGCGCTTTGTAAATCAAAGCAAGGCCCTGCAGGGTAAATTGTCTTCCTCGTTGGTTACCCTGCTTTGCTGTCTGCCTGACTTGGGCTGTGTCTGACCCTTGTGGCCACATAACGGGTTTTTAAATCGGGAGATTTGTGGGTGAACAAAGGGGCTCAGCGATGCTCTCCGTGAAGGTGTGACTTGCAGGTGCACAAGGAGCTGTCAGTCTGACATTTCAGCCGCTGGTGCTTGCCTGCATCCCGCTAGGAAGGGGGTTGTGAGTTACTGATTCTGTCTGTCCCCCTCCTTAGAGACAGGCCAGGTGTGACCCTGTTACACGAGGCGAGCCTCCAGAGTCCAACAGTTCTTGTCACCGCTCGGGATGGAGTGTGTGGAGAGAGAGGAAAGAAACCTCTCTCTGACCTGGTTTCGTAGCTAGATCTGGCTGAAGGCTGAATGGCTGCATCCTCCTTGCAGCAACAGGCTGCCAGCTCCCTAAAGGCCTGAAGAGAAAATATCTGGTGTTCCCTTCCTTTGCTTTTGGGTTTTTCTCAGCTCTGAGACTTGGATAGATTGGATCGATGGGCCAGTATTAATGGTATGAGCTTCAACAAGGCCAAGTGCCAGGTCCTGCACTTGAACCACAACAACCCCAGCATCGCTACAGGCTTGGGGAAGTGTGTCTGGAGCTGCCTGGCAGAAAAGGACCTGGGGGTTCTGGTTGACAAGCAGCTGAACACGAGCCAGCAGTGTGCCCGGGTGGCCAAGAAAGCCAATGGCATCCTGGCTTGTATTAGAAATAGTGTGACCAGCAGAAGCAGGGAGGTGATTGTCCCCCTGTCCTCAGCACTGGTGAGTCTTGTGTCCAGTTCTGGGCACCTCAACACAAGAGAGATGTCGAGGGGCTGGAGTGAGGGCAGAGGAGGGCAACGGAGCTGGTGAAGGGCCTGGAGAATAAATCTCATGGAGAGCGATGGAAGGAGCTGGGACTGTTGAGTTTGAGGAAGAGGAGGCTGAGGGGAGACCTCATCGCTCTCTACAACTACTTGAAAGGACATTGTAGAGAGGTTGGTGCTGGTCTCTTCTCACAGGGAATTAGCGATATAAAGAGAGAGAATGGCTTCAAGCTGCAACAGGGTAGGTTTAGACTGAGCATTAGGAAAGAATTTTTCCCAGCAGGAGTGGTCAGACCCTGGAATAGGCTGCCCAGGGAGGGGGTTGAGTCCCCATCCCTGAATGTATTTAAGAGTTGTTGAGATGTGGTGTTGGGGGATACGGTGTGGGGGAAAACTGGAGTGGGGCTGATGGTTGGACTCGATGATCCCAAGGATCTCTTCCAACCTGAATGATTCTATGATTCTATTAACTTCTTTTTGCAGTTTTTAGGGCTGGAAACTTACTTTTGTTTATCAAGTACACATTTATTAATCAATGCTTGATTATTCACCTATTTCTGTGAGGTGGTGTAAAGTACATCGAACTGATGGAGATGTGTGGTCCAGGGAGACACCTGTCAGCCCAGAGCTCCTGAGAGCTACACTGGGCTCTTTGTGGGATTTCTCCTCTGGCTTCAGCCAAATCATTCAGTTTTTCTATCCGCAATGTGTCCCTGTCTTCAGGTGGAAGAAATCTCAGCGCCCATCTCCCCCACGGGTGGGTTATGAAGAATTTGTGCCTGAAGAGTGCTTTGTGAGAATTGACTTTTGAGACTGAATTATTGATGCCTTGACAAACCTCTGCATTTTCATTGCAGAGGGGAGGAATGTCATGAGAAACAGATTACTTAAAAACTCTGCTAATCCTTGCACGTGGTGCTGCTCCAGACTTAAAATCTCCATGTCCTGCATAGACATAGGGGTTTATGAATGAATGCACACTACTGTCTAAATATACATATATCTGAATACCTGCACACGGTCTGTGTAATTCCTACCAGAGCACAGTAATCCTGGGTTTTAACACATTTAGCAAAAATTTTGTTTATTGTGCTTCAAATACTCTGAAAGACATCCATTCTCAGATGGAGTTCTACTCTAGTTGAACCAGTGATCTCTTTTGCATATAAAATACTTGCTATTGAAGTTTCTTAACATAAACAATATATTTTTCAAGCAAATGTGGCTCACTATTTAGCTCTCCAACATCCTTGTCAGGTTACTTTGCTGTTTCTGACAGCCTGGAGCAGAGTTTTGATGTATGTTTAATATGTATTTACGCTGACCCAGAGATTTTGCGGTGCTTGCAAAATCTGTCGTATTCACCTCTTTAATTTTCTCAGATTCAAGGTAGACAGAAGGCATAATGTCCAACCTGGATTCCAGAGATTCTCACCTCATTTCTGCTCCTTGATGGACTCTCACCAGTTCCAGTGAGTGCAAAAGCCTTGTAAAGGTAAGAGAAAGTGAGCAGGGTGTAAGCATTGGGTGAGCGGGGATGAAATATGTATCTTCTGAACAGAAATGTCAGGTGCAGTAGGCATTAGCTCAAGTAAATACAAAGGTCTCAGGTTGTGTTCAGCTTGAGACAGCATTAATTAATCTAACAGTATCAATGCTGCTAAATCTGTACAGCAGAAGGATCCGTGCTTTATCCTGACACGGGCAGTGTCAGTGAGAAGGTCAGCCAGTGGTCAGCATCGTGCTTCACTCCTTCATCAACACAGAGCCAAACGCTTCCAGAGACTGAACTTCTGTGCCCCAAGGAGCGTTTTTTAAGGTATGCCGTTAGCTGTTGGTGAAATCCAGTTTTCCCAAGGCAAAATATGTATTTCTGAAGCATTTCTTCCTAGTCGTGGCCATTTAACATTCCTTCAGTTCAGAGCTGTGAGTGCAGCGAGCGGAGGGAACGCAGCTTGACGCTTGGGCTGTGCCTTTGGCGGCTGAAATCATCTAGTCATGACTTGCAAGCTAAGTATTATGAAATCACTGACACTGGATAAACAGGGAACATCTGGCTTTCATCCCTTGCACCACCACCTTTTTTTTTGTTTTGCCTCTAAAGAAGCACTCAGGGTAACGCTGATCTGAAGGGGAGATGGCAAGCTGAATGCCCAAGTGTGTCGAGGTGCTCACAGACCTCTGCTCTGGAGACATCGGCAACGAGATGTCGTGCCCGCAGACAACGTGGAGGCCCGAGTTGTGCCCGGAGATTCACCCAGCTAATGGGATTATCCTCAAACCAGGGAGAAATGTCACGCCCTGCCAAGCTGGTTTTCAATAACACAATGAGGGATCAAGGGGAACAAGCACCTCAATGCCAGGGTGCAGCCTTACACTAAAGCAAAGTCAAACTAAGGGCTTGTTGAGGCTGAAAGGGGACTGTCCTGTCACTCAGATGCTGTTTCCCTCCATCTAGCACCCACCTGTCCTTGCCCTGGGCCAGGCCACGGAGCAAAACAGGAATTCAAAACAACTCCACATACAGAGAGAATAATTTTTCTGGCAGTCTGCTCCCTGATTGGAGTTTCCCCAAATGTTTTGTTTTTACAGCTGATGATTTTTCAGGTTTGGAATATGCACGAGCGTTTTTGGGACCGTGCACTGGACGTGGTCCTGCCCTCATTCCAGTTCATAGCAAAAAAAAGCCACATGAGCTGCAGCAGGAACAGGCTTGTTACGTGGCTTACAGCCTGGAAATACTGTACTCAACACAGGGTGCCTTTCCAAAACTGGATGTGATCGACAGCATCACCGTAGTGTTTTGTTAGGTTAGATGGCCAAATAATCTGCAGAGGAGCCAAATAATCTGTGGAGAAGCCAACTACAGACATGTTTTCTTTATAGGTAGTAAAAATGCTTAAAAAAATTACTGGCAAAGAGTTGCCAATTTTTGGCACACTGAGCATAATGCACACTCAGGAGAGTCAACTGTCTACTGGCATAAAGAGGTGGAACGCTCTCAAAGTTAATAGAAATATTTCGGAGAGCACCAGCAGGGAATTTGCCCAGCTGCATTTCAGCTGCTGCCGTGCGAAGCCCTAGAGAATTGGGTTTTCATCAACGAAACTGTGTAAACTCTGCAGTGCCAGTAAGTAGGAATACCTATTTATTCTGCCTTCAAACAAAAAGGGTATAGAACTCAGGTGGACGAGCAAATGACTATGCTTAATGAATGTTAGCAGTTTTGAGCTTGTTTACTCTGGCTGAACTTGTAGCTCAAACAGGAGAAGCCCCACCTTGGCTTAAAACCCAAGGAAAAGTACTTTTCTTTTTACTTCTTTCACCTTGCAGCTCTGAGGGACTTGAAAACAAAGCTCTGGTAATGTGTTTGTGATTTTTTTTTTTTTACACAGTCCAAATTGTTACCTCACAGCTCCCTGTGTACGTACAGACGGACAGGTAGCACCAATGGTGTGACAGTTCACCTCTGCAGGGACTTGCAGGGCTGGTGGCTGAAAAAAACCAGCTGGGGACAGGCCACGGAATCTGTTGCCGCTGTGGGGTTTGCAGGCAGGTCTTTCTGTTTCAAATGCCTTTCACTCATTGCACCTGTAATCGCAGAAGAATCTCTTTTAATACTGCAACTTCAGACAGAGGCAGGGACCCAGCAAGGTGGCTCCCTCTGGTCCTGCTCCTCCTCCCTGCTCAGGCTGGCTTACAAGCTTTCTCACACTTGTGTGAAAAGTTAATGTGGCAGGGGGTGGGGACTGGACGGGACAGGACAGGACAGGACAATGTGGCTCCAGTCCCTCCTGCCATTTTCAATGCATTTCCCTGCCTGTTTTTTCCATCCTGCGGTGCAAAATTAATTTTGGCAAAATCTTGAGTGAATTAAACTGCAACGCGGTGATCTCCTTGCTCAACTCATATTTGCTGTCTACCTGATTTATGTTGAAAAGAGGCACTTGGGCATGCCAATTATCCTGTCTTTTATTTGCCTTGTGCATTGAGCCTTTGGCTACTAGAATTAAACTGGAAAATGCAATTAAAAGCATTAGCTGTAGCAAACATACCACAAAATATCATTATATGCTTGACAATGTTCTCCTTCATATTGTTAATCCCTGCAGATCTACCTGTGCTATTAGATTTCATATATGGATTTTATTTTTCTCAAAAGACTACATTAATTGGAATGAGCAAGTTGCGTGCTTAATTGCCTAAGGAAGGCAAAGGAAGATGTCACCATACTGGAAAACCTCACCTGACTTTTCTTGGCGAAGGTAGTCTGAACTTGAACTTGAGCAAACATTATTCAAGCTTTAAAATGTTTGTGGATCCCTAGACAAAGTTAGTAGAGGGTGGTTTTAGGCAAGGGTTTGGCTTGGTGCGCCATGGAAATTATTGTGTGTAAACAATGTTGCCTTTGATTGTGATGAAAAGTACATCACAAAAGAGAGGAAGCCCAGGTGATGGTTTAGCAGATCATTCCTCCATATACATGTCAGTCAGCATAAGCTTGTGAGCCCCACTGGTGATACTGGCCACAGAGTGAACTTAGGCAAGTTCTTCTTTCCCAAATTGAAATAAAGGATCGAGGAAAAGCAAAATTCTTGCAGACGATGTCATTACAGTAAGTTGGAAGGTCAGGAAATGCACTGCTGTTGAACACAGCACTCACATCCCTGTGGTTGTTTCCCTGGGAAAATGTTTTGGGAAGGAAAACAAACAAACAAACATAAAAAAGCTTGAAATGGTATTAACCATGTAAACTCAGCCTCTACTTATCAGTGAGGCAGAGAATCCAAGAATGCCTCATGCCAGTGTCTCTAAAACCACTGAGCTTTATGGTGAGAATATGTATTAGAGTTGTATGAATTGCTCTGAAGTGTATGAACACTTCAGAAGTGCATCTCTCAATCTCTGATAGAGACACCCCATTGCAAGGGAGAGTTGGTGCCTCTTTATTGCAAGCACCTCATGGAAACCCTTGTCACCCTCAGTTTAGACTTCCTCTCTACCTCTGGCTGCACCAAGAAAGTGCTTCCACAGAAAACAAATGTCTAAAGCACAATAAGAAATAAAAACAGTTCTCTGTCTAAAGCCAGAGAAATAAAAGGATTAGAAAGAAAGAGGAAGCTGTGCTGCAGTTAAAGCTGTTAAATACCTGATGCATTAAATCCCAACAATAATAAAACACTGAAATTACAGGCATAAAGTCAAAGAACAGTGTTTTTAAGAATGGTAGCATCAGGAGTGGTGATATCTTTGACTGGGGGCTGTTTGATTGCAACATTTTACCCCCTTCTTGTTAGTTCTGATAAGCATTGTAAAGTGTATAAAACCAGGTGACTTTGCCCAGCTGGACTCATTTCGCTTAACGATGATTGCTCAAGATGGATAAGAGACAAAACATAAACAAAACTTTCTAAGCTCAGGGCAAACAAGATTTCAGATATGCAGGGTACTTTAAAGCATGTGAAATATTCCCTTTCCTTAATTGTAAGGGTTTTGGGTTTTGGCTGGTGAAATCTGGCTACCTCTGGCAAGGTTTTGCTAAAAAGCAAAACTATCCTAGTTCTTTTGCAAGATTTAATGGCTTTGGAAGAGCGGTGCTGATCTCTAGTTAGGGCACGGCAGCTGGGGCTGAGTCAGGAAACAAGGCAGGGGGTTTGGGCCAACCTCCTTCCTTATTAGTTCCGAGCAGCAGACTTGTTTAATATTTGAAGCACTCCTTACGGAAAGGACACTGGCTCGTTTCTTTTCAAACATCTCAGGGAAGGGGAAATACTGCAAGCAGTGGGGTGGAGCAGAGAAGGGGCAACGGTCCAGTGGTCTTCATTCCTCGGCTGATTAGTTAACTGCTCTTGTGGAAAGCACCAAGTCTGAAAGTTTTGACCTCACCTACCTGCGTTCCACTTTGCCTGTTCAAAAGAGTAGAGTAAAATCCCATTCGCGCCCTGTTTGTTTGTTCTTCCAGTTGCTGCTCTCCTTGCTCTGGTCTCAGAGGCTCCTTCACCAGCACATTAGATGAGGTGACTATGAATGCGTGGGCAAAAGTTTTATAATCTGAGTTAGTTGTATCCTTATTGAAAACCCACTGTGACAAAGTTCAAGAGATGCTTGGGTGCTGACAGAGCCTTACGACTGGGGTTTTGGGTTCCCTCTCCATCAGCCATGGACCCAGAGCTCCTTTTAGGACATCAGTCTCTCTGTTGGCTGCAGCAAACTGTAGCTAAGGTCCTAAAATGCCAATGTGTCAGTCATGTAACTTCTTCCTTATTAAATAGCTAAGTTTCCTCAGCTGCTGTGAGGAGTATAATATTTTCAGAGGACTCTCCGTGCTCCCAAGCCTACAGCAGCTTGGGTGTTGCAGGACACCGTTGAGGAAGACACCAGCAAACCTGCTCAGTTAGTGCAAGGGCCAGCTCATGTGTTTATGTACTAAAATCCCTACCTGAATAAACACTGCTGACACTCAGGTGAACCGGTGGCTTGTGTGATGCCTTAGCACACGTGGGCTACAGAAATCTCACAGCTGAAGTGCAAGGCAACACAGCTGAGCACCAGGATGATCCCAAACCCTGGCCTTCCCCTGCTCCAGCTCCACTGGGGAGCAGAAGGGCTCTTGGGGCTGCAAACTAGCTGTTTTGATTAAATTCACAATCTCTTCCTGCAAGCCTAAATGAGTCAACACCCTCATTGTTCTGTCTCATGGTTTATGCAGAGCTGGCGTGGGCCCAGGTTCTCTTTAGGAGAGCAGGGACAAGTGACAGAAGCGGTGGAATTCCCCACAGCCCTACCTGGGCATCAACAGCCACCCCTGCCCATGGGAGAGCTCCTGCTGGTAGGGCTAGTGTGGGCATGAACGTTTAGCCCAGCTGATCCCCAGCTCTTGCTGCTTCTTGTTCTTTTTTAAAATTTCCCCCCCCCGCCCACAGGCCTTTCTTCCCACACAGTGAAGATCCCCTGGCTCCTGAGACATTGCTTAGGGAAAGGACGAGGTGTTAAAAGGAAAAGCACCTTCTGCTTTAACTTGTTTTTCAGCTGGAAAATTTCGTTAGGGAACCTGGCATATAATCATTTCTGTGCCCTGATTGATTTGGAAGTTGAAAGAGAGTGGGTTTTGCTCCCAGCTCCAGTTTTCGATACTGAGATTGGGTCAAATTGCCTGCCAGGCAAGTTTGATGACTCCTGGGTTAACCCTGGCTGCCCTCAATTGATTATAGGCTGGTAAACAAGTCAGTTGAGGAAGCTTTAGGAGGAAGAGCAGCCAGCTGTGTGGGCCCTGCTGGGTTAATATGCAAACAGCAAACGACTTCTTACAGCCCAGGGGAGACAGTTCTGGGCAGGCATGTGAGAGGTGCCAAGGGAAGAATAAATTCTGCTCAGGATAAAGTTGCATTTCAGAGCAACTCTGAAAAGTAAGTTTAAATTGGGATTCACGTATTGAAGCAGAGGCCCAAAGAGGTGGGATGGGTGGGTGATGTAAGTAAAGGTGCATCTGCCTCAAGGTGGTGGGTTAACAGACCTTTTTCTTGCTTGAACTCAGGCACACCCTTGGAAACTCAGGTGAGAAGATCACCGGCCCAAGAAATCAAGTTGATGATACTCATCCAAATAGAAGGCCACAGTCCAAATTCATGTGGTAGCAGCATTTTAGTCTGAGTAAAAGGATCATTATAAGCCTAGAGTCAGTCTATAATCCTTAATGAAGTGGTTCTAGGTTTGTACTATCGCAACATTTATATGTGTGTATATATATGAATGTAATGTATAGTATATATCTCCTTAGAGTATGCTTAAAAATATAATTTGTCTCAGGCTAAAAGCTTCTGTTTCACCAGTTTCACCATGAAATTACGTTGGCCATTCTCACATTTGTAGCCCTGTCTTTCATGTCCATATTTCTGCAGCAGAGTTGGACAACACCCAATGAAGCCTCTGTCTGTGTCCAAAGAGTCCTGATATAGAAGGTGCCCTGACTTCGTGCTAACAGCTCTGGGGTTTAATATTGGATATAAATCCACAAGTGTGCTCTCTGATGAATCGCCTGGAATCTGAGCTGAATAGATCATACAGGACCAGAACTAAGCTCTCTCTGCTTAAAACCAGGCTTGGACTGTGCCTCCAGTGCATTGCAGTGATTGTAAAATAAACAGCATCTTCCTTCCCTTGATCATCCACATGGGTAATCAAAAGCATTTGCCAGGTTGTGGTATGATATTTTGAAAGCCTGGTAAGCTCTGCTCCACTTCTGCAGATAAAATGGCAATGGCAAAAGGGAATGTAAATGGAAATACAGAATTTTTTTTGGAGCCCTGACTTCTCACAGCCAGCTGGGGCAGGGAGTTGAGATGGCGCTTCTGACTCCTGCCTGTGCACGCTTTCCAGCATGGGATGGGGCAGGGAGGGAAAAAAAGAAACCCTCAAAGGTAGGTACAGTCATACCAAGTGCAAGCTGCTGCTTTGGGGAGCTGTTCTTACTTTGCAGTATTGTTATAACCCAGGACCTGTTTGCATCGCAGGGGTGAACGTGCCCGGAGCAGAGGATGTGATGGCAGCTCACGCAGCGCGGAGCATGTCTGCACGCAGCCGGAATGTGGAAAACACCAAAGGTAACTCATCTGATCACTAAAATAACCCAAAGCTCAGCTACTGACTGTGCCACATAACACTGCTCCCATGGGCCCCAGAGCACAACATCGGGGCTTCTTGGCCAGTGGAGGTCTTGGAAGGGTCTCCTCCTCTTCCTCCTCCTCCCAGCATCAGAGCAGGGTGCACAAGGTCTGTAAAAATCCCCTTTTTCTTACAATGAGCTGCTTTATGCACCATGAAAAGAGCAGAAATGCCACGTAGCAAGGGCAGAAATACCTCCCTTTTCCGGGTATTACCCTTGGGTGGGTCGCAACGTAGCTGTTTCCAGGGGCACTCACAGCTCTCCGTGGATTTTTGGGGGATGCTGCTGTGCCTCAGGCATCTCTCGCTGGCAAAGCCAGATGTATGTGAAGGCAGGGAAGAGAGTCATGAAAATACAGGTAGCCATGCCCTCGTAGTTCCCCTCGGTGCACTCCTTCACCCTTCCACTTCTACAGACTACAACATGCACAGACACCTACAGCNCCACGCGTGAATTCACACGTCAAGGGGCTGGGCTGGCGGAGTTCCCGGAGTTCCCGTAGTGATGCTTTAGGTTTCAGGGTTTTGCAAACCCGCCGGACCTTTTGCAAGGAGCCTTCGTTTTAAACGCTCCCTCTGCTGGCTTTAGTGTGAATTATTGTATTTTAAGGAAGGGCCTCAGCCTAAAATTCATTCGCAACGAAACCACCAGGTTAACAGCAAAAATCCCCTTCCTTTATTCCTCCACCATGCTCTGAACCACGCAGCTCGGTGGCTCTGAGGGTCCTGCACTCGATGCCGGCACAGTGCTTGTGTGTGTGTGTGTTTTCTGTAACACCAATTACTAATGCTGTTTTAATTATCTTAATATAAAATGCATTCTCTCCTTTAACGAACCCCGTCTCTGCTATATCCTTAGACCCTCTTATGATTGGAAGTGCTGTGGTTTGTAGAAATTCTGCTTCAGGGAAGAAGGGGTGGTTGTGATGGAAATATTTATAGTGTTTTCCTGCTTATGTACAGCCAGAATGAGTTACTCAAAACAGAGTTTTGGCAAAATCAGAGCCATTGCAGGCTTTTTGTATTTTCTTTTGCCTGTCTCCCTGCAGAGAAACACTTTAAAATGCCGTAGAAAATAACTGTGAAAAAGTCATTGGAGGCTAAAACTTAAGTCTTCTAGTAATGACGTGCTGCCAACCACTCCAACAACATTTGCAACAGAAATAAATTGGATCAGTGCCAGAAGAAAAACACAAAAATAAACGGAATTAGGAGCAAGGCGAAAAAAAATACAAGCGTGCCCCACGTGGATGGCTGAGAACCCACCGGATGCGTGCTCTATCTCTGGCAGATGAACCCCTGAATCCAGATGCCTCATATGCTCATCCAATGGCATCTGAAGGTGCTGCTGAGGATTGTGCTGAAGCCACTGTGGCAGGTGGCAGCTGGGTCCCCCCTTGTGTGAGCCCAGCACGGGTGGCAGCAGGTTCTTCAGTGGGTGCTCGCTCCTCATCCTCCTGCGCCGGCACCCAGCAGGAGGGGATGTGCATGGCTGTTTCCAGCCCTGGGAGAGATGCTGCCCTGGCCTTGCCCAGGCAGACTTTTTACTAAATCTAAGAAAACATGACTGTGAAAGAAAAAAAAAAAAAAAAAA
>VXBJ01005843.1:88961-108667 GCA_013400055.1 Nycticryphes semicollaris
TAATGACGTGCTGCCAACCACTCCAACAACATTTGCAACAGAAATAAATTGGATCAGTGCCAGAAGAAAAACACAAAAATAAACGGAATTAGGAGCAAGGCGAAAAAAAATACAAGCGTGCCCCACGTGGATGGCTGAGAACCCACCGGATGCATGCTCTATCTCTGGCAGATGAACCCCTGAATCCAGATGCCTCATATGCTCATCCAATGGCATCTGAAGGTGCTGCTGAGGATTGTGCTGAAGCCACTGTGGCAGGTGGCAGCTGGGTCCCCCCTTGTGTGAGCCCAGCACGGGTGGCAGCAGGTTCTTCAGTGGGTGCTCGCTCCTCATCCTCCTGCGCCGGCACCCAGCAGGAGGGGATGTGCATGGCTGTTTCCAGCCCTGGGAGAGATGCTGCCCTGGCCTTGCCCAGGCAGACTTTTTACTAAATCTAAGAAAACATGACTGTGAAAGAAAAAAAAAAAAAAAAAAGAAGAAAAAGTTCTGTGGGGCCCAGCCTGTTTTTAACGTTTTCAATGCAAGCAGGAGTATGTCTCCCGCTGACCTCAAAACAGGCATATAAGGACTTAAAATAGGCTTCTAAGTCCTTTTGAAGCTTTTTTCCCCAGTGCTTTTTGCAGTAGGGGGGAAGCCTTATATTCTGTGGAAGCCACAGGACGCTGCTGGACAAAACAGCAACCTCCTGCATTAGGGTATTTCAAAAGTAATACTGCTACAAGCATTAATAAATGAGGGAGCAGGGGATGAAAACGGGTAACGAGTTCTGAAAAAGAAAAGCAGGCAAATAGGAATAGAGGCAGAACTAGGACTTCCACTGGCTTAAAACAGATTTCAAGCACATAAACAATCTATAAACATATCAAAATCTGATTATGGATCAGAGTGGAGAACACGAGCTGCACTACCTTGAAAGAGAGAGGACCAGCGGGAGAGCAGGCATTGTCCACTCTTCAACACCAGCAGAGGTGATCACTGTTAATCACTTGACCAGAAAGGAGTAAGAGGAGGAGGTCACCCCCGCGTCCCACGGACGCACAGACAAGGTTTCCTGCCTCAAAAACAACCCCCTTGTTTTTGGTTCAGCATTTCTTCAGGAAATCTGAGCTCTCCTGTTTTTAGAGACTGTATCTTGCTGGCCCCTGCGAAGTGAAAACTCAATTTGGAAATGTTGTACATCAGAAAATAAAATACATGGTTCCAGGGTGGGGGGAATAAATCACAGATATATTTATTTATTTATTTCTTCATTTTGATAACACATCTCAATCACGCTTGCTAATTAGATCTCACAAGATCTTTCCCCTGCACTGGGAAAGACAAAAAAGTAAAACAAAACCCATCATGCATAAGATCCTGAATGCATTCACCTCGAGGATGTTGGCCTTGGGGGTTTTGAACATCATAAATAGGAGAACAGTAAACCACCTGGTTTGGGGTTTCTTTACACAACATCATTGTTACAGCTTATAGCAGCTTAAAAGGTTTAACCCAGGTTAACCTACTTCTAATAGTTTTTAAAAGTTTCTAATAAAATTTGGTAAGAGATTAAAAAAATAGAGAGGCCCAAACACTACAAAAGAATATTCAAAATATAAACCATTTGGTTTTGATGGGTTTGTAGGGTATAAATCCCACAAGGGCCTTTCTGCTTTGGCTAGGGATGAAATTTTTGACTTTTTAGATGAAGGTTAGGAAATTCGACTTACTTGTGATTTTTATGCACCATGAAACATCTTTAAATGGGTGTGTGTTTTCAGAAATGCCGAACATCCAGCCTCTAAGAGGTCCTAAGCTGGCAGACAAAACCTCCATCTATTCCCCTGCATGTTGGCCAAAATACTGGGGATCTGCTAATATAGCTCCTCCATCTGTGAAAGCAGGATATAAACAACTGTAGGTTCTGTTAGGTGAGCTTTATTTTTTTCTCTTTAAAGCTCCCATTTGATGGCCATCAGGAACAAGATGTTCTTGCAATGGAGAATAAAGTTTAATTATAGGAGTTGATGGCTGGACTAGATGATCTCAAAGGTCCCTCCTAACCTGGAAAACCGATTCTATGATTGGGGGAAAAAGTTAGCCATACTTGTTGATTTAATGAAAAGACAAACAGACAAATTTGTTGACTATTTTCTTTCAGAAGACCAATTTTTTTACGACTTGCAGGTGAAATATTCTTACAGATACTCGGCCTGACCCTACAATATGCAAAGTGCCCTACACTGCTTCGTGAAATACCTGAGGAATGAAGGTGCTGGGTTTGCCCAAGGAAACACTTCAGGAGACGTGGGACTAACCCCAGGAACAAATCAAGGTGTTGTATCAGGTATTAATCTTAATCCCTTGCTATCTGGCAGCAGTTCTCTGTATCCGTGCCTGTCCCCCCCAGCTGAGTTACAGCTTCAACTTCCAACTTTGGGCACAGGAACTGCAAAACAGGAGGAAAGCTGAGTTTGGAGTAACACCTCAAGGTTTACACGGAGTTTTAATCCCGTGTCTTATGCAGCTATATACTACAAGGTCTCTTCATAGCTGGAACTCAGACCTCTTTTTATATATTATAGGATGTATCCCCTGTCTTTGCAGCTACCACGTACTTATACCCTAAAGCTGCACGATCAAAGTAGTCAGGATCTTTTGACAGAAGTAGTTAATGCTGTCACCTCTCGCCCAAGTTGTGCTGTGATCTGGGACGTCACATCACTCTGGGGACGACTTAAGTAAACACATTCTGTGTCCAGTTATATACTTACTACCATTTCTTGCGCCAAGACTTTAATGTGCTTCAGTGCATGAAGGAAATTTACAACTGATGCCAAGAATATATATATATATGTATCTGTACATTCCAACTCTCCATTTCATTAAAAAAACCCCAAACCTAAACAACCCAGCAGCAATTCTATTATAGCTTCATAGCAGATATTTATAACTTAGCTATAAACGAATGCTGATCTAAAGCTTTGCAGACAGCTGTCAGAAAAACGTAATTATTATAGAATTTATAGGAATATTAACCACTTTTTTTTCCAGTACTACAGTTACTAGTATCTTTTAATGATGGTGGGAAGATATAAATTAGATATTTTCCACTATGGGGTTGCTCTATCAGTGGGAAAGCCAGGAAGCAGCTTGTTGTTACAACTCAATGTAACAATAAATTATGATTTTAAGAGTAAAAAAAAAACAACCAAACCACCCTAAAGTCAAAATGGAGCTGTCTCCATAGAGGAGAAAGGACTGTGGAGCAGATGAGGAATCTGTCTTTTCAATGGATGTAACTTCGGTTGCTGTCTGTTTCAAATGTAAATTGTATCTACTGAAGTTATGTTTATGGGAAAAAGAGGGTTTAAATCCGGGGTGGGGAAAAAAAAGTATGAATTCTTCCCCAGAGTTAGATACTGTGACCAAAATTTATCCTGATTCAGACTGTCACTCAGCTGCTCTAATTCCTCCGAGTCTTTGTAACGATCATTTAGATCGGAAGAAGAATCTGGGCCACTGTTGAAAAAGCTTTGCCTTGTGCCCTCGGTGTGAACCTGTGCCCAGAAATGACTGAGCCCACATTGAGGCCTTGTTCATTAATAGCTTTTCTTAATCCATACTGCAACGATTCAGCAAAGCCATTCTCTTACTTGATTTCAAATAAAAGTGGACTGGTCTTTATGTATTTTAAAGGACAGAAGGCAGTTTGATCTATCAATGCTGTTTTTTTTTCATTAAAAAAAGAACTTTTCAGAGTCTTGCCGTAAGAAAAGCTCTCATGAAATTGCCTTTGTCGTGATGTCCCACCAACCAAGCAGCCTCACCTTGTGGTACTTTGAAAAAAGCCAGGACAGCCCTGACCTACCTGCCCAAGAGGACTGGCAGCCTCACAGCACCATCCATCATGGGGCAGGACGCTCAGAGCCAGCTACAGGAGAAGGATGGAAACTCAGATGCTACAGGAGCTGGTTCAGTGCCCGCTGGCCACCATCACATCCATATGCTTCACCGATGCCTGCGGGTTCACCTTCCCAGCTCCCTTGTGAGGTAGGAAATCCCTGCTCCCTCCCTCTTGAAGAGGAATAAAGTGAGGCATAAGGAGATGAAGTTGTTCTGGGGTCTCACAGGAAGGCTGTGGTAAAGCTGAGGATGAATTTAATCCACAAGTTTAATCACGGGGCAGCCATTCTCTCCCCTTTGCCTAGGAACACTGGGCTTTTGACACAACTTTCATTTCTGCAAGCAGTAACTGTTGTTAAGCGGTTTCACTTCCCTGTCCTGCTTGTATGGTATTTACAGACTGCCTCAATCCGTAGAGGTTTGTTGCACAAGAGCAAGACCATCTTACCTAGCGTTTCGGGTCAGCCTACAAGCCAAAATTCAACTGCAAAGCTCAGCCTGAGATCTTCCACACAGATTAGAGCCCAATTCTACCTGTTTGCTTCCAGGAGGCATGAAATACAATAAACGCTACAAGCACAAAAGCAAAGTCAATGAACAAAACCTATTAATTACAAACATTAGTGCAAACCACACAGTAGATTATTACTATTTTTTTTTTTTAGAATGCTCAGTATTTTCTGTAAGGAGGTCGTGAAGCTGAGGCTTTAAACACAGATGAAGTCACATTCTTTAGCCAAATAGGTAGTCAGCTCTGAAGCTCACTCAAGAAAATGCAGATTTGTATGTGTGCTGTAATAATTTTTATTGAAAATATATTTAGTCCTGTGCTTTTAGAAAATATAAATAACTAAAAGGCAATAAGGACCAAATTCCAAAGCTGAATTACTTGATGAAATGTTTGGCCAGGAGACTTGTCTAGCATCATCTTCACTACCTAGAGGACCTTTTTCTTTTCTTTTGTTTTTTTAAAGTAAGCTTTTTGTCTTATGTGCCTAAAAGCCACACTTAATCCACGCTTGACATTCAAATGCACGGCTCTGCTGTCTAAGCTGAGACTGCTCACACCTTCTTTTGACACCAAGTGCTCACCACTGTTGGAAAGTAGCTCCCTTTTTTTCCCCATATTCAGATGTAGCTGTAGGTGTTTGGCTTTACCTCACCTCATTTGAGAACTGGGGCCTTTGTGCCTAATCAAGAGTCGAAGCTTGAGAAGTTCCAGCCAACTAAGAATGCTACAGGAATGCTGATCTCCCTGCTCCACATTTGTTTATGTTTGGCAATTGTCAACTGAAAAAAAGGTGTGTGTGGGAGAAAAATAAATAAGATATTTAAGTTTGAAAACATATTTCTCAAATACCTTTGCTGGGCAAGGCCAACTGAGTTCGTGAATGCTGTAGTTATTGGTCTGTAACCCCCAGCAGCTGCAGCTGAACAGATGAAGTCTGACTTTGGAAAAGTGCACTTTTTCGTTGTTTTGCTCTTTTGCAGGAGCCGGCGCCGGAGCTGCACACCCCGTGCCTTCCAGAGAGACCTTCCCTTCAGAGGTTTTCATCCAGCCACTTTATATAGCTGTTCCTGGTCTGAACGCCCGCCGAGAAATCCGTTGGCCAAATGGTGAATATCATACAGCCGTGAAAGCAGTCATGGAAGTGATCGAGCGTGACTTCCACGCCGGCCTTCTCCAGGCGCTTGGCGTACATCACCCCGTCGTCGCGCAGGACGTCGTTCTCGCAGGTCAGGATGTAAGTCTTCGGTTGCAGCCGCAGGGTTTCATCCTCTGCCAGGAGAGGGACCGCCCGCACATCCAGCAGCGCTGGAATCCGCTGGATGATTTCAGCCTCGCCCGTGGTTTGGATCACAGGCTTGTAGTTCTTCTTGAAGGATGGAGGCAGTAAGGACGTCCAGTTGAGACGTCCCCTGAAAGAGTGAGCTTGGCCAACGTCAAGAGCGGTGTGGTTGTTAACCAGCAGCGAGTGAGCCAAGTCATAATTACCATTGAAATAATCTATCCAGTAGCTGATCATGACATAGCGAGGAAGAACGGGCATATTCATGTTCTGCTGGTAAGAAGGTGTATTGAAGTCAAATGCCTGAAGGACTGGGTAAATTAAGGCCTGCAGTTTGGGTCTGATGGTAAGATGCTCATCTTTGCTAAGCTGTGGGGAAAAATACGGGATAGAATTGGGATTACAAAGAAACTAAGCATTACAGTATCAGCTTAGAAGTTCATACAAGCAACCATTCATTTGACGATTTTTAGGCTGAATTCTGCTCTTATGCAAATAACATTGCTCTTTTGTCTGAAATATTAGCAGCCTGATCTTTTTCTTCTCTGGTAAGGATGGCTGTTCAGGTAGACCCAGTATCTATCCTGTCTCCCACAGAAATCAGTGGGAGAAGTTTATCGATGGGTGTTAAGAAGAAAAAAATTACGTGTAAAGTGGCATTTCACTAACGCAGGTCCCAGTTTAACAACTTGCCACTGAAGAACGTCTTGAAGCAAAGGAGCTAGTCTTGCTTTTAACAGTTTTTAATGGATTTTTCTTCCATGAGTTTATCTAACTGGGGTGGTTTATGAGCATATGCAAACTGTTGGCATCCACAGTTTTCTCTAGCAAAGGCTCACCATGGCCAGAAGGACCTCTCTGTTTCACTTCTACCTGACATCTGAATATGATTTCAGCCTATCAATTATAAGGATTAGGGGGCACCAAATTTTTCTGGATGAATCAGCAAACACTTGCTTTGCTTCATCTTCTACGCCAGACGCACAGTTTTCTATCGTATCTCATCCTCTCTGCCTCTTTTTCAGGCTGAAGAACCTTTGTGTATTTAACCTCTCCCTGGAACAGTCCTACATCACTGATTTTAAACGGCATTACGCATGAGGGAAAGGAATTAAGAATGCTGCTTCCAAAACACGGTACTATCATGTTTATCAGACCCTGATACTGAAACTTTTAGTGTAATTGTCTCCTATTAATTTTTTCACCCTAATTCAATATTGCAAGGCTGTCATGATAATTAGTTGTCTGGACATGGTATCCGCTTTCTTATCACCAACGGTTATGACAATACGAAAAAGCTAATAATAATATTTCACTCAACCATGAAAAATATTATTACATGCCTCAGGCTGCCTTTAAAATCTTTACTAGATTAAATTCAGATTACTTTCAAACCGCAGATATACAAAAGAAATTTCCTTAAAATTACGAAATGCTACAGGAGGACAATTTCACAGAAGAATTAAGCTGCGTTTATTGTATTTTTGTCCTTTATTTTTATTTGAAAGAAATAAAAACATATTTTCAGAGACAAGCAACTAAAAATAGGATGGTAAATTGGTAAGTTATGCATGTACATAGTCACCTACTTAGAAAAATAAAGAATTCACCAGCAAACAGGGTAAAAAAAGTCATTTAACTGTTTGCTTTTAAAATCCAGCCCGTAACAACTATTAACTAGTAAGACATTGCAAACTGTGTGACTCATATCGTGATAGCCTCATTTTTTTTTTCTGTCAAGTGACCAAATGCTGGCTTTCTACCATTCTGTCGTGAGGGCTGGCACATCACCTCGTGATGATGCAGCACAAGGGACCTGTCAGCCTCTACGCACCGCTAAATCAAGGGCCTGTGGTAGGGTCACACAGAAGAGACAGGGGATGTTACCTCCTGACACACAGCAGCTGCCAAATTTCCTCCTGCACTGTCACCAGAAATTGCAATCCGATTTGGGTCGACTGAGTACTGAGCTAAGACATCAGGCCGCAAAAAGTGCTTAGTAGCACGAAGAGCGTCATGGAACTGCTCGGGGAAGCACACCTCTGGTACCAGCCTGTACCTACAAAAGGAAAAGAAATGAGAAACCACTATTACCATCAATGTACCTCCTCTTTCAGGATTAATAGCTGATATCAGGTATTTCCTGAGTGGCAAATAACTATTTCATTAGGATAAATATTATGGGAAAAACAGGAGGCGTGTGATACTTAGGTAAGACTTCATCTTATAATTAATGCTCTAATTCTGAAAGATTAATATGAACCTACTAGATATGAATCATACCAGGACTGTATAAAATTGTGCACTTCCCTAGGATTTCCCAATAGAGGATTTAATTATACATTATAAAAATGAATAAATATTTAAAACATCCTTAGCAAGTGAGTCGTTACAGTCAGGCTGTGTTTGATCCAAATCCCCACCTTAACTAGTACGAGGGAAAAGGAAGAATGTGTCATATACAGAATCACCGAATAATATGTGGTTGGAAGGAACCTCTGGAGATCATCTAGTCCAAACCCCCTGCCAAAGCAGATCTTCCTACAGCAGGTTGCACAGGAATGTGTCCAGGAGGGTTTTGAATGTCTCCAGAGACGGAGACTCCACCACCTCTCTGGGCAGCCTCTGCCAGGGCTCTGCCACCCTCAGAATGAAGAAGTTCCTCCTCATGTTTAGATGGAACTTCCCATGTTCAAGTTTGTGCCCGTTTCCTCTTGTCCTGTCACTGGGCACCACTCAAACAAGACTGGTCCCATCCTCCTGACACCCATCCTTTAAGTATTTATAGGTGTTGATCCGATCCTCCCTCAGTCTTCTCTTCTCCAGACTAAAAAGACCCAAGTCCCTCAGCCTTTCCTTGTGAGAAAGATGCTCCAGGCTCCTGATCATCTTTGTAGTCCTCTGCTGTATCCTCTCCAGGAGTTCCCCATCCTTCTTGAACTGGGGAGCTCCGAACTGGACTTGGTACTCCAGATGGGGCCTCCCCAAGGCAGAGAAGAAGGGGAGGATGATCTCCCTCCACCTGCTGGTCACACTCTTCTAGATGCACCTCAGGATGCCTATGGCCATCTTGATCACAAGGGCACGTTACTGGCTCATGGTCATCCTCTTGTCCATCAGATTCAATAATTGCTCTCCATTATTGAGGAGAGGAACATACCCACCTGCAGGCAGAGAGACTGAGGCACAGAGAGAGAGAAAACAGTCTGCCCAGGAACAGCCAGCACCTAAATCGCAGTCACGAGATTTTCTCAGTTTCTAAGTAACAGTGCAGGGGAAGTCTGTTCATATTTACTGAATAATATGTAATATAAGAGTTGTTATGAGGCCTTATGGTACAAAGTATGTCTTCTGTTTGTAGCTTTGCAAACAACAGATTTTACATATTCTCAGCAGAGCTGAGCAAAACAAGCAAAGCAAAATCCAGTTTTATCTGATTCAAAATGTTTTCTTTAGAATCTAAGCTATAAAGTTTCATATGCTTCATAGATTTTAAACTTAGGTTACACAAAAAGCGTTTCAAACTCCCAATCTGACCTGTTTTCAGGAAGCAATTTATATATTGCATCAACTACAAAGGAATATGAGGGAGTCCTTTGGGAACTTCTTGCAAAACTGAGTAACAGACTACGTATATATCACGAAAGTGAGACATGCAATTAAACCAATACGAAATCTAATTAGACTTCACTAATTCAGTACAAAAGTCCTGACTGGAATGTATAATGGCTAAGGAGAAGAGGTAAACACTAACTCATAGAAGCAGGCAGAATTATACCACCATAGACCAGAACAGGGAACTTTTCAATACTGTGATTGCTGGAATAATCAAAGCTGCCTTTTTTTTTTTTTCTTTACTTTTCATTGTTTCTCCTAATAAACAACAAAGAAGTAAAAAAAAAAAGCGACCCTTTAAAGTACTCTATAACTATTGAATGAGTAACATCAACTCTGCATAATTAAGTTGCAATTAGATCACAGGGCTCGGCGTGTAATCAGCTGCATGTGGGAAACTTGAGTAGTTACATCAAGCGATTGGGTTTGCAACAGGAAATATTGAAGTTGACACCAAGGATGGGAGAAGTACCAATCAAGTTGGAGTCATCTAGGTAATGTAGTTAGCTAGTGGAGAGGTTTGTTTGCCTTGGAATTGTTCAGTGAGTTAGAAAAAGCAGCCCTGCTTCTCTGTTGTCTGGCACCCCAGAGGTCCTCTGCTCTCGAGTGGAGCAGGAGGCTTAAATAAGCTGACGGGAACAGCGGGAGGTGGAGAGGGCAGCAGGAAACTGCCAGACTCCACAGTGGAGGCTGGTTAATGAGCAGGGGTGAAAGGAAAGAATTTTTCCCAGAAAGAGTGGTCAGACCCTGGAATAGGCTGCCCAGGGTCAGGGGTTGAGTCCCCATCCCTGAGTGTGTTGAAGAGCCATTGAGATGTGGTGTTGGGGGATATGGTGTACGGGAGAACTTTGTAAAGTGGGGCTGATGGTTGGACTCGACGATCCTAAGGGTCTTTTCCAACCTGAATGATTCTATGATTCTATTCTATGATTTGATAGCTTTTCTCTTGCAGACCCTTGCAACTGTGGCTTGTAGACAGACTTCAGGGGGGATTAATATATATATTTTTTAATATTTTATGTACATATAAAGTGCATCTATATATAAATACACCTTGCATCAGTTGGAGCGGCCACTGAGGACAGGAAAAGTCTCTGTGGCTACAAGCACCCTCTTCACTATGAAGGTGGTGAGACACTGGCCCAGGTTGCCCAAAGAAGTTGTGTTTTCTCTACATTCAAACTAATGATGACAGATTAAAAAGCTACACGTAAGGAGCTGTAGACCTAAGGAAGGAGACAGATATTCTTTGGCACGGATGCTGCTGAAGGCTTCAGAATTTGCTTTTCCTCCAGAGGAGTGTGTTTGTCTCCGTTAGCCCTTCCTTTGCCACGAGCAGAGAAGCTAAAACTTGGCACTGAGAGTGGCTGTGAAAATGGTGGTGCAGAAGTATTAGTAAAGGAAACCCACGTCAAGAAAACGACATAGCTGTGCTGGTGAACAGGTTATATTAAAAAGAGACTATGAAACTCTTATTTGCAAAATCACAAGGAACCAGACCTAGCTGATGATCTGAGGGGTGCAGCCCCTCTGCTGTGAGGACAGGCTGAGAGAGCTGGAGTTACTCAGCCTGGAGAAGAGAAGGCTCCAGGGAGACCTTAGAGCCCCTTCCAGTCCCTAAAGGGGCTACAGGAGAGATGGGGAGGGACTCTTGATCAGGGAGGGGAGTGATAGGACAAGGGGTAGCGTTTTTAAACTGAAAGATGGGAGATTTAGAGTAGATATTAGGAAGAAATCCTTGACTGTAAGGGTGGTGAGACCCTGGCCCAGGTTGTCCAGAGAAGCTGTGGCTGCCCCATCCCTGGAGGTGTTGAAGGCCAGGCTGGATGTAGCTTTGAGCAACCTGGTCTGGTGAGAGGCTTCCCTGCCCACGACATAGGGTTGGAACTCGCTGGTCTTTAAGGTCCCTTCCCACCCAACCCATTCTATGAGGAGGCAGAGATGTGTGGTTCAGCCTTCCTTCAGGTATGTATCATGTCCAAGTATGTTTGGGTTCTTCTGTTTGTTTTTAAAAGTTCACAAGTATTTACAGATTTGTAACTTGGCACTTGAGTGATCTCAGGTTTTAGCTGCACTCCTTACACATGGATACAATTGCAAGATGCACTAAAACTTGCATTTTAGTATCTGTCCAACTGAATTAAGTGCTACTTTTTCCCTCCCCCCACTTCTGTCTTCTAAAGAGATCTCTACAATAATTAGAAACCCAAATGAATTTTTGATACCATTCCAATTTGTTGTGATTTTAAAAGGGTAAAAATATTGGAGCGCTAAAGAGAATTACTGTCCAAGTTAAAGCTTCATACATAAGCCAGTAACAAAGGAAAACCTAAAAGAATGATGTTCTGTATTTCTAATATCTTAAAATCACTCGATCAATTTTAGATTACTCACTCAACTGAGACAACAACAGCGTTGAGAGATTCAGCCATGATTCTGCAGAGATTGTTATAGAGGCTTGTTCCTGGAACGAAAGGACATAGTGTTGTGGACCTGAATCCATTTCTGTCAATAGTCACAAAGCCGTACGTAAGCCTTCTCAGAAAAATAGAAAGGCATCATACAAATATAAGCCAAGTAAATGAGATCAGTTTGCAATAGATAAAGTTACAGCAGAAGTTACATAGAAAGCATTAGACTGCAGAACTTCAAGGCATGAACTTTCCCATCTGTTTCTTAATTTCATCCACCTATCACAGTTCTCTTGGTTGGGAAAAATTTAAGGTACCCAGTGGCTTGGGGGCATCAGCATCCAGAGACAGTTATCATCGTATGAGTCACTGCTGCTTGTTCATGTCCTTATAGCACGCATTGCTTGGACTCAAATGAGTTGCCCTATTAACGTTAACTGAACTACTCATTTAAGGGAGGATTAATCACAGCTATTCTATTCATCAGTGGACTGATTTTCTTTAATTTTATTGCTTTCCAGTTACTTAATCGTTGGTTCCTGGTACTATAAAATATACTAATGCTTTCTAAAGTATCTAGTCTTAGAATTTAATATTTAGCTGTAACATTTGTGCCATCAACTTCTGCATCTTGGACTCCAGGATAGCATCTGACACAGCTGAGTTACAATCATCCAAACAAAGAGCGGTCATTTGATATAAACTTTTTGCTCCACAGCACAGTCATATATGCAAAGTGCTACAGAGCACACGAGGCGGGCAGGACGCTAACAAACATCCCTTAAGCAGGCCTAAGAAAACTCATCTCAAAGTACTATTCCTCTGTAGGAAGACCAAAGAGACTGGGATTTCCAAAGGAAATTTAGGTTCCTTTATTTAGGAACCTAAATCTCACTTAAATCGTCACCTAAGCGACTCATACATGCATAGTCCCAAAGCAATCAATACAGGCTTTGTTTTGGAACATTTCAGAAAACCGCCTGTAACGTTCTTTTTCTGCAGATGAAGCCAGAGAATGCATCAGGGCTGTATGGATTTCAAGATGTCACACGAGCAATGGGGAAAGAAAAGGAGGGAAGACTCCTATGGGATCTGGATCTCGGAGCAGCCACGAGAGCCGCGTGTCTTTTCTCCTCCCAAGGCTTTTCTCCTCCTGTACGATGTGGTAGGACCAGTGGTTAGATTATTGTTCTCTACAGCTATATCTTACTTTCTCTGATCATGTTTGTGGTTTCCAAGTTAATTGGCGTAAACAACATTAATTTTCAAGGTAATTTCTGCTTGTGGTGGCAGTGGTCCCCTAAGGGCGGTTGCCAGACCATGGGATGGGAACCCACCTCATCACACTGCCTGTTTCCCATGATCACCAGCATGCATTCCAGGTACACACTATTTAAGAGCCCAAAGATTAGCAATATTGTTACGTGCAGTGCTGTTCAGCCCATTCATCAACTAATTACTGCATGAAAACAGGGCAAAACCTTTAGGCGTAGTCACTGGGTCCTGATCGACTTTGGCACGTGACCACAGAAAACACGGGACTGGCCCAAACAGCCCATCCAGGCATCCCAGGAATTTAAACAATAAGCTGTTTTGTCCTCTCAGGATGTAACAAAAATAACCTTTGGTCCTCTTACAGCTCATGTACAGATAAGATACACATTTTTGCTGTGGGTTCACAACATTTTCTCCCTTCCCTCCTTAAAGCTGATCTACCGGAGTGGAGACAGTTACCACTTAATTCAGCTCTGTCTTAGCAAAGTTGTCATCCCTGGCAGGAAAAAACCAGCTTTTAGCTTCTCCTGATAGGAGAAAACCATAGCAGAATCCTATTTAATTACTGGCAGACACATACTTGCACTTGCCAAGGCCCAGCCCCCTCCGTGGATGTAAACAACGCTGCGCTTGAGCTTTTCATCTCCCTTCGCAGGAGGATCAAACATTCTGACTTCCACGCCGTCAAAAACAGCATCCGTGATGTTAATGTCTTCGGAGGAGACAGACTTCAGCTTGTCAAAGGTGCATATCAAATAATTCAGGACTATCAAGTGATGGCTGAGTCTCAGATAGTGGATCAGGTGACACTAGGGCGAAAAAAAAAAAAGAAAAAAAAAGGAGATTTCTGTTACTTCAGAGCTTATCATAGGTACGGCATTGATGTTTAATGCAACTGTCTTCAAAGGACAGGTCCTGTATGAAAATGAATACGGATTCTTAGAATATTCACTGGAAAATGAATGATTATCAAAGAACCTCTAATGCTTTTAAAGCTGTATTAAAACAAAACCCTGTCCATAAAAGATTCTCTGTTGTCAAAATAAATCAAGGATCAAGGCAACCGTGAATGAGCGCTGAGGTCCTTGCCTTTGAAATGCATCTCTGAAAGGAGATGAACCTCACCGGCATGTTCCACTAAGGGACCTGTGAAGCTCCTCAGACGGGTGCCAGCAGAGGGCAATACCACACAGGCAAAGTTGCTGTGGTGGGAAGGTATCAAAAACGCAAAGTATTTCTACTTGTTCCACCTCAAAGCGTTAAGTCTTTCCACTTTCAAATTAAGAAAGTTCACAAGGATTGCCAAGAAATTGGAAAACAGGAATGGTCTCAAAGGAATAGAATGCTTGTTTATTGGCTTATCATGTATTTACCTGCTGAACTGGGAAGGATCACAAATTTTAGCCGAGAACCACAGCAGGTTTGTGATTTTTTTTCCACCCCAACCTCTAAGAGTGAAGTGCGTTACTTTTTTTGTTGGGGGTGTGTAAAACACTGCAAAAACTAAGAACAATCTCATCTTTCTGACCCCTTACGGTAGAAGGAAAGACATTTTATCCCCTTTGGCTGCAGGACTATTATTTTTTTATTATTATTTTTTACATTTTGCCCTGCGTAGATTAAAAACCTGTTTCTCCCATCAAACAGTACTGGGATCCAAGGCACTCCTCCAGCCTAAATGGTCACAACCTGCTCCCTGTGCATGCCCTGCACACTATTTGTAGTGCATACTTGTTCCCATTCCCCAGCTGGTGCAAAAGGGGCAGCAAAAGGTGAGCCAAAGGGCCGAAGGGCTTGCAGCGCCCAGACTGGCCTTTAATAAATAGTGGAGGGTCTTTCCCCTTTTGCAAAGTTAATTATCCTAGTGAGGAAGGCTAGAAATTAGATGATCATCTCTTGTACGTCTTTCTCAGTCGAGGCAATGACGTTGGGAGGTAAAATTAATATGTATGCCTAACGTACGTCTTTAGGACCGGCACCATAAAGAAAACCATCAGCTGTGACCTTCTATTTTACATACAGGCAACAGATACTTGGAAGAAAAAGTATACTCTTAGGAATCATCCAGGTTCTCTACTCACAACCATTTCACTGTCTTAATTCTGGTAGTATGACCGGTACAGCACAAACCTGCTGGTAGGAACTAAAGATGCTGACACTTGAGCAAGCAGGTCACCCCAGTACCGGTCTGACCTTGTGGAAAAGGGATACTTGCTGTAGTTTAGCCTGTGCAAGAACTATGTGGAAACTGAGACACAGAATCATAAAATGGTTTTGGGTTGGAAGTGTCCTTAAAGACCAGCGAGTTCCAACCCTATGTCGTGGGCAACCACAGCTTCTCTGGACAACCTGGGCCAGGGTCTCACCACCCTTACAGTCAAGGATTTCTTCCTAATAACTACTCTAAATCTCCCACCTTTCAGTTTAAAAACGCTACCCCTTGTCCTATCACTCCCCTCCCTGATCAAGAGTCCCTCCCCATCTCTCCTGTAGCCCCTTTAGGGACTGGAAGGGGCTCTAAGGTCTCCCTGGAGCCTTCTCTTCTCCAGGCTGAGTAACTCCAGCTCTCTCAGCCTGTCCTCACAGCAGAGGGGCTGCACCCCTCAGATCATCAGCTAGGTCTGGTTCCTTGTGATTTTGCAAATAAGAGTTTCATAGTCTCTTTTTAATATAACCTGTTCACCAGCACAGCTATGTCGTTTTCTTGACTTGGGTTTCCTTTACTAATACTTCTGCACCACCATTTTCACAGCCACTCTCAGTGCCAAGTTTTAGCTTCTCTGCTCGTGGCAAAGGAAGGGCTAACGGAGACAAACACACTCCTCTGGAGGAAAAGCAAATTCTGAAGCCTTCAGCAGCATCCGTGCCAAAGAATATCTGTCTCCTTCCCTCCTTCCTTAGGCCTACAGCTCCAGCTCCTTACGTGTAGCTTTTTAATCTGTCATCATTAGTTTGAATGTAGAAAAAAATGGATTTCATTCAGGTGCTGCACAGAAAAGGCCCTGCACAGCCTGGCTTCCACTGCAGATTGCTGTAGAAAAAAGACAAGCTTTGATAGTTTTCCCCCAAAAGTCTATGCCAAATACAATAGGCTGCTATGTGAGCAGGGAGAGGAATCCACTTCCAGAACAAGAATTTACAAAACCAGCTTTCTTTTCTTGCTTTAGCTCGTGGTAATGTCACCCTGCTGAGATATAGTTTGGTGGGAATCCAAATTGCAAAATGTTTGCTGCTTTTTGGATGGAATGTCATTTCTTTATACTGCAAGGCTTTTCTCTGGGAGAAGACACACAAAATATCCAGCCGGTGGGAAGAAATGCTGAATTTACAAGGCTGTTTGTATGTCTGAATTTCAGATCATGCTTTTTTCCTACTGTTACATAAAAATTCCCGTAGGAAAACCAAGTTGGGGTTTGAGAGCTGAAGAGCGATACATCTATTAATAATTTGGCAGACAATTTGTTGGGCTGCCATTGATGTAACCAACTAAATATGTGATCCTCTGCGTGCCCTCGTGGAAGGCAACCGCTGGGAATCACTTTTAGAAACACTGCCAGGGAAAACAATGTTTTTGTAGATTTTTACTTTTTTTTTTTTGAGCCTGACTGTGCT
The DNA here is from genome assembly GCA_013400055.1 of Nycticryphes semicollaris. Classification (NCBI taxonomy): domain Eukaryota; kingdom Metazoa; phylum Chordata; class Aves; order Charadriiformes; family Rostratulidae; genus Nycticryphes; species Nycticryphes semicollaris. The sequence continues at coordinate 105,550 of VXBJ01005843.1, forward strand.
GCAACAGATGTCCCATTTTAGTTTTCTCCTGATTTACTTCACATTCTCTGTAGACGTGATTACCACATGTTCCCTGGAATCAGAAATGTTTTATTTTCAAGGCCTAGTTGGTGTTGTTTACAGAGAATTGGTTTGCCCTGTTCTTTAAACCAGAGCAGTGTGGCAGGTTATCACACCCTTGCATGCCCTTTATTTTTTTACCTCCCCTGCACACTCTTTCCAAGAATCCCAAAACTTGGAAAAGATGCTTTGTACACCAGGGCACAAAAGCAACACTCCTGATTTTTATTTTATGTTTTATTTTTCTGCTGGGCATCAGCAGGGATTTTTGTGCCGAACAATTATCAGACAGATACTTTGGAAGTTTGTCTAATCAGCCCACTTGGTTGTCATTTATAAGACACCGGATTGCACATTTTGCAGGCAAAGAGCTAGTCCTTCTCCAAAGTTCTTACAAATAAAATCCCAGCCATCTGCAGAAGAAGATGTCTTTAATGGCTGGCTCTCTTCATAGAATTGTCTAGGTTGGAAGGGACCTTTAAGATCATCTAGTCCATCCATAAACGTAACTCTGATAAAACATGTCCCTCAGCAGCACATCTAACCATCTTTTAAAACCCTCCAGGGATGGTGCCTCAACCACCTCCCTGGGCAGCCCATTCCAAGGCTTCATAACCCTTTCAGTGTAAAAAAAAATAAAAATTCCTAATATCCAATCTGAACCTTCCCTGGTGCAACTTGAGGCCATGTTCTCTTGTCCTATCACCTGTGACTTGGGAGAAGAGACCATCTCTCTACACCCTCCTTTCAGGGAGTTGTAGAGACCGAGAAAGCCTCCCCTCAGCCTCCTTTTCTCCAGGGTTGTGATAGAAAGCAGACAGAGTGAACAAAGAACTGTTCTGGAGACACCGTGACTTCACCTTTAATCACCAATGTCTGTCCCTAAAATATTAGTAGTCTTCAATGGCTCCTCAGCTGGTAAATTCCTGAAGAATCCCAAATGCTCACTGCTCCTGTGCTTACCTCCCTCATGGACTTGCTTATACTCCATATTAGCCATCTGTTCTGCATTACAAAAAAAGAAAAACCAAACCAAAAAACACATTTTTTTTCTCTTGCTAATTTCTATCAGCACTCAGCACGTTGGAATTCTCTGTCCTCATTTGACTTCCAAAGCTGACACTGTCTGGGCTTCACATCTCTGACCTTTAGCCATGAAATTATTGCAACAGGTCGCATGCAGCCACCGCGCCAAGGCAGCGTGTCCCCAGAGCTGAGCCGAACGCATCAGCTGCTTCCTCGACCGCCTTTGCAGCTGGTCAGACCCAAGGTCCCGCACCGACCTTTTGGCAGGAGCAGGAATTAAGCAAACAGCTAAAGCTCTTCTTTTTTTTTTTTTTATTTTATTTTTTTCCAAGACACCACTACTTGGGACTAAGCCAAATCTCACTCATGACTCAAACAAGTAAATGATGGTGAAACGGGGCGACTGAACTGTTCCAGACTAAACTTCCTACCTTAGAAGATGCGGGTACTATCCTCAGCTCTGGACTCACTTTGCAAAACGCAGTTCTGTAACATTAGAGTCCCAAATGCCAACTGCAGTATCTGCAGTCAATAATAGAGATTAGTCAAAAATAAACAGGAATATTTCCCCATTTAGCTGGGTGCAGAACACAGCTGGTTTGTGTGCACTTCAGGCAGCTCATCTTGGTGAGTGCCTATTTTCTTCTATTTTACAGAATCTTTTCTTAGTGCAAGATGCATTACTGCCCAGTAAAGAATATTTATTTTTAGCGCTGTTACATACAGTCCTCAAAGACAAGTGCTCCTAGTTTTATGAGTTTCCTTTAGAACTGAAAAGAAACAAGATGAGTGTTTTACAGCTTATCAATTAGAAGCAGCAACTAGATTACTTTTTAATGTAAGGTTCTGTGCATATGCTTCTTCGCTCACGATGAGCTGCTTTAACATCAGCTACAGAAGTTGTCTGTTACTGCAAGCAAGACTTACAGTGGGATTAAGTCACCCCTCAGGTGTCACTGCTGCGAGACCTACCTGCCACCACTAACAACTTGGTTCACTGGAAACCAATTCCAAGGCCGCATTCTCGCGGGCAAAAACATCAGCGACTTACTTGTCTGGCTACAGCTATGATTTACATCCGTCCAGAAATCACACACTCTGAAATACATGGGTAGAGAGATTAAAATGTCAGAAAGAACAAATTCCTGTATTCCCTAATCCTGACTGTTGACGTCCCACACCCTAGATTTTATTCCAAAAGTGAGCAGCAGAGAAGTATGAAGGAATCCTTTGGCTTGTGAGGGCAAATATGAGGATAGTTTTTCTCCCCTGTACAACTGCCTGCCCCCTTCCATATACGTCTGTCTGATGGCCCCTACGCCAACCCATTTGTCCTTCCAAACCTCTGCTAACAGCTCTCCCCATTCCAGAAGAACCCTTTCTTCCTTGCCATGCACCAGAATAGCAAGTATTTCACAGGGCATATTAAATAAACATATGCTGCTCTCTTTACTCCCAGAAGGGAGAATGGTTAGAGGAAGAAGTGAAACACACACACCCCGGTATCAATCCTGCTGTTCATGGCAGAATTATGAAATGTTGCTTTAGACACTTCTTGACAGACATCAAGGAAAACAATAACCACGGTTTAATCTACAGCTCAATCCCATGATTGATTTTATGTGGTTATCCAAATTTCAGTGAAGCTGAGTTCTACCATACCTGTACACTTATGAAAGTACATAGTCTTTCATTTCAAAATTGTGTCACATCGTTGTTTTCTGTGAAAATGTTACCACGTCCCATTTTCAGGCAGGTTGAGAGGGGGCAAAGTACTCTCAGTCTCAGTTAAGCACCTTCACATCAATTTGTTAGTATTATTAAAATCTGAATTTCTCTGTTTTCATTCTGGGGCAGCACAGTGCATTATGAGGGTGCGAGAACAAGGCTCTGAAAACCCAGTACTGGAATTTTTGCAATGTTAGATAAGACACTCCATCTCTTCCTATCTCCATTCCCCCCAGTTTAAAATTAGGGTAACAGTATCGGTCCCCTTCTAGGTTTTGGAACCTGCTTACATAAACTGCCCTAC
>VXBJ01005843.1:108691-215935 GCA_013400055.1 Nycticryphes semicollaris
TATATATTTTAACCATGTGATTGTTGAAGCGTCTCACACTGAGCCAGGACACTGAGTCAGTCCCACGCTTGTAAAAAAAAAAAAAGTTGTGGCTGACTGGGAGGAAACTCTACACAGAAATACAAAACCTTATCATTAGTACACTGAAAGCCAGTGACAATTTTATTCTGTTTTATTGGTAGTTTTATTGGCACTGAGAAAACAAACACATTATCCCTAACAAGAAATTGTCACGCTTAATTGGCGCTGTCTTCACGAGTCCATTTCCAAATAGGCAAAAGACAACTAATTCTATTTGAAGCACATGCAGTTTGTTTCATGCTCTTGGAAAAAAAAAGGATTATGGTGCAATTTCAGAGATCTTGAAATCAGAAATGTACTTCTGCATGCTGCCTAACCTACAAAGGAGAGCAATAAATAGCAAGCTGAAAATACATTCAGAAGTGGGTGAAAGTTCAATGGTCACATTTAGAGAAATGTTAAACCTTTGGGTCTTGCAATAGCCGATAGAGGAAGAAAGGAAAAGCTGAACTCGACAAAAAGGCATATACTTTATACCCACAGAAGCTCTCTGACAGTGTGAATACTTGACTTTTGCAATTCTAGCTTGAGTTCACACATTTCCTTCTTAATGGCAGTCATTTATTCCTGACTTTGTGCTTTGTCTCAGTGTTGGCAAGACTTCTGAGCACTTGGAAAGCACCTTCCCTTTCTCTGTGAAAGGGAAAGGGCTGAGGCTCACCTGGCCTGTGATTCAGGGCACCTCTAATGCTTCTCTTCTACATGTGAGACTCACTTGTTCCTTCCTTTGATTTGTAAGCTACCTTACAGGAGCTGTTAATTGCTTAGTAATTTGTTGAGCAATTTTTCTCACTCTAGATGTTTGTATTTCTAAGGCCAGAGATGTAAACAGCTAAGAAATTACCACTTCCCTGCCCCAGAGGGCAGGACCGATGTGGGCACCTCCGTCCTGCCTGCTGCTGTTCTCCACCCGGGCAGGCTCAGTCCTGCCAGCTCCTCGGGGATTAGGGAACATCCCAAGAAATACCCTCCAGCCTCCAAACCTAGAGAGAGACACCTGAACTCAGCTGACTGTGCCCCGACGCGCCGCATAAACAAACTGAACGTGTCCATAAGCCAACAGCAATATATATATATATAGTCACAGTCATAGGATTTTCTGAAAATAGGTCTCCTTCAGCTGGAGGTTATGGCCCTGGTTCAGGTGCTGCTGGCTGAACTGTTGGGATGTGTTCTGCCAACAACATGCTGGGCAGGGGTTGAGGGGTGGGACAGGGGACAGAGGAAATGGCATCAATGAACTTGGTCAAGCTGAGCGCTTGCTGCTCGGTTACTTGAGCTAACGTGAGAGTCAAGTTATAGATTTTACTGAAAAGTGAAGCTAGTGTAGGTCACTTCTGCATAACTTTCATAGCAGCCATATGGGAGGGTATGCAACCAAACGGGTTTTATCCCATACAAGCAAACAGATTTTAACCTTTCATCCTGGAGATATGCTTTGATTCAGCAATACATTTGGACCATAAGAGGATGCTCACATGAGCGGTCTATCTACTCTCAGGCTCCATCTCCAACAGTGGTGACCAGAGAAGCTACTCAGGCAGAATATATAAGCCTGGATACCGTGTGTGGTCCGCTCTTCTCACGCTTCCCAGCATCTGCAATTATCATATGTAGAAGGTACATATGATATCCCATTTACATTCCACCCATTTATGGACCCTCTCTCCATTAATTCATTTAATCTCTTTTTGAATATACCGATGCGCTCATCCACTCAACTTACAACCTCCTGTATGTTTCAAATCCAACGCAGTAAACTGAAGTGCTGGTAGGAAATTTAAAAGGAAGTGAATACTTTCCCATCCGTAGTACCTTACATCAGGCCTGAACATGACTGATCAGTCCTTGTCAAAGGTCAGACCATCCTAGAAGAAAATGAAGCCGGAGCCACTGGGAGAAAGTTTGAGATCTCTGATCTGTTTCACTTCAGCATAAAAGCACTGGTAGAAAACAAAGTGACAGAACTGTCGTGTGTGTCTCACAATAAACTCAAACATTTGGATTTTGGCTTAGCAATATCATTCCAGAAGATGACAGTTTAGTATCTGAAACAACTTCCCTATGTCGTCGTTCCCTGAGTCATAGGTAATAAAAAATATTATTAAGGGGTTTTTTTTGACCAAAAGCCTGCAAGTTTAGCCTGGAGAAGACCGAGAGTGGACCTCATCAATGCTTATCAATATCTAAAGGGTGGGTGTTAAGAACATGGGGCCAGACTCTTTTCAGTGGTGACCGGACACAAAATGGAACACAGGAAATTCTGTCACAACAGGAGGAAAAACTTCTTTGAGGGTGGCAGAGCCCTGGAGCAGGCTGCCCAGAGCGGCTGTGGGGTCTCCTTCTCTGGAGATGTTCAGCTCCCACCTGGACACGTTCCTGTCCAACCTGCTCCGGGTGCAGACGGTGGGATGAGATGATCTCCAGAGGCTCCTTCCAACGCCTGCCATTGTGTGAGGTCGGAAACCCGGCTAAACCACACCACGCTTCATCAGACCTGCACCGCGGAACCCAGCGGAGAAGAGGGGATGCCGGCTCTATCAAAACGCGCCCGCCCAGCAGAGCATGGAACCCCATCCCAGTTCCCCTTCCTCCTCCGATGCGGCGGAGATCGGCCCCACCAGACGCGGATGTCCCCCATGCCGCCGCCTCCTCCTCCCGCCCCGGGGACCCCCGCCCCGGGAAGGCCATAAGGGGTCCCTCCGCCACTCCGGAGCCGCGACCGGGTCGCCGCCGCCTTACCGTCTGCTGCACCGCCCGAAAGGTGGCATCCAGCAGCATCAGCTTCCACGGGTCCGACACGGTGCCGGGCAGCGGCAGGTACACGTAGTAGGCGGACAGGGCGGCTAGCGCCGTCAGCAACACCCAGGCGGCCCGCATCGCGGTCACCGCCACTACCCCAGGACCAGCCTCCCCCGGAGGAAACGCCGGCCTTTCCCGTCCCCGCCGGCCGTCTGCCAACCCCGGCGGGCGGCGGCCTTATCTGCGCCTCGCCTCCGCGCCCGCGCAGCGCCGCCTCCGCCCGCCGGGGAGGCCGCGCTGCGGGAGGTCGCCGCGCCTCTGAGGAAAGCGCTGGCCCGGGAGCGGGCAGTGGCGTCCGGCGGGGGCCGCAGGGGAAGGGGCCGTGCCTCGCCCCGCCGGTCTGACGGAGGTCGTTCATCGTGGGCTAGGCCACCACCGGCCACCAAAGGCCGCCACGGGCCACCCGAACCTGCAGCGGCTCCTCCCGCCTCCTGCAGGCCGGCCGTGTCCCCGTCCCCGCCTGTGCGGTTCTGTGGGGCCGGACCGGGCGGCGGCCAGACCCACCCGCGCTTGGACCCCATTTTCAGGGGGTTTAACCCCAAAAGGTGCGCAGAGGCAGCTCTTGGCCGACAGAGAAGGGGATGGTCCCCTCTGAGGCCGGAGGCGGTGAAGGAGGGAGGGAGGAAGGCAGTAACGGGATCCATCCCGGAGTATCCCAGCCCCAGCGTGTTTCCAGGAGGAACTGGGGAACACCCTTATTTTAGCCGAATAAACTCCACCGTTTCCCATGTAACACGTTACAAAACTTTTCCAGGAAGATTTTTTTTAATTATTTATCATTTATTTATTATGTTTAACTGTATTCATTTTTTAATTGTATTTTGGCCTGGGATATTTATTTTTTTCCCTCAGTCAGTAACAAATTCTGGTTTAACGCAGGAACATTTCCTGTACAAACAACATTTTCCAACAGGTCTTTTTCATCCCCAGAAGCGCTTTCTTTTCAGATAAAAAGTCTCTTTGCAACACACAGGAAATAAAAGTACTACGCAATTCACCCTCGACACAAATAACTGCTTAATACTTAGTCATAGCACTACTTTCAGCAAATTCAAATATTTATTTAATTAGCCAGACCCCCATGCATTATGAATCTAATTCAGGGAAAAAAAAAAAGCACTAATTTTAACTGTAACATGGCTTTTAAAAATGAATTCATTGTACTAAAAATCCCATAGAATTATAACAGTAACATGGCTTTTAAAAATGAATTCATTGTACTAAAAATCCCATAGAATTACAAATAGAGTCCTGGAAAGGACAATTTTCCTTTTAAAAATGGACACGAAAAGGCAATAAAAGAAAAATATGTTTCTAAGAAGGAAAAGGTCAGCTTTTAAGCCAGCTTTACTGGAACTGAAGTAAAACCTCGCTGATTCTAAAGGTTGCAGAAGAAAGTTTCTGGAATTTGTAAGGAAATATGACACTCGAGCATCTTTAACCTTTTTTTTCATCTTTTTTTTATAACAAGAGCAGATGGAGTTTCTGTAATTTCACAGTCAGTTTTGAGCAGACTACGGATGTTGAAGGGCTGTTGGGAAACAACAAGCTTTGCCCAGAAAGCAGCAGCAGGTGAGATTCCCGAGATCTCCAGCTTTTCATACCGAGTTGTCCCTTTCAGTATGATTTGGTGCTCACAACTTCTCTTTGTTTTACCTTGTGTCCCCTTTGCTTCGCACGCTCCATTCCCTGCCTTTCCCAAGCACCTGCCCTTAAAATCTGCACCCACCATCCTCGAGGGGAATTATTTGTACCCATTTCTTAACAAAAATCGCTGTTCCCAAACCTCTGGCAAAACTGGGTCTAGTCCCACTCCTCCCTCATCTATTTATCTCTTCAAAAAAAGAGATAAAAAGGCTGGGTGGAATTTTTCTGGTGCTCCCACTGCCCCCCACATACACCTTCTGCTTGATCTCCCCCCTTCCTCACATTTTGAAAGCTCCTGGTTCTGCTTAAACTGAATCAATAGCTCTTTGAGGAATATCTGGGTTTTTTTCTTCCCAGGCGCTTATAAAAGAAGTCGGTTGAAAAGATAAAACACATTGTGGGCTGAGAAAGATTCCTTTCTTTAAAAAGAATAATAAATAGGTAAATTAAACCCCCGAACGCTTGCAAGGTATCCAGAGGACACGCAGTCTACCTGCGGAAACTCATCCTCCGAAGCCAGGAAATGGAGACAACTTTCAGAGACAATGCAGGGGGCCGAGGTCTCCTTCAGGTCTTTCGAGGTCCCACCATCTCTTCTGATGTGGCCTCCTCATCTTTTTTCCCCAAGGGATGCCTAGATCCCTGCTCCCACGGAGCTGGTGTGACAGGATCCATTTAAAGGTTTAATCTCCTGGAACTTCCTCCCTGTGGGTGCTACTGTCAGAGGAACCTATTTAACCATTAAATAAACGTTACACTTCTGGGTTAGTGATGCCTAGAAAACTGGGAGGAACAGCGGGATTCAACTCTGTGTTACGTTTTGCATATAAAAAACAATAATAGGTGTTTCAATTTCAGAGAAACAAAGCACTTCAATGTCACACATCTAAAGAATAGTCATTTTTTTTTTGCCGTCAGTCCTCATCTAAACCTCAGTGCGAATAAATGCACTTGATTAAAAAAAATATCTTAGCCACTTTTCTTAAGTGATTACTACCTAAAATTCAGCTACGTTCTGTCAGTCACAGGAAGGAAAGCTGAAGGTGGTTCATCAGAGTTCCCTCGTTGCTTCACGAGACTGTAATTCTACATTTTCAAGTATATTAAAAAACCAACGGCCAATGTCCCGGCCATTCCTCACATGCATTCGTGAGCCTGTGTTTATGTACTGAACATTTAGGTGTCACTTTGTCTTTTTAAACCTTGAATTGAGCAGTGATGCGTGTATCGCCCGTTAATCCTCAGCCCTGATAAACACACGTCTCCTCTCTTTGCAGGCACGTTTTCTATCGCTTTGGTTTTTTTTGGAGGATCTAGAGGATATGTGGAAATTAACGTTACAATCATCCGTCTGTTTCCCAGAAACTACACTGCAGAACTTGTTCCAAACCTAGTCCTCGTTCCCCTGGGTCATGGTTTCGGGCCGTGAGGGAAACTGAAGACCTGGCTGAAAAGGACTTTGGGAAGAGCGTGAAGAAAGGTGGGAACTGGAAAAACCAGTGAAAAATGACCTGGGATTGCAAAATGATGGCCCAAACTGGTACTTCAGGGTGACGAAAGCAGCTCAGGTTAGGGTGGATTTTGGCTGTAAGTTATGGTTGCAATTACTGTATATGAAATAAAGTAATTATACGACTGCATAATAACTGACGGAAGTGTCAAAATTGAAATGACCTTGTTTTCCAGGCTGTTATCCTGAATTATTTTCCTCAAGAAAATAATCCTCATTTCACCAACAAGTCTTTATTCACATACGCAACACCTGCTAGTCATCTTTTTCTAATTTATTTCATTTCCCTCCCAAAATGATAAAGTCAATGGACTCTTACTGGCACTAACGGCTGCTGGATGAGTCATGAAAATGCCTGAAACCTGTAACAGAAAAAAATGACGAGTAAGAGCCAAGAACTCAATTTGACATGTAAGAATTTAGCATAAAATAAAATAAAGTTCTAGAAATAGAAAATACACCTCATGTTATTTTTGCATGGAGCCAGCGAGATGCCAGGCTAAGTCAATTTGCAGAGATGCTGAGCCCATGGGAAAAGAAGTCCTTTCCAGGTCAGAAAACGATAAAAGGAAATGATGGTAAAACATTTGGTGTAATTCATGTGTGTCAGGGTCGGTGCCCCCGAGTCGGCTGATTTGACTTTAATCTCGACCAGTCACACTTTCTCCTGCCGGCTTATCCTTCCTATAAACTGATTATTCCGAGCGTACACGCACACCGATGTGCCCGGCAACGGAGAAGCTCTGGATTGGGGACGCGGTGAGGGGAGCGGCGGCAGGCGGGCCCGACAGGCCCGAGGGGAGCCGAGCCACGGAGAGAACTCTCCCGCACGGGCTGTGGGCCATTACCCACCGCCTCCGTGCGGCCCCCAGGCAGCTGTGAGAGTACGAACCCGACCGGCAGTCGGGCCGCCCCTCAGACCCGCAGGTGGTGCCGGTGCCGGTGCGCCCCCCTGCCCGATCCTCCTGCCGCTCCATCCGGGTCTCTCCGCCCCGGCCGTTGGCAGCGTTCGAAACCCACCGGTAGCCAATCAGCGCAAGGCGCTCCCCCAACCTGCGCTCAAGCCTGTGCGCCTGCCCAGGAAACGCCCCACGGCCAATGGGAGACCGCTCAGCGCTGAACGGCATGTGAGACACCCAATTAGAGAGGGAAAGAGGCAAAGCACTGTCCAAAAAGGAAAGGGGAAGAGGCGGGACATCTCGGAGGGATGTCGAATGAGATGGCGGCTTCTAGAAGAGCGGCGGGGCGCATAGCCAATGGGCGGCGCGCGTAGTGCGGAGGCTCGCTTTTTGAATTGGTGGCGGCGGAAGCCGCTGATGGCGGAGGCTTGTTCTGCGGTTGGTGGCAGGTGGCATTGGCAGTGAGGGGGGGAGCCGGTCACCCGCCGGCCTAAGGCGTCGGGAGCGGGTGTGTGTGGTGCGGAGGACGTGGAGCGTTGCGGCCGGGCTGGGGGAGGCTGAGGCGGAGAGCGATGGGTGTGGGTGGCCTAGGGCTGGGCGGGGCTGGGCCGGGGACACCTGTGAGGCCTCGGGGCTCCCAGGGCTGTCCCGCTGCCCTCTTTGGGCCTTCAGCGGTTTTCTCTGGGCAGAGCAGGGGCCTAGCCCTGCTGGTACCTGCTGGCTCGTAAGGTGGGAGCATCTGACGGTACCTCACCTTGCCTCCGGCCACCTCCCAGCAGGGCTGCTTGGTCACGCTCCTGAGTGGTGCTTCGGAGCAGGGGGGCACACGGGCAACATGGGATTTTGGTTTTCCTTATTTAAATGCCTATTTTAGCGTGTCGGTATTTTGCGACCTTCAGGCTTTCTGCAAGATATTGGGAGGTGGTTTGCAAGCATAATGCTGTGAAGGCATTCAGGTTTGCCTGGACCTTGTAGTGCTGGTGTTGTGCTTATTGTTCTTTTCTACATGAGCGGAAGCTATTAGATTCTTATCTTCTATGTGCTGTTTGTTCTCTTTTGTATCTTGGCATATTCAATGTATAGTGACTGGTATTATGTTATCAATTGGTATGAGAGCGCTGAAACAGAGAATATTTCAATATACCCAGAATGGAACCCCATAAATGAATAAAATGGAAAAGCTATAAAGAAAATCAATGCATGGCCCAGAGTGTGGGCTTCTCCCAAATACACTGAAGTTCTAGAGAAGTGTGTTCTCATATATGTGTTCCTAGGTATAACATCAGCAGCAGGACAAGGATGTTATTGATGTATTGGACTTTGTAAAAATAGTATGTAGGGTTTAAATTTAATGATACCCTTAATTGGAGGGGTTTTGGGGTTTTTTTGTCTGTACTTTTACATTTAACTCTCTGTGGGATAGTCATTATTAATGATATGGTTTGAATCTTTCAACATTATGGTTCCTTCCATCCTCTCTGCCAAAGAAGAGATAACAGTATAACAGTACCTAGTGGTATCTTCATAACTTTCTGGGCAGGTGATCCCTGAGGACTCTGGTTAAAGTTACTTTCTCTGCCTGCAAGGTTTCAAGGGATAAACTAGAGAGAAACTGAGATAAACTAGTTGGGTGATGGGGACTTACTGCTAGGCAATGTAATTGTGTGGAGCCTGGTCAGCTGTGTGTGACATTAAAATTGCAACTAAGGTGGTAGTTTTGAGAGGTGAATATGCCTAGAATTGTGAAAGATTTATATCGTTGACTTATTGCTCATCTGTATATTAGGAGCTTACCTGATACACAATGATGACATGGATCCTGTCTAAGAATGTCAAGTGTGGTCTCCTAAACTCTAGAAGATAAACTCTTTTCTAAGTTGCTGTTATGCCAAAACACACCCACTGTTTGTCTTTTGATTTTTACTTTGCTGTGTAATTGGACAGGTTTTAAGGGGCACTTACAGTGACGAGGAGAACAATTTGAGTTTAAGTGATACAGAGGATTATTATACTACAGCTGTGATACAGTGGATAGGTATCTATAAGATAAGTCTAGGTAACTTCTGACATCACTGTGCAAATATTTAAATGTGTGTGAATGATGAATCATAGGAAATGCAGGCATCTTGCCTCATGCACAAGAAAAAAATGTTCTACATGCTTGGCAGGTGTCTTGGAAGAAACTTTTTTGGTACAAGGTTCAGGTAGCTACAGAGTATGAGAGGAATAAGAGTTCTGCCTTTCCAGTGTGTGACAAGTTTATTGGCTGGGCAGGGAGAGCACGGATGCAGTCTACCTGTGAGAAGGCAGAAGGCTTTTTTTGTCTCAGGAATGGATATTTCTACTGTATTACAGTTGATGTAGGAAAACAGACCAGATCATACAGATAGACATATGTACACGCTTGTTAACTTTGGAGAGACTCTTATGTATTTTGAGAAACTTAATTTCTCTTATAGTAACTTCTGGTGGTTCTGCTCCCTAGGTGGTTGCTTTCAGGTAACCACAGTAACTCTATCCAGTTCACCTCAAATTCAAATATTAGTAAGATGCTTTGTGTCCTCTTAACTCTTGTGCTAACGCTTCACTTTGACAATGCTAACCTGCGTCTCAAATCTAGCTTACCATAGTTTATCATTGAAGCAAACAAGTGCTTCTAGTTGATGTTCTGTGATTAACCTTCTTAAAATAAATGCTAGTTAGTGCTTCTCAGCTGCTCAGCACTGAAGTACCTTCTCTGCAGATTTCTGTGCAAATGAGTTATTTTTGTGGCAAGCAGCCTGCTCAGAACCATTTCTGTAATGGGCTTGTTGTTCTTTCTACCAGTTGTGTGACTAATATTCTTTCAGAACCACTCTATCAGCGTGAGTGGGATTTTAATAAGAGACTGAATGTTTTGTTTTCAGAAGTCTGAAGTTAATTCTGAGTGCCTTAGTCATACAACTGTTATTAATGAGCTTCTTGCAACTGTGACTTAGTTCAGCACATCTATCTTCTAGTTGTTGAAGAAAGAAACAAGACATAATCATGGCTGACAACAGTATGCTGGCGTCTGAAACTGGGAGGAGCCTCTTGGCTGATTCTTCTGTTCTTGATTCGAAAATTATAGAAACCTCCAAAGACAATGTACTTCCTGGATCTGTTTTGGATGTTGAAGGTAATGGGAGAAGCTTACTTTAAGATGACTATGTTTTTTGTAATGACTGACTACTCTGAAAGTATCTGCTTTTTTTGAAAAACAAGAAGTGCTTTCCTGAACTACAGAATTGTATGTGGGCTAGCCAAAAGCATCTTGATTTGGTATTCTTTCACTGACAAAGGAACTGTCTTAATACTTAATTTGTCTTCTTGTAGAAAGTTTGGGGTTACAGCCAGGAAATCAAACAGGTTTTCTGGCTGATGTATACAAAGCTGTTAGTTCTATTTGATGCCTCTTTTGTGGAATAATCATTCCAGGTAATATTTAAACACCACTGTTTGGAAACTACTACCACTGCTCTGATGTATAGGATTACAGGTAGTTCTTAGACGAATAATCTTGAGCTTGAAATCAATTAAAGAACAAATTTTGAAACATAACCCAAAACCAAAACACAAAAAACAACAACAAATAAAGGTATTTTTGCTTTCCTGCAATGCAGGAGCTACAATCCAGTGGCAGTCTTCTGGTGCAAATGACATGGAGGCAATGCTTGTCCCTTCCTCCTATTATTTTGAAAGCTTTTTGGAGAAAAGGAACAAGATATCTGACTTCAAGCTGCGATATTCTGTGGTGAAACTGAGCGGTTACTACGGAGCAGTGAACCTTGTCAGCCAGGAACACGGAAATTAGAAGAGATACCAGCTGTCTGTTTTCCTGCGAGTCTTGCCATCCAATTCTGCTGGAAGCTTTAAGTCAATAATTCTGTTGTCTCTCATTCTTACCCTCTGACTCTTCTTGCATGTTCTTGCTTTGACTGTAATATAACTGGTCATGAATTACAGGATCTTGTTTCACCATATACTAGAAAGTTGTAGCTTTATGGTCAATTAGCTGTGCCTTAATTACAGGACAGGCTTCTTGAGGCAACATTTATTTTCAGACTTGTTCCTGATAAACAAGGTGTCTTGAAAGGATATGGTCTGCCTGTATTCTATACATTATTGCTTGTAACCTAACATGGATTTTTCCATTAAAATATCCATATCATCCTTGTTTCTCTCCAAACAGAAGAAATGCCTCAAATAGAAACACGAGTGGTTTTGGTTCAGGAAGCAGGGAAATGTGAGGAGCTTGTGAAAGCCTTGGAGGTACGTGGGCCTAAAATAAACCAGTCACTGGAATGAAGTGGAATGGTTGTAGACTTCTGGTAACCAGTTTGGTTTTGTACTAAAGTTCTCCTCTTCCACAGACCATTAAGATAATGGAAGTACCAGTTATAAAGATAAAAGAAACTAGTCCTGGTAAATCAGAAGAAAAACTAATAAAAAGTGTTATTCATATGGTATGTCATGCAATTAAGCATATGTGATTGCATGCAGCATGTTGTACTTCACTGGGACTGAAATGCACACACACTTTAATTTATATTAATTTGGCATAATGGTCACAATGTATACTAATGTTTCTGGTGGTGTCACTTAAAGCTTGTCAAAATTGGCACTCTTCTTACAAACACTTTCTCAAATACAGGCATATCTGCAACTCTTAATTAGTGCAGTTTTCTAACGGGGGATAGAAACATCTATGGAGCCATTTGCATGCTTATATTCAGCGAGCACATAAGTTTTTGCTATGAACTGACTTCATAATTGGTTAATTGGCTTATTCTGATTGAAAGCTGCTTTTAAACTTAAGTGTAAGAAGTGGCTCTCCATTTCTTGCCGTGAAAAACCTAGGAAATGGGAACTAGTGGTTGAAATGTGAACAGACCAAACCTGTAGAGCCCTTACAAATATCAGCAATGAACTAAATAGTCTAAATTCTTTAAACCTTGTACAGCACTGGGTTTGCTGTTGCAAGTTGGATGCTACTTTCTAGTCACATCCAGAAGTACCTTAAGCTGTTCTGACAGTCTGAAATTGCATTTATCTTTTGTGCTTAGTTGTTTTTGTCTCATCTGTCGATGTTTCCAATACCATATTATCAGTGTGAATTGATACGAAAACTATTAAAGTAACTGGAATTTTTATTCTTAGGGAGCAGGAATTGCTTTAAGATATATGTTGGTATATTTGTAGGTGCAGTTCATAGCTATTCTTATGCTAGAGAACAGTATCTCATTCAACTTTCACCAATTCTTCTAAGGGTCTGTCTCTGTTTCAAATCTGAATCATACACTTTTTCTGTTGGTCCAAAATCAAAAATCAGTTGAATTTTGACACTAGTGTAACTATGTTGCTTGAATAATACTTTCCCCCTTCATCCCCATAAATCAAGGAAATTAAAGTGCCCTACATAAAGACGGAGACGATAGAAGAGCTTGGAGATTCTGACTCTCCAGAATTTGAGACTGTCTTCGTTGTGTCAGACTTCCAGGATTCCATCTTTAACAACCTCTGCAAAGCAGATTGCCGTGTTGTTGGACCTCCAGTAGTACTGCACTGTGCACAAAAAGGGGAGGTATGTGCATTTTAATACCAGGACCAATAGTGCTGTGTTAAAATTAATGTTAAGACTTTAATGGAAACGGTATGGTTTTGACTAACAAGTTCTATTTTTACTTTCAGCCTTTACCTTTCTCCTGTCGTCCGTTGTACTGTGCAAGTATGTTGAACTTGGTACTCTGCTTCACAGGGTTCAGAAAGAAAGATGAATTAGTAAGACTTTTTTTTTTCCCTTTGGAGGGGTAAAGCTCTGTGAAGTTCATTTTCAAAATGTTCTGTGGGGTTTAACTATGACTAGAGCTTCTATGGGGGGAATGTTTTGTGGGGTTTTTTTTTTGTTCTTTTGTTTTGCTGCATGTCCAGAGTCAGTGATATTTGAGGATGGGAACAAAACTGTTTCTTTGACCAAAAACAGCATCACAGGACTTGCACAACTTTTGTGGAGTGATATTACAGCTCGAATTCAGTAAGGCTTAAAGATGTAGGCCTCAGGTCAGGTAACGTTTACCTGACAGCATCCTCTTATTTGTATGTAGTAGCGTGATAAAATAAAGCTTTGTAGCATGGCAGCAAGTGCTCTGAACAGGACTATCTTGCTATCAAGACTTTAGTCTTGACATACCTACATATGAAGTGGCTTGATACGCTAGCACTTGGCTTTTCCATTTCTGTGAGGCAGTTGGCACCTAATGTCCCTATTGGCCACCTGGGGGGGAGACACACCAAACCCCAAACCAAAAGCCTTTGCCCAGTGTTAGGCGTAGTTAGGTTTGATCTACTAGACTCAAACTGGGTGGGTTAAAATATTAATTAAATGGACTAAACCTAATATTATCTTAGTTAAGGATAACGTGCTTCAGATCTATTGCGCATGGAAAGGTGAAGGCATTATGTATGGTGATCGCAGGAGTGCTGGTTGCTTGGATGGTCCTCCTCAAGCTACACAGCAAGGCTGTATTAAATGTTTATTTTTTAAAAAAAAAAAGTTAATAGCTCTTGTGATATGCCAGCTGTATCATCTGTAGATGTGAACAGACTGTTTCAAGAACAAATCGGGCCATTTGTATTCTAGACATTTAATGTAACCTCTGGTAGCTTGCTTTGTAGAGCATTTTCGTACCGTTCTGA
This sequence comes from Nycticryphes semicollaris, assembly GCA_013400055.1. Lineage (NCBI taxonomy): Eukaryota > Metazoa > Chordata > Aves > Charadriiformes > Rostratulidae > Nycticryphes > Nycticryphes semicollaris. The sequence continues at coordinate 122,345 of VXBJ01005843.1, forward strand.
CTCTGCGCTGTAGGCCTCAAAAGGTGTACTGACAACTTATGTCACTTGTGTTTTTCAGGTTAAGCTAGTGACCTTGGTTCATCACATGGGTGGAATTATTCGAAGGGACTTTAGCTCCAAAGTTACACACCTGGTGGCTAACTCAACACAAGGAGACAAATTCAGAGTATGTAAGCTTGAGTTGGTCCTTTGTGGAAGCTTTCAGAAACTGGTTCTTGTAGACTAAGTCTGTAAATCATACGTCAGCTTGTAAGTTGCTGGTTTTTTTTTCCTTGTATGAACAACAATGACTTGTAATGGTGAGTTCATCTGTCTGGTGTTGAGTTTTGATGTGCTTCTATCTCTGTTAGAGACTTAAATAAAACAAATTGCCTGAATGCAGAGGTCTTGAAATAGACAAGTATAGTAAATAGCCAGAAACAAAATGGTTTTTAGGTACTGATGTTATCAGTACTTAAGAGTTGATGAACAATTGTTGACCAACAAACAAGTGTTTATATATCAACATGCCTGCTTTGTTTGTCTGTCCAAACAATAAACTTTCAGGTGACTTGCAAAACACTTCATTCAATTTGTATAGGGTGACTTTTAGAAATGATTTTTAACTTGTTGTGTTTAATTATCCAAATCTTCTTTGATGTGTAAATAGAAGTATGGTGTGTTTAGGATTTTTCTTCTTTTTTATTTTTTCCCTGGCAACACCAAAAGGGAATCCTTCCAGACATGTATGTCCACTTGAAAAGTAAATAAAAGCTTATAGAGTTTTTCCATGGACTAGGACACAGCAATGTCCATGTCCCTTGACCCTCCCTTGTTTGAATTGTTAGGCTTTTTTCCTAATCTGTCTAATATTCCAGTTGGAAAGGAAGACCTACTTTTTAAGTCTTTCTAAGCACTTCTTTCTGCTAACTCAAAGGGGAAAAGTAGAAAACTTTAAAATATCTCTCAAGCAGTCATGGAAATTAGCTTTGGAATAGTCTCTTGCTCTTTGGTAAAAGCAGGCTGGGATGTTTATCTTCATACAGAGTATCAAAAGCAGAAAAAAGATCCCATATTCCACTGGAACAGAGATCTGGTTTTGTGTTTTTTGTGAGTGAGGAAAAGTATTAGACTGAAAAGGGTGCTCTTCTGAGTAAGTGTTACAACAGCTATTGATCTGATCTCCTAGTGGTTGAAAAATTAATACATTGTGAATCTTGAGAGTTACAGCTGGGCACGATTCTTGAAGGAATATCTTTGCTTTTTGTATCATCTGTCATGAAAAGTAAAAGCAAGGTTATGAATCTTTATTGGAATGGGAAAGGCTTAAATGGAAATATGTACTTTGTACAGCTTATGCTTTTCCTGTTTTGTAGATTGCTGTGAGTCTTGGCACTCCCATCGTGAAAGCTGAGTGGATTTATAAAGCTTGGGAGAAAAGGGATGAAATGTAGGTGCCTTCACCTTGCACCCTGTCCACCTGTAGTATTGTGAGCTACTGTTTAAATAATGATGTACCACTGACTTAGTAACCTTTTTGCATATGTTTTTTTCTTTTCCTTCTTTTCCCAGTGATTTCTGTGCAGCTGATGACGACTTTAGAAATCAGTTCAAGGTTCCTCCCTTCCAGGATTGCATGTTAAGTTTCCTTGGATTCTCTGATGATGAGAAAGCTAACATGGAAGAAATGACAGAAATGCAAGGTTGTTGTGTATTGTTGACCTGTGGAAAGAAAGGGGTTTATGGCTGATAATTCAGCATTTCAACTTCAGTGAAGTATTTAGAATCCTGAATTACTAATGAAGATTCCTCCACTTGGAGAGCTATACATTGATTTTTAGATGTCGGTGTATTGCCAAAGTTCTGGTAGCTGTTGAAGACTTCAAACTTCCTAGACTGACTGAAACTAGCTGATTTACAGAAGTAATTATAGAGTGCTTGACAACCTGGGAAACTTGGTAGATGATGCGTGTAGTCTGCTTCAGTTCTCATAATCAGTCTTGTGGTATGCGTATTTACTTGATTCACAGAAACAATGTTGCCAACTTGTTTTAATGAGTCACCACCAGTAAGACACTTAATTGGAAGTGTGCCATTTTCCAGGTGGTGCAGTACAAAATTAATAATCAAACACACAGCAGTGTTATAACAGATAACTTGCAAGTCTCCAGCCTTTTATTGTGAGAGTTAAATTTAACAGAACTATGGAAACGGGACTGGAGCAAGCTTGTGACAGGAAAGCTTCCTCAAAAGCCGTGCAGGTTGGCCAGGTCTGCTCCCCTTGGGATCTGTTTACCTAAAGCTACTTATAAGATTGTGACATACTCAGGTTGTAGCTTGTGAATATCTTCAGGGGGAATATTCCTGGCTTGCTCTTCCAAGAAACAAGAAAAGCTTTCCAAAAGAGTATCTCATTTATTGTCAGACAGATTTAAATGCCCTCTGAACTCCATATACTCATGACTTTTCAACGTGTACACGCTACTGCATGTTACATTCTGTTTCCTAAAAGCCCTTCGCTGCTGATAATATCAGGGTGTTATGTAAACCCAATAACTAATTGGCTCATTTAAGAGTTCATTTCTCATTAATGACAGGTGCCGCAGAACTATCAAGTGTGCTACTAATTTCTAACAACAATATTATTCAGTCTTGCTAATTTGCCTCTTTTTAAATCTAGGAGGACATTATTTACCAGTTGGTGATGAAAGGTGTACGCACTTAGTGGTTGAAGAAAGTACAGTAAAAGATCTGCCATTTGAACCCCTAAAAAAGCTTTATGTTGTAAAGCAAGAGGTTAGTGCTGACAAATTCTTGAAAGGCTATTGCTGTGTAGTGCTCAGTATGTGAAATAAATTTTAATTTATTCTTTTTCTCAGGATAAGCCCCATGTTTGCATTTAGTATGTGAACTGCCTTACTCATATGTATATTATGTTGAGTATTTTAGCTTGGGGATGAAGCCCTTTAATGTGTCTTTAATGCGTGGTTTTCCTTCTAGTGGTTCTGGGGAAGCATTCAAATGGATGCCAGAGCTGGAGAATCCATGTATTTATTTGAGAAGGTATGTTGAACTCTCTCACATAACATACAGCATGTAAAATTAGCCTGCATGATGGTACGTGTGGGGCCAGAGATCAGTGTTTTAAAGAAGCATTTAAGTTCCAGATAATCCATTATAGACTTTATATATGGAATACTAATTTGGAAAAAAGCTTTTTTTCTGNCAAAACAAAACACAAAAGGCCTTTGCCCATTTTTCCCTCGACTTCCCTAAGAAGAGTTGTATCGTCCTGGGCTGACCTCCACAATTAACTTCTTTGCAGTGGGTTGAGCTAGACATGGATAACACTGGTACTAAAGGCAACTTTCTTTTACTGCAGTCGGAGAGTCCTGGCCTGAAGAAGTCTGTATCGCTGCTTTCTTTGAGTACTCCAAACAGCAACCGCAAAAGACGTCGGTTAAAAGAGACCCTGGCACAGCTGACCCGGGAAACGGACATGTCACCCTTCCCTCCTCGGAAACGCCCGTCAGCCGAGCATTCACTTTCCATTGGGTCCTTGCTGGATATTTCTAACACTCCGGAGTCGAGCGCTACCAACGGAGGTAGAGCTAAAGACCCTTCATTCAGACACGCTTGCCATGTTTGAGAGCTCTCAGCATCCTAATGTAGTGGCAGGGAAGTCTTACAAGTCCTGTTAGAGGTTTCCTAACTAATCTCAGGCTTTATCCTTTTTAAAGTGTGTGGAAAGCAGAACTGAAGAGTTCAGACAGAGGCCAGGCTGCCTCTTGTTACCACAATGAGCACGTTCCTACCTGAACGAAAACAAGCAGAAGAGACAGTTGATAAATTGAAGTAACACTGAACTGTACTTCCTAAATGCTTCAAATACTCTGCTGAAAATCTGCAGCAAATAAGCAACACAGTTAACAGTAAATGATCTAAAAACCTCTTCAGTAGGTTACTTGGAGAAAGGAGGACAAAGATTCTTTTCTAAGGGAGTTAAAGAATATTCCTTTGAAGCCTACTCCTCCTAGACCTTTGAAAAGTTCTTTTGAGGTAACGTTATTTGTGGCAGCAAACTGTCACGTCAAACTTCACAAGAATATAAATCACCATCTGGTTTTGATCAGTTAATTGGCAAACAGCTTTTAATGCCTCTGTGTGTAGCTCTTATGGAAGAGAGGAAACTGCAAAACTGTGGATTAATCAAAAGTTAATACCCGAAGGTTTAAGAAAGGGGATTGTTGGTTCCAGGAAAAAAAGAAGTATTTAATTGCAGCCTTTTGTCCATGTATCTTTAATAAATCAGATTAACCCTAACTGAAAGTTTCCAAGTGGCATGGTTTAGTGATGTGGATTTTGGTTTGGTTTTTTTTAACTTTAATTTAGGTTGATGGTTGGACAAGATGATCTTAAAGGTGTCTTCCAACCTAGGCAATTCTATGCTTCTACTCTATATAGAGAAGGTATTTGGTGTTAGTACTGCTTTAAAACTGCTCCCTATATACGAGTCAAGTAGTCTCAGAGAGGCACAACCTGTAAGTGATAATTCGGAAGGAATACAGGAAAGATCTGCTCGCTCTCAAAGACCAGCTTTTCTTGGATCATGCAGTCTCATAACCCCTGGTACTGAAGCTTCTTCTAATGCAACATCAGGCAATTTCAGAAAAGAAATCCTATTTTGAAAACAACAGGTCTAAGTATTTCACAGTGACAGTAATGAACTGACATCAGAGTGAGTGAGCACTGATCTCTGCTGTCCAATACATGTGCAAGTACCTCCAGGGCCACCTTGGATTTAGCTTTAAGAGCAATGAATGTTCTAGTGTCTTGGGGTTTTTTTGTCCTTCTCTTCCCCATCTCCCCCAGGAGGATGAAATGTAAATGTTGCATATAAGGACTGATTTTTAATAGGAGTTTTTTGAGCTACGTGCCTAATACAAGGATGGCAGGCAGCTGGGAGATAATTGTTTATGTGGCAAAGTGAAAGTAGAAAAGTACTTTTGTACTTATTGTACATGTAAATAATGTTCAGCACCTAATCCTTCGTTTCTACTGATCATAATAGGGTTAAGTCATTGACCTGCCCAGAAATGGCTTATTAGTTTCAGACTAATTTTGGGGAACAATATATTACTATTGTTCTATAATTAGGCTGTAATAAAAAAGCCATTTTCTAGAAAGAGCTCCAGTAACTATAGAACAACTTAAATAATAGCCTTAGAAAAAAATAAAGCTACCTCCCCTTCAAAACTGTGAAGGTGTTTTTCTGCTTTGAGAGTGAGCTTTTTTTAGGGACCCTATTGTAATAGACCTCTATTTTCTTTTGGGAATATCTCTTCATCAGAAACACCGAAATCCTGTGCAAGGCCTTCCAAAAACTCAACTCCTCTCCCAGTAAAGCAGTCTGCGAGATGGCAGGTGGCAAAGGAGTTGTATCAGACGGAGAGTAACTACGTTGACATACTGACAACAATTATTCAGGTAAGCTGGTTCTAAAGCAAGCACAAGTTGGTTGTGGTAAGACATCTAGTGTTTTCATCAATAATTACTTTCACCCTGTGATCTGCGGGTTTTTGGAGGGCTTGGGTGCATCAAAGGTTCATAAAAAGGTGATGGTGTAAAAGGTCTCATGTCATTTTACTGGCATGTAAAAATATTTAGTATCTGTAAATAATAAAAGCTGGAAAATACACTTTCTCACCTGGGATCTGCAGTGGAATTGCAGCTTGTAGGGAAATTCTAATCTTCAGGAAAATATAATCTTCATGGTTTTTAAGGTATTGGTGCATAGAGAGGAATGGCAGGGGAATTTTTTTCTTTAATTATTCCAAGAAGAGCAGAGCAGCAAAGAGTTTACAGGAAGAGCTTAGTTTCTAGAAAGTTTATTTCTATTACATCTGATAATTTACTTAATGAGCTATGATGTGTGAGAGTAGAAAAGTAGGTGAAAGAGGGTTACGCTGCAGTAACGTATCAAACTGTATCTTAAACCCCCTCCTCCATAATCCACTTCTGCTAAATGGGAGCAGAAGGTCTCACGATTGTGACTGCAGGAAAGTATGATCTGGAAGAAAAACTGATGCTTTTCTGGCTGTTTCTGAGACAGTATGTGGAGAATGAAATGGCATTAACTTTGTTTGCTTGTTTAATGGGCCAGTTATTTCAAGTTCCATTGGAGAAGGAAGGACAGCTGGGAGGACCAATTCTTGCACAGGAAGAAATTAAGACCATATTTGGCAGCATTCCGGATATTCTTGATGTGCACACTAAAATCAAGGCAAGCTGCAACTTCTCCCCTGCAGGGGAAGTTTTGACACAGACTTTGGGTCTTTTCTGCATGCTTTAAGTTGTGTCTGCTGGATGGGTGTAGATTCATCCTGGTGCTGTTACTCTCTGTACAGTCTGTGAAATGACGTATAAATGCAAAGTGCCCTTTAAGATTTAACACTGTTTTATAAATATCTGAAGTCTGATTATTGTGCATGTAACTAATATTGCCATTCATGAGCTGGCTGGGATTTTAATACCTCCTCCTATAGAAGGTTTTCAGTAACTGATACAGAACTGGTCAAAAGGGCCAGTGGTATCAAATGGTAGTGTCACGAGTGCTTATAACAAACATGTTTCTATTAAAGCAGGAGAGCAATTATTTTTTTTAAGGATAGTTAAAGCTACGGAATTAAAACAATCAAAAAAATCAAACACACACACACACATTTGCTCCTGTCTGCATTTCACAGCAGGCTTTTAAAATAGGACTTGCTGACTGTCTGTAACTCGGTGGTTTGGTGGTTTTGTTGTGTTTCAGGGCTTGTTTATTTTTTTTAAGTGTTGGGATCCAGCCTAGCTAATCATACCAGGTATTGATATGTGCCCACTCAGACAGAGATGAAAGTAGAGTGTGTGTGTCTGTGTGTAGACAGAGTTGCTTAGATGTAGTGGTTGTGTTTTCCTCTATCTTTGGTGTAATGAACATAATAGAAGTGGCAGCAACAAACTAGTACTAATGGTTAATCCTTTCCACTTGAGGTGAAACCTGAACATTCACAGCTGTGCTCTCCTGTCCCTGTTATCAGCTGGCCCTGGGTAAGCTTGATCCTTGTCAAGCTGATCCAGGCTTAACAGCTCAGACTCACTTTCCTTGACACCCTGGTGCAACAAGTGGGGGAAATCTATGCCAGTTCTATTTCAATCCTGTCTAATGGACTTAAAAGTCCTTTATTAGTTGTGTGCTCTTAGAGCTGGTTCAACTGTTGTCTGCCTGTACTTTTTTCATAATCTCTGCTTGTCTCAGTTCAAAAACTATGTACTCCATAAGCCAGAGGTCTCTTCCTTTTAGTTCTCAGAAGCCTGATGTAGCTTAATGTGAAATTGTACAGCTTTTAGGATTGCCTATTTTGTCAGCGTGGAAACACCCAGCCAATTTTAAGTGTTTAGCAGGACATTGATCCCATCTTACAGCATATGTAATTCATTCTCATCTTATTTTCTCCCCCTCCATCTCTACACTTATTCTAGGAAGACCTGGAAGATCTTATGATGAATTGGACTGAGAGCAGAAGTATTGGTGATATCATTCTGAAATATGTAAGTTTTTGGGGTTTTTTCATGCGTTTGAGCTATGATCTTGCCTTACAAGGCAAGGAGCTCTCAAACACAAGCAAAGCACTACTGAGAGAGAGGAACACGAACTTGTATCACTGCATTTTCTCTTTAAACTTTTCAGTTGAGTTAAATGATGTACTTGGTGTAAGTAATCCGTGTCAAACTTGTGTCTGTCCACCTGTATGAAGGTGCAAAACTCTGATATGGTTTGAGAACTGTAATTTGCAACACTGCAGACACGCTTTTTACTCTGACATTAAAAGGGGCTCTTTCTCTAATGTTAGTTATCTGCTGCCTCTGATCAATAGTAAATAACGAGGAAATAACTTTTCACAGAAACTTCTAGTGTTCTTCCTTCACGACTTGAAGTGTCTTAAGTGAGGAAGGACTCCTTGTTTTCTCAAGGGCAGAATGTGCAGACCAGGAAAGCTGCCTCCAATACTGTGGTGTATTTTGATATAAATAGTCTGCTGGTAGTCTTGTGCTTTAGCTGACCTGATTGTTTTGAGGCAACCAGCGTTTGGCATTTAAGATTTCTCAGTCTAAGGTGTCTCTTCTAGTGGCTGAATGCCTCTTAATGGCTATTGGAGTAAGTAGAGAGAATACCTATCTGAAACTTCCAGAATTCTCCCCCCAAAGCATGTTTTGTGGTGAGCCTCTGCCTTCTACTCGAGCTTCTCAGCAGCTTTTAAGTGTGTCACACATCTACTTGGTGTTTCTGAGAGTGGTCTGCATTTAACCAGCAGCCCTGAATCTTGGGCATCTGGCATGCAAAAATGTCAACTTGTGCTGTGAACACACATGAGTTTACAACAGAGTTCTTATTATTCTTTATTGAAGTGTGCCTTTGAGCAGCTTTGTATGGCTCAGGGCATCCGAACATATGTACGATGCTGCAGAATATATAAAGCAGAGCCGTTAACACTTGTTTCTTGCAGTCGAAAGACTTGTTGAAAACGTACCCTCCGTTTGTGAATTTCTTTGAAATGAGCAAGGAAACTATTACTCGGTGTGAAAAACAGAAGCCAAGGTTTCATGCCTTCCTGAAGGTAAGTGTCTGCAGAACTAAGTCTTTGGAGTACAATACGGAGAGCATTACTAAGTAAATTTCTTAAGGCACTAGACAGAAGCATGTGGCATTTTGGAAGCTCAGGGAAATGTGAACATCTTTTGGTGAGACAGAAATAGGAAGGACTTGAACTTCAATCCCTCAAGCTTTCAGGGTAGAATCATAGAACTCTCTAGGTTAAAGGGACCTTTCAGATTGAGCCCAACTATCAACCTAACAATGCCACAACCACCACTAACCCATGTCTCTCAGCACCATGTCTGATTATATGCATTTGGTGCTGGAAAAAGTACCTTCTGGTTACTTTCTCCCAAATGCATGTTTTTACAGAAAAGATAATTGGAGCTGTGTTTAGAAGACTTGTATTTCTGAAATTGTTTGTAACTTGCTTTTGGCAGCTGTGAAGTTCCAGGGAGGTAGAATCTCTCAATGTTCTTGTGTGATTAATGAGTAGGAGCATAACGGTGGAAGATGATCTTCAAGAAAGAGTTATCTGAAGATGAGTTCTAGGACTTTTGAGCTTTCAGATGAAGATATGTAGTTCATCAATAGCGTAGCGTAGTTTTAACTCCTCTTCTGTATCCAACAAGTGTCTCACAGACAGTGGAGTAACCAAACGGACAGACTTCAACTCATGTTTTCTGAGGTACCAGGAATTATATCCTAATATTGAGCTCTAAAAGATGGGGAAGTGAATAAGAGAACAGGCCATCCCATTCCTGCTCCACACTAGCATCTGAAACAAGAACTGAAGGGTTGATAATATGGACTGTTTAAAACTGAACATTGAGATTTCAAACCTGAACAGCGTTATTACATGATTTCTATAAAATGTGTTTAACTTGATCTGTTAATGACTGAGTATCTGTGGTGAATGATTCTCAAACTCATCCTCCGACGCTAGTTGCAAGCAAGAGAATTTTTCTTCTAGTTGGTGATTTTTGAGTGTATTTATGGAGGGGGGGGGAGCAAGTAAGATTTATTCTTTCTCCCTTCCCTTTTTTGCAGATAAACCAAGCTAAACCTGAATGTGGCCGCCAAAGCCTTGCTGAACTCCTTATCCGTCCTGTTCAAAGGCTGCCTAGTGTTGCTCTGCTACTAAATGGTAAGCTAGTGATGTATTTTACTTTTTTTATTAGTTTATCTGTGAAGGTGTTAAAACCAAGTTAATGTCTCCTTTTATCATAATTAGCAACAGCTTTTCTCATCGAAAACCCGTCTAATTCTGGGAGCTGATCTTGCTTAACAGCAGTCAGCAAGACAAGTTACTGAAGAAAACATACTTTTGGCTAAATTTCACTTGTTTGTATATTTGTCTGCAGGATACAGGTAGAGGGAAAGCTTGCTCTGACAGCAGTTTGTCTATTCAAATACAAATATAATTAAGATTCAAATGCAGCTGGCAGAAACTGGAGAGCAATTCGTATGCTCAAGGTTTACAGATTCGTGTGGTCTTGGTATCATTTGCTGGAGTAATGATTACACTAAGAAGACTAATAATAAAAATATACCACCTCGTTAGAAAGACTTCTGTGCTTGTTTCTGCACTTAACAAGAACACATGCTGGTTTTGTATGATTTCTTTTTTAATAATTTGAGGATTTAGTTTTGTATTGGAGGTAGGTGTTTACATCTGAGATGCACACACGATGGCTACTCAGACTAATCAAGGCTATTTGGACTCTAGGGTGGTTGTAATTTCTTCAGTCACCTTCTTTGACTTACAGTTTTAACTTGATTTTTTTTATTTTCTTTTTAAGCACTTGTAATATGTGGCATTTCTTTTTTTTTAATTATAGATATTAAGAAGCATACAGCAGAAGAGAACCCAGATAAATTAACTCTAGAGAGAGCTATCGAATCATTAAAGGAAGTGATGACGTAAGTGATGTTCATGCTATAACCCATACCTTTAGTTCTCTCGGTTGCTTCTAAAATGCTCTTAGTGTGCTGTTGCTGTACCTTTAGCCTCTCTGTACATGAAATTGTAGGTGTTCTCCCTTTGGTCACTGTTGTCACTCTGTCATTCTGTGCCAGAGCTCTTGAAGGACTCTGATGTTGTTACCCAGCTCTTCTGCCTGAACATCTGCTGATTCCCTGCCTCAGCACGAAGCTGAACTTCCTGAGTTCTTATTTCTCTCTATTCCCTCCAGAACGGATGTGTTTTGTCTTTAAATCTTTCTTCTTTGCATCTATCAACTGACAGGACATGCTATGAGTGGAAGATTAGTTTCTTTCCTGGTCCTGTATTAGCTATTCTTGGCACCGTTCTGTGAGTTAATTAGCTTAAAGCTGAAGCTGTTTAGATTGTAAGCCTCACCTCTTCTGACGTGTAGCGTATGTCTCCAGTGATGAGGCCTCCTGTATTAATTAGGTAAATGTTTGTCTGATTCTTGACAACAACAACTACTTTTAAATTGCAATTATTCTTGCTCTTGCTTTTCGGTGCAGCCCTGACTTCGGGGGATAAAATGCAGGCTGTGAAGAACTGCATGGGGTTGGTCTTTAGCCCAGATTCTATGGGGCAGGGGAATGGAATTATATATTAATTGAATGATGTGTTGGCAACTGATAATGACAGGAACATTGTTCTAGGTCTGAAGTTTTCTATGTGCATCACATAAGGTATCTGGATACTTAAGTGAGCAAGTGTGGTTGATTTTTGTATTTTCCAGTGCTGCTGTGTAAACTCTGAATGTTTATCTTCATTATTTGTGTGTGTCTTAAATATGCCTTTATTTACTGTTGCTTGATACTGAAGATAAATATAACATGCTTCCCTCAGACATATTAATGAAGACAAAAGAAAAACAGAGGCACAAAGGCAGTTCTTTGATGTTGTCTATGAAGTTGATGGATGTCCCGTAAGTAATTTCTCTGAAGCTGCAGACCTGTAAAGCGACTGTGCACTGGTTTGTTCCTTTTGCCAGCGTAAGTGAGGTTAAAACACAATGGTGCTGTTTAAAAAGATTTCCAGTGTTAAGAGCAAGCAGTAATCCAGCCCTTGAACTAAACGCTTAATGAGCTTTTTTGCTTCTATCATTTAGGCCAATCTCTTGTCCTCTCACCGAAGCTTAGTTCAGCGTCTGGAAACTGTAGCGCTTGGCGATGACCTCTGTGACAGGGGAGAACAGGTCACACTCTTTCTCTTCAATGATTGCCTGGAGGTAAGATGACTATATAAGTGTGTCTCGTGAACTGAATTATAAAGAGGCTTAATGCTGCTTGTGAATAGAAACAAGCGAAAACTTTGAAGCCGAAGTCTAAGTCGCAGAAAGCTGATAACTCCACACGTGCTGGTGTTGCTTTTTCATTAGCTATTGTGTAAGCCAACACACGTAGTTAGTCAATTCTGGAGGGTTGAGAGGTGTTAATGTAGCTTTTCGTGTCTTGCAGCCAGATAAAAATTTAAAAGCAGCTTAATATGTTAAGAAACAAATGCTTATCTGAACAGCACTTTGAGTAGTACCAGTGGATGAAAAAGTGCTTGGCTCGGCAGGATGTTTGTCTTTTTTTTAATGTTTAGTCATATTTAATGTGTAAATAGTGAGCCTCTGAGGTAGGTCTGCCTGTGCTTTGGTTACAAAAACTAAAAAAATAAATTCATAAATTAAATGCCTTAAGCTTAACAGTATGTTACGAACTGGGAGGGAAAAATAACCTAACCAGGTTTTGGAGACTTATGTGGAGAAACTGAGGTTGTAAAGGACACTTAGAAAGTACTTTTTAGTGCCTACAGCAGTAAAGAACACAGTCTTCCTAGAAGGCCAACTCTAATCCAAAATTAATGCAGTCTTAAGCATCCCTTCGAGACAAAAGCCTGTTGTTGTGACAAGTGGTGAACTTTTCCTGGGAGTCAAGTTGACTCAGCTTCGTTGCTTCTTGTAAAGGAAAGAAAGGAAAAAAACTTAAAGCTGCTTGGCTTCTCTCTTCTACAAGGTAGAAGCGACTGAAGATACCTCCTTAGCAAACATGGTGTGTACCTTTGTGCATGTAGAGTAAGAACTGACTGACCAGCCTCCACTGCAAAACCCACTTGATGGCTGCGTCCACAAGCAAGAGCAAGTGATATTTCTAGGACATAACACTCCACAGCCTAAGCTGGTTCATGCATATAGATGTTGTTTTTTTCTGTTTAAATTTACACTACCTTGTGGTAGGTTTCAAAGGTAGAACTGAGGCCTTGATTTATTTTTTGTAATCTATTTAATTTTTGAGGTAAGTGTATTGATGCTAAGTATTGCTGAGCCACTTGAGCTGTAGACAGTGAATAGGTAGATGAGTTTCTTAAAGATTTATGTGGTGGAGTAAAATGCTCTGACTATTTTTTTTTGTAGCAAGTTTTTGTGTGCTTTCCTGTACACTAGAAAGCAAAAGAGAAACAAAAGAATGGTAATAGACTTAACTTTAATCCTGGTCTTCTACTTAACTGCAGATTGCAAGGAAACGGCACAAAGTCATTGGTGCTTTCAAGAGCCCACATGGTCACACGAGGCCTCCTGCGTCTCTCAAGCACGTGGTTCTCATGCCTCTCTCCCAGATCAAGAAAGTCTTAGACATCAGGGAGACAGAAGGTCTGTATGTTTTGAAGTGCTGTGATGGCTAATGAAAACTGTGGTTCAGAGCCTAAAGGATGGTCTGCTGTGGAGGGATAGAATGCTAAGGTGTATTTGTTGTATGGTGTGTTAGGTATGGAATTTCATTTTATTTTTTTAGTATTAGCTTCTGTTTGATGCTTTGTATGAGCTTGAGAATTCCTTGAATTGACACCTTCTGGCTTTTCAAGGATCGCTGCGGGATGCTGAATTTACTAGAACTAAATAGCATTAGCACAAGTCAACCAAATGGCAGTGTGATTTAGAGGAGCACACTTGATAGCTCTGGATTTACAAAATGAAACCAAAAACCCAAACTTCAACCCAGAGCATTAGACTGCCTAGAGGCAAGAGCTGCAAAACCAGATCTTCATTTAAGTGGTGATAGCAGTGCTCAGGAGAAACCATGCATAGCATCTTAGAAGATGTATTTGGATGATTTAAATTTTGTCTGCTTTGCTGTACTGAGATTTGCAGGGGTTTCACCAAAATATGGCACTGCTACAGCAGCAGAACTCATGCTACAGTAGTATTCCAGTCTTCATAGTGACTTCTTTAGTCAGACTAGTTCCTACAATAGTTTCTAGTTGCTTCTGATAGTCAGAATAGTTTCTAGGTCTATACCCTAGAAAATTAGGTTGGCTATTTTACTGTAGGTGGTGGTGTGTACGTCATGCTTGTTCTGCTTTATGTTCTCTGAAGCACCTGAGTGCAGAAGCCTGATGAGAAATAGAAATGGTAAAGAGGGTAGGTAGTAAATGTGATGCCTACCTGCATTGCTTTAAAAGGTACTTTAGGGTTTCTTAAAAATACTCTTTAAATTACCGTGTATTACTTCAGTTTACTTTGGGACTTAAGCAAAGGGAGCTATTTGTAAGCATGCCATCTAATATTTGCTAAGAACTTTAGCACACAAATCTTGGGAGAGGTCAGCTACTCTCCTATATACATGGCTGTATAGGGCTGCCCTTCTGATTGGTGATGGGTTTTTTGCTTTCTTGCAACTACAATTATTGTGCTTCAACTGCCTGCCTTAAAGGAGCATCAGCAATGGATTAATTTTCTGCTATCAATTGAGCAATGTCTGTCAAGTTCTAAACAGTAAAACTATTGTAGCTTGACTTTTTTTAACGTGTCATATTTAGTACTGCTGACTTTCTTGGTTTTCCCTGATTTAGAAAATAGGGTAAATGTTATTTTCCTTCTTTTCTGTTGATAAAGAAATGATCTGTCTGACACTTCACGAGTTAGAGAACGAGCTGGGTATTTACTGCTATACCCAATGAAGACTGACTAGTCTGCAGACTTGGGATGCAGATTAGTTGGTGAATAAATGATTGTTGAATGAACAGCTGATTGCAGCCTCTTGAAAGATGTGGCCAGAATGCAGCGCTCTTGCAAGTGATACAACACCCATTGTATAAATGAAGATAAAACCCTTGAATGAAATAATTTTGCCTGACTGTAGCTCCTGGCAGATGGAGTGTTAACTCTTGAAGTTTCCCCCCTAATTTAGAGGAAAGACTACTATTCTTTGTCTTAACTCTTTACCTCCTCTTATAAACTGCAGATTGCCGGAAAGCTTTCGCCTTAGTTGTGCGGCCACCTACGGAACTCAACAACCAGCTCCTCAGTTTCCAGATGACAACTGAAGAACCTCCTAAAGAAGACTGGTTGAAGACGTTGTGTCGGCATGTGGCTAACACTATTTGTAAAGCAGACGCAGTAAGTGCTTTGGAAACCATGTTGATGATCAGAAATATTTCTTTTTTTTCTCTGTCTTGAAGCACATGAAGCTGTAGAACTTCTTAATAGTGGACGTGTTTGAGGTGAAGTAGAGCAGAAAATCTTTGTGCTAGCATGTCTGCAAGTGAGTGGTTGAAAGGTGGGAAAGGAAACAGCCTGGAAGTTAGTTTCTACAGAAGCTAATAAGTACTTAAATAGTATAAATAAAAATCAAGAATCGTGTCTTTCACCAAAAATTAATTATAAATAATTTAAACTCTGCACTGCAAATCTTCAGTAGGACAAGTCTAAAACAGAATTGGCTTCAACTTGCTGCTTTCATGGCTTTGTTTCAATGTACAGT
The DNA here is from genome assembly GCA_013400055.1 of Nycticryphes semicollaris. NCBI lineage: Eukaryota > Metazoa > Chordata > Aves > Charadriiformes > Rostratulidae > Nycticryphes > Nycticryphes semicollaris. The sequence goes on from VXBJ01005843.1 coordinate 137,688, forward strand.
CCTGGCGTTACAAATCATGTGTTCTGATTAAACTCTGTGTTAAGTTGAATCCTTCATTGTACACCTTTGTGTTTGGGCACCATAATGTCAGAGACGTGAAGCACCTTCCTCCTACAGACAGGAGCCCACAGCCTTAAAACAAAGAAATACAGAAAGCAAGGAAATAAAGGAGGCACTGGCCTTCTCACATTTCTAGGAGTTCAGTGTGTGGGCTTTCCACAGCCAGGAAACAACTAATTCGAAGAGTGGATCCTCTCCAATTCAGGCAAGAGGCTAATGTTTTAGTTATGTAAGGGCTAAGCAAATGTTTTAATTATGTAAGTGTATGCATATCAGTCATCCAAATATGCTGAAAATACACGTGGTACATATAGTTCTAACAACTTGGGTTTAAGCTAGAAATGTCTTATGTTCTGCATTATACTCGTACTGTACAATGTTTGGAGTTCTGTAATTTCTCAAGACACGCTTAGAATCATAGAATGGAGTTACTTGTTTCAGGAGAGGTCGTTAAGTAATCAGAATAGCACCTTAGTTTTGTTTTTGTTTGGTTTGGCTTGTCATCTAGGGACTTATTCATAAGAAACTTGGCTTTGTGCTTTTCCTTCCTTTTTAGGTACTGAGTAGGAAAAGTACTGATTCAGAAATGTTAATTGACTTTAATCTGTCTGTCACTTCAGTTTCTTGATTTGTGTTATATATAACAAAAAGGGATGGAAAAACGTTGGGTTTTTTTAATAGAAATTAAATCTTTTTGTAATAAATGTATTGCTCCCTCTTGCCCCAGGATGTTCCGAATCATATCGTTACAGCTTGGGTTGGAAGGGACCATAAAAGGCCATCTAGTCCAACCTCCCTGCGATGAGCTGGGACATCTAAAACTAGACCAGGTTGTTCAGAGCCCTGTCCAACCTGACCCTGAAAGTTTCCAAGGATCAGACACCTCTCCGGGCAATCTGGGTCAGGGTTCCACCACCCTCATTGTAAATATCTTCCTTGTATCTAATCTAAATCTGTCCCCTTTCTGTTTAAATCCAGTATCTCTTGTTCTGTCACTACATTCATTGACAGAATCCCTCACCATCTTTCCTGTAGCCCCCCTGTTAAGTACTGAAAGGCTTCAATAAAGTCTCCTTGGAGCCTTCTCTTCAGGCTGAACAACCCTAACTCTCTCAGCCTGTCCTCACAGGAGAGGTGCTCCAGCCCTCAGATCATCTCTGAGGCCTCCTCTGGACTTGCTCCAACAAATCCATGTCCGTCTTACATTTGGAGCTCCAGAGCTGGACACAGTCCAGTGGAATCTCACTAGAGCATCCACCAGTACTCCCAGCACTCAGTAGGGCTGCTCTCAATTCCTTCATCCCCCAGCATGTATTGATACTGGGGATAGCCCTGACCCAGGTGCAGGACCTTGCACTTGGCCTTGTTGAACTTCATGAGTTTCATATGGCCCTTCTTCCTGAGCTTGTCCAGGTCCCTCTGGATGTCATCCTGTCCCTCAGACATGTCAATTGCACCACTTGTCTTGGTGTCATCGTAGAAGGCCACTGGGTTTGTCAGGCAGGACTTTGCCCTTGGGGAAGCCATGCTGCCCGTCTCGAACAACCTCCCACGGTGCTGACAAATAGTAACCTACTATGTCAAATCCCATTAGTTATATTTTCTGTAACTACTGCTTTGTATCAACTATAAAAATACTTTTTTCTTGCTAATTTAAATGTCAAATTGAGTTTTGATTGAAGCACGCTTCCCCTTTTCCCTGGTTTTCAACAACTCCTGTGGCATCATGTGAGGATGGGATCGCATTGACTTTGCCACATGGTGGCAGTAAAAGCTTTTACTACTACACTGTTAAACCCTAGGCATTGCCACACAGCTTGCTGGCTGCTGTCCTCGTTTTTCCTAAAACTTTTGGTTTTTTAGGTAAACTATATCTTTTCTCCAAACAAAACCCCAAACCAGCAGCAACAAAAACCCCATCTCAGTGATCTCCCACTCCCAAGTGTGTCTTTCCCACCCCACCCCCCCCCCCATGTTTTATAAATACAAGTTGGCCAGAGATTGCTTTGGACGTGAGGCATGAAAAAGAAAAAAACAAATCCAAAACTGCTGGCTCTTTGTAAACATTTCTTGGGCTTAAGCTGAAAGGTTGAGTCTTATTGATAGAGCTGGAGCTGATTTTCCTTCAGAAGAGTGTTAGATGTGTCAGTAAAACAAAGGAGTATTATGTTTTGAAGCTCCCTAGATATATTTCAGAACTATTGCCTTTATTTTGGTCAACCCTGAATCTGAAACTGCAACAAACCAGTTGTAAAACTACCGATAAAGTGGTGTCACAAACTGATTGCACCAGAGGTTCATCTCATGAAATCTATGACAGCAAATAGCTGCTTACCTGTATATTAAAAGTTAAATATGGAAGAATATGGCAATCATAACCTCTACACCTCATCTAATGAACTAGAAGATGATATTTTGACAAGTGGTGTTTGTTGACCATGACTATTTTTGTCTACAGGAAAATCTCATTTATACTGCTGATCCTGATTCAGTTGAAGTAAATACTAAAGACATGGACAGTACTTTAAGCAGAGCATCCAGGGCAATAAAGAAAACATCAAAAAAGGTAAGATACTACAAAGATAGTGCTTTACAGTAAAACCTGCTTTAGTCGAGGAATTGTGCTGGCATTCTTGTTAATGGTAGTGACAGGGAAAACTTAGTCCCAACTAAAACTCTTAAGTATAAGCTCCTTAAAGAAAGAAGGTGGGGAGTGTTTGATGTTTTGACTGAGTAGTTTTGGAGTCTCTGTGTATAGTCTTAATCCGAAGTACTATGGTCATAGGTATTATATGGGCATTTTTAAGTCTGTAACGGAACTCAGTTTAATATTTTAAGTCTTTTAAACATATTACAAAAACCCTCACAACCCTCAGCTGTAACTGTTTTTAGCATATTGAATGGAGTTTTCAAGCTGCATGTAATTATCTAAATTCAAGTACCTCCAAAAAGAAGATGGGTGTAGAGTCTGCCTGTCCTGGTGGTAAAATAAACTGAATTAGCAAGGAAGCAAGTGCTGAATGCTGGTGTCTGCCTGGGAATGGTTTCCTTTGTGTGCGGCTTATCTGCTCTCCTTCCCTCAGTGTTGTCTTAATTCTTGAACAGAGTGAGATGAGCAGGGGTGATGGGGAGTCTTAAAAGTCAGATCACTTTGGGGGCGTGTGTGTTCAGCCAGTTTTGATGCAGTCATAGTCACATTTGACACGTCTCCTACAGATATTCAAAAACTGAACAGTAGCTTATGTTGTTGTAATTACTACAACCTAATTTTTATTTTATTTTTTTTTTGTCAGTGTATAACTGCTTGTCAAACATTTCAGGTTACAAGAGCATTTTCTTTCTCAAAAACACCAAAGAAGGCTCTCCGAAGAGCTTTAATGTCACATAGTGCAACAGAAGGAAGAAGTCCCAGCTCAGCTAACGAGAGTTATGTAGGCACCCGACTGACGAGTACGTCATCGTTAGCGGTAAGTGATTGGGCTGTGCAGGCCAAATAAGTAAACTTTTTAAGATGAGTTTTTTTAATACTTGGTGCTGATCTACCTTTTAACAATTTCAAGATCCCTGGTGGAAAAAAAAAAATAACTACACTCATAGATGTATTATTTTCTGGAGTAAGAGCTGTTAAATGCGAAGGCTTACTTGCTGCAAAAGCAGAAAAATCTGCTGAATGTGCTAGCAACCAGGAGTTGCCTTGTATAGTTAAGTTGGGGGTCAGAGGGGAACCCCACTGCCTCTTTCCAGAGATGGAGTATGTGTCCTCTTCTGAGAGTGAGAAACTCTCAGCACGGTCATATGTTGGTTCATGCTTTTGATTTTGGGCAACATGTAAAAATGTTGTGTACAACTCTGAATAGTATGGCGAGAGCATCAGTGAAAGTAGTGAGAGGATGGACATCCTGTGAAACAAACTGGGAAGGAGGGATAGAGAAATACAGGTGCTGCAGCCTGAGAGTTTTTAAAAAAGGCAAGGGAATTATGTCCTTATACAATTAAGAAAACTTGGTCAAATAATCTATCTTCTGCTATGGCTGGCTACCTATTGCAGCTTTCTTCTGCTACATCAAGTCAAACTCTGGTTCCTATTACAGTTTAGTAAAGCAGACTAGATCTGGAGAAATTGTTTTTCATCATCTTTGCTTTTATTCTAGTGTTTGAGTAAATCTGTACGCTGAGAGTGAACACCTACTTTAAAGTCTGTAGGAAGCGAAAGGCAAGAACAGGATTTCTTGTCTTTCTACTAGGGCCTGGTATGTTGGTACTTTAATATAGAGATAATTCAGTATGTTTGAGGGGCCATTAAATTGTACAACACAAAGATATTGCCCTGTTCTCTTACATGAAATAGGAATGAGAAAATATGAATTAATAAGGGAAGAAGTATTGCTGTGGATTTCCTTGCTTTAGAGGAAATAATAAAAAAAAACCAACCCAACTACTGATGTGGCTATGCCCTAGTTCTCTGTAGGGATTTTCGTCCTTCAACTATGATTGCTCCAACAATTGTTTTCAAATTCTAATATTCTGTCTTCATTTTGATAGTGTCTCATTTCTCATGAAAATGCCTTTTCTCTTTGCGTACCTACCCCATGCAAAAATACTATTTTTTTTTTCTTTTCATTGCACAAAACATTAGGAACTTAGAGTAGTAAAAACTATTTTCCTATTTCAAATTCTTCCCAGGGTTCTTGTACCTCTGAAGTAGTAACCTGTAGTTTGGCAGCAGATCGTGTGTTGGAGCTGTGATGTGTGGTGGGTGTGTTTGCTTTGTGGGTTCTTTTTTCTTTAACCAATCCCATTTATCACTGAACTTGAAGAGAGCCTTTTGGGTTGAATCATAAAGTTAAAAGGAAAAGAGAGGTCTGGATTCCAGCCCCTCAAGCTGGGATACCAGTGCAGTTCTGGAGCTGGAAACTAAAACTGCAGGAAACCTGTCTGAGTCCATTGAGAGAGTCAAAGCTGTTATCCAGGCCTGTTGTTTTACTTAAACAAAAATCCTGGCCTCAGTTATGTGGGCATTTTTTTGATGGAGAAAAACTGTAGAGCATAACTATCTGTAAAGCTTGGATGCTTGGGTATTTTCTTGTGTGGACTAACTCTTGAACCCCTTCCTAATTATAGATTGCTCGTTCATCTTCTACGCGCAGCCTAAATGGATCTGTCAAATGTGGTGTTAATGTGCATCGCTCCAATTCTGTTGATTGGAGCTCTCAAAATTCCAGGCCTCTACCTGTGCTGTGTCCTGGCTCTCCAAATACTCGTCTTTCAAATGCTGTAGAAGAAAAAACCTCTTCTAACTTGGAAAGCTTAAATGGCCGTGCCTTGGACAGATCATGTCCTCTCTCTATTGTTGTTACCACTTGTGGAGATGCTGGAGATGATAACCAGTGTGGTGCTGAAAAATTCTGTGCAGCAAATCCTGGCTGTTAATGCCCATCTTCCAGGAAGTGAGCAAAAAAGATCTCTATTCCTCTAAGACGGCACGGTTCAACTGGATCAAACCTATAATCCACAGAGTGTTCTAAATGGTGTTGGGGTTTTCTTTTGACTTGTTCTAATGCACGGAGTTGGAGTCAACACTGACGTGGTCTAGTCCTATTCCTGGTTCTGGGTGCAAAGTTAATTCTTTCACGTGTCCTTTTAACTTTAATTTTTCTGAGTTTTTGTTTTTAATTCATTTCTAGACAATTATTTCTTGTTTCAGGTCAGCTGTCCAAGTGGCAGCGTGGCTCACTGGCCAGAGTTGTGAGAACTTTAACATGGTCACAAGGAAGTCAGAGTAGTTAATTTTACTTGTGGTTTTAAGTGTTTGTTTCCCTATCTGTAAATAGGAACAAATATCCTGTATAAAATACTGTAGAATCTAAAAAGAGCTGCTATATGAAGAAGAGTTCAGGATTTAATTCTCAAATATTGCCTATGACTGCAAAGAGAACACGTGCCATAAACAGACATTAGACTCTAGTGAAGTGCTGGAGCCTTACTTGCTCAAAACTTAAAAGACTCTTGAAGCAGGTGCAGCTGCTGAACTACCGTGACCTGTTTAGATGCTGAAAAGCTTGGCAGCGCTATAAAGAGCAACAGAAGATTGCTTGTGATAGTATTTTGAGGTCTAATGTAAAAAGAATATAAAATCTCAGCTGATCCAATGAGGTTTCCTTCTAGTGCTACATATTGATGCTCTGGTTTCAGTGTAATTTTAAGTCCCAGAAGCAGCCTGTGCTCCTGACGCCAAAAGAGTCAGCTTTTTGTCTGGTTTGTGCCCATCCAGCCACAGCCAAAGCAAGCTTTGATAAATCACTGTGATGCCTATTGCCTTCTGTAGCCAAAAAGCATCTCATTTGGAGCTCAAAGCCCAAACCAAATATAGTAAGTTGTAGGACTTGAGGGGAGCTCTAGTTCTCGAAGAGATTATCGTACCTTGCCTTCAGTTTGGAGGGAGATGATTATTGCAAAAAGCGTGATACAAGCTGTACTCTAATAATTGGTTCACAGCTACTCTTCAACAACATGTTCTGGGCTGAGAACAAGAAAAATCTTTTTTTTTTCCTCATTTTTAAAAAATGTGTGTTCTACTTGTTCAGTGCTGTTTAACTTTGCTCAAAAATCCAGACGTGTTGAACCATTAAGTTCAAAAGCTGCCAGTCTTGAATATCTTCTGTTTACAGTCCTTATCCTATGTGCCAAGGTTGAGAAATGACTATGCACTATTTCCAATGGCTAGTAAATGATCAAATAACTTTTTTTTATCTTTTTTCCTTCTTCCCCAACAGGGTATTCCTTCTCCTTCCTTGGTCAGCCTTCCCTCAATCTTTGAAAGGAGGAGTCATACTTTAAGTCGATCAACAACCCACTTGATATGAAGCAGGATTAGTGACTGACAAGCAGCTGGCTTTTCCAACGACCTGTTACTGACATGAGTGGTACCTTAGTCATTAGCACTTAGCAATGATTAGCTAAATGTTAGACAACACTATGTTAATCACAAGGGGTTTTTTTAAGTTGTATTGAAGCAGATCAGCCAATCAGTGGAATAAATAACCTGGTCTTCATTGGAGACAGTATTCCCTCGTACGCATTTAAGCTCTCCAACAGAATGGAAGTGTTTTCTTCCAGGGAAACTGTCTCCTCGAGGCACTAAACTAATCTGTCAGATTTTTGAAATGAAGATGATGTTCACAGAACTTGCCGCTAGTTCAGCTGACTCCTGTGCTTTCCTAAATGTCCTCAACTGGCAGAGCGCTCTAACCTCCCGAGTTGGTGATTTCTTACATGGAGATGCATTATGAAGTACCTAACCTGACAAGTATGGCAGTTAACCTGTTGTACAGCTGCTTATTCCAGATATTTTATAAACATAGTTGTTTATACATATATATATAAAAAAAAAAAGCATTGAGTTTTTGTTATCATGGTCTTCTGGAGCCTCGCGGTACCAGCGGTACGTTACATGGGTTTATTTGAGCAGGAAGTTTCAAGTCTATGACTAGGTTTGACCACCAAAAATGAGCAAAAGAATTCTTTGAATTTCTTTGAAGTGGAAGTCTGAGGAAAAGCATTACATTCCCTTTTAGTAGGGCTATTAAACTCCCCAAACCCCCTGCCTTCCACAGACTTGGTTGATGAGTTGTTACTTAATCTATGGGTTTAATGGTGTGACATAAGTAATTCAAAGGCCCAATTTTGGTGTGTCAAATATCAGGTGTAGTAGTCCTAAGGCTTTTCCCTAGCTTTCTCGTGTGTTTGTGTCTTCAAAACTGTACATTCACTTCTTTCATCTCCTGTGAACAGTTAGTATGATGCAATTCTATCTCAGGAACTATCTAAATATGTATATTTATGCATTTCACTAACGGTTTAATCGTCTGTCTGTATTAGCAGGAATTCTCAACTTCTGGTTCCTTTTTAACCACCACTATCTTGTCTTATGTCTATATGTAATTAGTGATGCTTCTGAACATGTTGGACTTGACTTTTTTTTTTATCTATCTTTTTTGCCAAACCAAACAATGTAAATAAACTGTTTAAAATAATTCTGCTCATGGTTTTGCTAAACAGGCTTTTCTGAGAGTCCACTTTGTCTTTTCATAAAAAAAAAAATTAAATCATTGTGGCAGGCTCCAGCCTACAACTGTCCTCTGATTAGATGTATAGCTATTTCTGATAAAGTACACAGCTTTGTAGGCCTGAAGCTGTCAGCTGAATCTTTTTTTTTTCAACTTTAATATATTCACCATTCTCCCTTCTTTCCCTGGATATATGTATCCATGGCATTTCTTCTCCTTATTCGTTCAAAATACACATCTGAGTTAAATATGCACTGACACATAATAAAGTTGCTCTAGGAAATAAATTATTCAATAAATACTGTGCTGAAAATTGACAACAGCTCTTTGGTTTCTTCTTTGTTATTTTTGGAAGGGCATCTTCAACCTGGTAAACTCCATGCAAACTTATTGATGTGGTTTTACCTCAAACCAGGGCACTTCTGATGATTTCAGCCTATCGTTATTCCTCTGCTTGTCTTAAGTTTCTACATTTATTTGTATTTAGCTTCTCTTTCAAGTTCACTTGCAGTCAAAACCAATCAAATCTCTATGTATTGCCTAATCTTGTCATTACCACAGCTGCACAGCTCTCTTGTTGCTAAATGGAAAGGCAAGGATTGTTCAGAGGGCCGAGTTCTACTGCTCTTCATTTAGTATATAGAAGTTTCTAATGGAGGAACTAGTTATGTTCAGCCTTGTTAAGTCCTGAAGGAGAAGAATGAGGAAGAAAAACCTAAGAGGAAAAATGGCAGCTCGGTCTCCTTGTCATGGAAAGAGAGGATTTAAAACAGACAATCTATTCATTACTTTGCTGTTCTTTGTCAGCTTCCCCAGGTGATGTACTCTTGCAGTTAATTGAAGGCATGTTCTGGCTTAAATGAGTGATCATGGAGTTGTCAAGAGTGGGAAGGGACCCCTAGAGCTCACCCAGTCCCACTCCCCTGCTAAAGCAGGATTGCCCAGAGCACATCACTCAGGGCTGCATCCAGGTGGGGCTTGAAGGTCTCCAGAGAAGGGGACTCCACACTCTCCCTGCGCAGCCTCTGCCAGGGCTCTGCCACCCTCACCCCAACTAAGTTTTTCCTCATATTCAAATGGCACCTCCCATGTTCCCATTTGTGTCTGTTGCCCCTCGTCGTGTCACTGGGAACCATGAGAAGAGTCCAGCTCCATCCTCCTTCAACCCACCTTTCAGATACTTGTGAGAATGAAGAAGGTCTCCCCTCAGCCTTCTCTTCTCCAGGTTGAAGAGTATCTTGGACATTCCTCTTAAGGGAGACGCAACACCCTGTATCACTGGATTGTATTGAAGCCCTTAACTGTTCTGTGGATAATGACTGTCAGAGGACCAGAAGCTGTTTGGTGGGACAGAGAGAAGTGAAAACAGTGAGATTTTTAGGTTAAAATAACAAGGTGATAGGTAATAATTAACGCTGATGTGCTGATTTGACGGCTTGTTCTCCATCTAATCGCTTAGAGCAGTGTGGTGTGTCTTTTGGATACTGGAGAATAAAGTGGGAACCATCTGACCCAGTTTTCTTGCACGACAAGGTTATGAATTCACGGCAGAGGGGAGATAACTAGTGAGTGAATACAAAACTGGCTGATCTTTACCCCGTTGGATGTCAGATCTTATCAGTGTCCCCTGTGGTCTTACAAGCGAGAGGTTTATCCCCGCCTTCTCCGTTTCCAATACTAGGTGCACACGTTGTAGCATCAGAAGGATGGACGGTGTTTTGAGTGGTGTTCTTTTAATTTTTAGGTGAGACTGGTTGTCAAAACCAGAATTTTAAACTAATGCTTTTGCCATCTAGCTGCTGTAGGATGCTCCTTGTTGAGTAACAGCACTCTTCTGGTTTTGTACGACACCGAGCCGCAGTCATGACACGGGCAATTCAAATCTCCTGAGAAGTTTTTAAACCTTGATTCAGAGAATTTAGTTGAATTAAGTATTATTTCTTAAGCGTTTATGCTGGGATTTCTGTATCAGAGAAAAATATGGGTTCTGTTCTGCAACTTTTTAAGGAAGAAACTTAGAAAGAAATACCTTTTTTATCCCCTAATTTAGTTCTCGTTCACTTACCACCTCTGGTAAGGAGTTATCCAGCCCGTGTTCAGCGTAACAAAAGAGTTGTTTTTATTCAGAGAGCCTGGAACTCTCTGAAAAGGAGGTCAAATGATGATCTTTGTTTAAAACACAGCCTTCTCTTCTCGCAGGCTCTACAAAATCAAACAGGTCAATGAGCTCGTGCCCGTTGCTGTAAGACTCCTTCCTCTTAGCCATTGCTCTAACTCGGTGCCTCTGAAAACTGAAGAACAGCAATCAAAGGAAAGGGTCTCCTGTCGCGTGGGTGTTAGGTGGGGATGGCTCACTGTTCTGATCCAAGCTTTCGAGGAGAATGCGGTTTTCTAGCATCATGCTCTCTTCGTTCCCTTCTTAGTAGGTCTGTCTAGAAGCTCCTGGTAGTAGTGATCCGAGAGGACGATTGCTTTGAGCAGGCGTCCTGCAGGTACGTCGCCATGGAGTTTATCAGAGTGTATCCCTCAGTGTTTTGGGAAAAGGTTGTGTTATCGACCTCTCTGATACTATTTGAAATACAAAATAGTGCTCAGAAGTGTGTCCTGTGACCGGTGTTTAAGAAGCTTGTATGGCTCTCGGGTGCCAGCTTGGATGGAGTGCTTTGACTACAGCTTGTATATAAGAAAGTAAGAGTTTATTTGCTTGCTTAACAAAAATTAGAAAAAAAGCCCAGTGAGGTATTAAAGAAGCTGGTAGTTGACCAAGAGACCAGCGAAAGTCCGGACCACAGGTTGGAGCTGAACTTCTTCTTTGGTTGATCTCTGAGTCGTGTGAACTTCCTTGTGTAGCTTAGTCTGGGCTTGAGCGGCCCAGCCATTCGTAGGCCGGCACCTAGAATACGTAACCACCCCTGGCAAGCTATTAAAGCATTTTTAGGCTAAGCTGATTAATCTTTTATATGGTTTTGTTCGAAGAGAAGAGGTGGAGACGTTAGAGCACCTGCTCATGTGTCCGTTGTAGATTCGAGGGGATGGCTTGACCTGTATTTTACAGGAAAAAGAGTTGCCGTTTCAAAAATAGGAACGGAAGCTCCGCTGTGGTGTGGGAGGGATGTTTGCAGCCTCTGAAAAGCCAGCCATCAGAGACAAAGCAGGGGCTAGCTCAAACACACTTTAAAAACACGAAAGCTGTTGAGAGCTTAAAAATGTTGGCCGAGTGCTCTGTGCAGCTGACGTTGGAAGGGTGAAGGCAAACTGGTGCCGCCGCCGCCATCGTCTGTGCCTTGGGAGCAGTTTTAAGCATGGAGCCAGAAACCTGCTCTCTCTCCTATCGGTAACCATAGCTAAAATGGAAATGAGAACACTGTGAACAAACAAACTAATTAAGCATTGAATGAAATAGATGTAGCACTGTCAGACGTCAGGCAAACAAAAGTCGTTTTTAGATAAGAACATTGCCCCTGCTTAGGGCTGAGTTTTCAGCTGGCACAGAGTATTCTGTCAGGCTCTATACTGATGCACCCATGCATTTGTGCACCTAATTGAGGCAGTTAGAAGTGCAATTACCACCCTACCTGCAAATTGTAATTAGTTTAAGCTGTCTTGGTACCTGCATCAGCTGATCCATACACTGACTTTAAAGTGTAGAGTCTGAGTATAGCAGGAGCTCCCCTCTGCTGTTGAAGCAACTTATCTTATATAAAAGTACATATGTATGAAGTAGTGAAAACATAAGATGCTTACAAAGCAATGTGAAGCATCTTTTTATTTTTATCCTGTGTAGGGAAGCCTAGTGTGAGTACTTTATATTAGTGAAATTAAGCAATTAAAGTCCTGATGTTTATATTAATGCTGGTAGAAAGAGAAGAACCTTCGTATTTCTCCTTCCCCCTCTCCCTCCAGCCCCTCGTTTTCTTTGAGGGGTGAGGAAGAAGGAAGCCTTTTGGCTGGATGCTTGAGAGGCCAGTTTTGCTGCTCACTTACCAGGAGCCATGTTGAGCCCGGCCTTATTTCACAGGAGATAAAATCTTGTACCTACCAAAGCCCAAAATTGGGCTGTGTTCTGCCTCACCAGCTCAGGATTCCTCAGCACCTGTGAAGAGGGGATAAAGGATGAATTTTTGCGCTTCTCTTCCACCACCGCCTTCTCTATCCAGAAACAGAGGAAAGCTCAACATCCCGGTAAGCACGCTATCAATTTATTGATGGGTTCTTTAAAATGGGATTAACTGGAATATATATTATATTAGCTGAGATCTAGGAGATTTTGTTTCCTGCATGGCTAGAAATGATAATGTTTATTTGTCAGTGTTTGGAGATACTAACTACCTCTCATAAATATTCAACTTGTGCCTTTACCCAAACAGTCAGCGATTCGTTGGCTGTGTTGGACTGTGAGCTCCTACGTGCTTTCTGCTGCTCTGTGATGGCAAAGATGGCATTTCAGTCGTTTCTCCAATGTTTCAGCCTGCAGGGGATGTAAATATAAGCATGGATGATTTTGAAAATGTGCCTTTTTTTCCTTGTGTTTCAATGGCTCGTGCATTAGCCTTGGTATGGCTGACAAATCAGCACTGATTGCTAATTAAAAAGCTGAATATATTAAGGAGTTTCACACTTCCATTTCTTCCTCAGATTGAAACCCTAGCTGTATGAGTGAGTGCTAGTGAAGCTCTAATGGATACAGTCTAATTACTTGCCATTTTTGCTTTGGCTTAACAGTTCATGAATTACAGTAACTCTGACTGGCAGATCATTGCTGATTACTAATTAAATGGCAGAATTCAGTTTTATGCACCTCCAGCTTTTCCCCCCACAAAAAGTGACGCTCCATATCTTTACAAAAAAAAAAAAAAAAAGCTTTTTCTCTTCCTTTCTCTCTTCTTGTTTGTTGATATGTAAAAGCGGATGGTCTCATCCCTCTGGAAAACAAAAATTCTTAGGGCACGTTTAACAATAGCGGTGGATAAATATATTTCAAAAATAAAGTTACTGCTGTGTTGCTTATAAAGGAGGCTTTGGAGACAAACTGTTTGAGGCAGTATAACAGCTCAGCATGTTTCCTGGCACTCTTATTCTCTTACGGATCACCTCAGCCCTCATTTAGGGAGCACAAAGAACAACAAGATTTTTAGTTCTTTATCTGCGGGAGGGGACGATTCATTCCCTGCCATAGGTACTCCCTAGGTCACCCAGACACTAGAAGAAATGTAAGAGTGGGGCGGTGGAGTGTCTGTCTCCCTTTTTTTCCCTTCTTCATTTGTCTTTTCTACTCAACATACCTAGAATATACCCTGGTTCTTGACAGGATTACTACTCTCCTAATCTATGAGGCGTTTTAATTTGTGCCAGTGCTTTGTAGAAATGAGCTGTTGAGGTTGGAAGTTCTCGTCATGATGGTGTCCCTCTAGTCCTGAGCAGCAGTGGGTAGAGTTATGGGGAGCTGGTAAGAGGTATAACTCTGCTATAACTTTTCTCACTGAGTGCCCAGAAATATTCAGTTCTGTTCCAGACTTTAAATCAAGAATAAAGGCCCGCTAGATTTGCCACAGATCTTTTCAAATCAACACATTAAAGGCACAGCAGGCTGATAAACTTTTCTTGGTGCTGATTCCAGTCGCTGAAATTGTCACAAAACCCACAGGAAAACTTTTAGCCCCCAAAGAACAGCTGCGCCTCTGAAAGAAAAAAATTATGCTTCCCTTATCTCTTTCGGGTTGTGATCATGCCCCTAAGAGTGTGAATATTTCAGTAAGTACTTTGTAAAAATCCATCAAAGATAGTGCTCAGGAGCAAGGGTCAGAAGAAATGGCATGTTACTTGGGATCCCATATATCAAAAAGCACAGTGTAGAAATCCTTGGCACACAGGTGATCTTAATGGCCCCTTCTGGACTTAAAATGTATTACAGAGAGAAACCACGAAGTCATTTTTATAATTTAAAGCTTTATCTTTTCTTTGTTAGTAATTCTTCCTGTCTGAATATCACTGTTCACCTTAAGCAAAATAGAGATTATATTATCACTGTGAGATCATAAAAAAAGACTCTGCGTTACTGCGGTCAATACCAGTAATGAATGTAAAATTTGACGTTCAAATGGGTAGCAGAAAGGTCCCTTTCTCTTTGCTGCCACTTCTTCCATCTAAAGTAAGTCTTTTGTATCATCGCTATGAATGGTAACACCTTTATGGAAAGACAAGGATATGGCAGTGTCTGAGAAACCAACCCTCCCAGGCCATTGCAACTGAACCACCAGGCTCTTGCTTAGAAAACCTTTACGAGCAATCAAACTTATGTAAAGTCTTGAGACTAGATCTCTTGACTACAAGACTTCAGAAAGCATTTCCTGAAGCTTGCCTATATACCTGTGTCATTCGTGGTGGTGGCACCTTTCAAAACAGCTGCAAGACTTTTACAAAGGTGTATAAAACCCCAGAGACACGGGGCTTTCACCAGGCACTTTTGGAAACTCCACCAAGACTTAGTGCGCCTCATTTTCTGCGTGTGCCTGAGACATGTGAGATCCGCCTGCCCTGGTGGCTCCTGAAGGTAAAGCTTTCTGCAGCTGACAGCCCACAGGATGGAAAAATTCCACCGTTTCCTCTCTTTGACTAGGAAATGACTGGAATGACTCAGCTCGTGTAGTTAGTGTAGCAGGCGTGACCTTTTTCAAGACGACTGCCGTATGGAGCTTTTTCGCCTCTACTTTCTCCAATTTTCCTTTACTCGAGAATGACCAGCCTCAAAGAAAAAGTTCACCGCTCTAATTGAATGTTCTCCATATTGAGAGGGGTAAAAATAAACATTCTTCTCGGTTTATTCACGCATAAACCAGAATCATCCAAGTGTGACATCTGAAAGGAACTACATGATTATAATCTGAAATGAGAACAAAGTTCATCTTGTGCGATTTCTTCTCTTTTTTTTTTTTTTTCCCCTGCAGACTTTGAAAGAGGAAAGAGATTGCAGAATCTTAATACCCATTAAAGCTCAAGAAAGCCAGGGCTGTGCGCTCCTGTGTTAACCTTTTTAGTATTCTGCTGGCTAATTGTCTGTCCGTTCCACCTTCTCCTCCCAGGTTAATGGGGTGGTTAAGAGGGGAGGACAGGAATGGTTGGCCAATCACACCACAAAGCAAACCAAAAAGGTCAACGTAATGGGCTGTATTATTCATGGACTATGCCTTGCCCAGGTATCTGAGATCTCACGTCTTCTCATGATGAATGGCAACAAAAGCAAGGAACAGCCCAACGTGAAATCGGCTCTTATGACAGTGGTTGTAGTTCAAATGGAAAAAAAAAAGAAAATGTAAAGCTGTGGCCTGCTGCTGTTCTGGTTTTTTTGAGATGAAAGATGGGTGATCCCATCTAGCCACTTGGTAAGCAGCAGGTTACGTTTATGCAACTTCTCAGCTGGGTTGTAAGTATAATACAGTGTGTACGTATGTAGATTCTTCTAACTTCAGCCATGGACTTCGTTCGGGAAGTACTGAGGGGTGCCTAATAGCCCTCCTAGGTCTTCTGTGTCAATAAAAGCGTGATTAGTTTATAGATTTCTTACGAGCCTGCTTTTAAAGTGGTGTTTTGTTTGTAGGTATTAATATGCTAATTGCTAAGAGGCCACCTAGGGTGGGCTGGCAGGCAGTCCTTGTTCTCAGGAGGTTGCAATCTGTGCAGTCAAATTTGACTGAAAGCTTGATGTAATCATTCTTTTCTCCTTTGACTTCGATGTGAGAACAGAGGTAGGGGGAGATACTTGCAGGGGCAGGAGTGTGACTGAGGCACTCCAAGTTATTTTCTGAGTGCTGTCCGACTACAGAGGGAGATTAACAACAGCCAACCACTGATTTAATCCCTGGCAGGGGGTGCCATTAGTGCATTAGTCCCCAGCACTGGATGTCACCCACCAGTGCATCTCATCTTCTTCCTCCAGTGAGGTGTTTAATTCTTTAGCTGTGGACCCATCCTCCATCACTTTGAATCACGGCCTTGTATTTTTTAAGTGTTTTTACCAGACCCCTTTTACAGAAGAGATTTCACTGCGAGTGAAACTGAAAAGCGTTTTTGAATACCAAACACTGTATGCTCTACCTTCTCTGTCTGATAATTAGCTTTATAGCCAACAGTAAACACCTGAAGGAGATGACCCTGCTTATGCTCACTGTCCCTTCCACGGCTTAGTACAGAGATTCTTGCATTTACAAGGGAGCAAGGACTTCAAACAGCAAGCTGAAGAGTTATGAGTCTTAGGGGAGAGGGTATTTATACCTTGCTTGGTTTTTTTTCCCCACCTTTCTTTAAATTGGTATAGTGTTCTTTGCTTTTCATTGAGTGGTTTCAACTGACATCCATTGCCTGGGGCCAGTGAACCAAGCTGTCAACAGATAAATCATTTCTGTGACAAAAGCATTCTGTGATGGAGGGAAACAAACCCCCATCATTCATTCGGAAACTAGTCTTGGAAAGAGAAGTGACTTGAAAGTGGAAACTCTTGGGGAGTGGTCTCGGCTGTGTCCTTGTGTACGGGACTGAAATAGCCAGGCCAGTCATGGGCCCGGCTGTTTTTAATGTGCCCTTAACAAAAAGGAGGATGAGGAATGAAGTCCAACTGGTAATAGTATTTCCTGGCTGAGAGGAGTCATGGTATAAGTGGAGGGACTCTTAATCAGGGAGCGGAGTGATAGAACAAGGGGTAATGGTTTTAAACTGAAAAGGGGGAGTTTTAGGTTAGGTATCAGGAAGAACTTCTTTGCTGTGAGGGTGGTGAGACATTGGAAGAGGTTGCCCAGAGAAGCTGTGGCTGCCCCATCCTTGGAGGGGTTCAAGGCCAGGCTGGATGGGGCTTTGAGCAGCCTGGTCTGGTGGGTGGTGTCCCTGCCCATGGCAGGGGGGTTGGAACTGGGTGATCTTTAAGGTCCCTTCCAACCCAAACCATTCTATAATTCTAGGAAATCACCAGCAAAGAGGCCAGAGAATCATTATAACACAGTCTGCAATTTCTTCAAAGGGCAAGGTAATTATTATGTGTCTTAATTTTTGTGGGTGATCCCAGTGAATGTCATGATTTAGGAACTATACTGCATGCAGCAAGCCTCAGAAACACCCCCTGCCCCCTTCTTCCCAACGGTCCAGCTAAAATGGGGTTATGTTCAGACAGTAAAAGCTGACTCTCGACGTGTTCTGAATAAAATACCATGCAGATTTGAGCCTGGGAATTTGTGCGTTAGAGATGGTTATTTTTGGAAAGCTGGCAGTGCCCTTTCTCCGTGACAGAGGCTCCTTTCACGTTCGCTTGGTGTTGTTTCGTAGCTGCCTTCATCTCCTGACAACTGCTTCAGTCCGTGGCTTTCTGGAGGCTAAAGGGCTCTGTAGCCAGGTGTTGGCCTAGATGTTTCCGACACCTAACGCATTGATTTGGGCTCTGGCCTCTCTCTCTCTCACTCAGTGAGGTATTGATCTGCAGTGTAAGGCAGGTTTTCCGCCCTACCTGGCATCTGCAAAGCGAAATGTCACCTCTTGTCTCGGGCCTGGGTCTCTCGCAAAGCTCCGCGATGAGACTGCTGCAACTTTCCTGGATCGACTCGTCCATGTTGCCTGCACACAACTGTTCTTCACTGGCAATGCTTTTTGTTCCCCAAGATCCCCTGCTTCCAGCACACTTTGTTATTTTTCAATGCTCCAGGTAAAAATACCTGATTTTTGAATAAATATTGCAGGATTGTAAACCAGCTTGCACCAAATTAGGAGTGTTTGCTTAAGACACTCGTGATTTACCAAACTGTGTGTTGACTCTGACTGGGTGATCCGAGGGGAGCAGTCTTTCTGATTTAGTGTGTGTCTGCTCATCAAAGATGGATGATTGCCACTATGTGTCATAAAACTTCATCTGACAAAACCAACCCCATAGCAAAATAATGCCGTCTCCAAAGGGCAATAATTCTTCGTTCCTCTGTCCCGCGTGTTTAAGGAGCTCACGCTAGCTCAGATTTTCTCAAAAAGATTTCTTTATACTTATTCTGTTAACAGTGAACAAAGGGCCATCAAAGCCTTTGCCAATTCTTCCTTAGTTTTCAAAAATCTTTTATGAGAGCCTAGGAGGATGGTCTGTAGCAGCTAAAAATCTGTCGGATTTAGACTTCTGTCTGTGATAAATAGATAATGGGAATTAAGTGGCTGAGTGCCTTTGAGGTCCTGGATTTTTAATTAAATCTTAGGGCTGGGAGGGGTGGATTTTTCCTTCCTTTCTTTCTATGTTTTTGTTTTAAAGTCACCCCTGAGTGAGAAAATGTACTGAACCCGAGCGCTGCTTGTATAAGGTGAGGTTATTTTCCTGCAAAGCAAACACGGGGAACAAAGAGGAAACGCCAGCCTTAGAAGAGGCTGGGGATGCCTGTCAAAAATCCTCTGATAAGGTGATCTCTGCGGAGAAGGAGGTGGGTTGCATCTCTCACTGATGATGGTTCTCGGGGGATTTTTGGGATCCTGTGCTCCCTTGAAGACCAAAGCGGTGTAAGATGTGCCTACGCGACAGGCTGCTGCCGTGGGAGCGCGGGGCGCGGTGCCGGTCCTCAGCCAAAAGGTTGGCTCTGTAGAAGGCAGGTGCAGTTATTCTCTTCCCTGCAGAGTTCATGCATTTAAAAACAAAAATAAAAATAAAAATAATAAAAAAATTCACAATTGCCATCTAATGGGGGCAAGAAAGTCATCCTTAGGGCACAGGCAAGAGTGAGGGACTCCACGGTCTTAAGCACAGGGCAAAGATGAGCTCCTTTTTTTTTTTTAATTTTTTAAAATTGTCTTTCTTGTTGCAGCTGGAACATGAAGGATGGCACTTCTCACCAATAGATTGTACCAATTTCTGTATTGTAAAGCATTAACCGGGAAAGGTGGCAGTGTGAGGCTGAAATCTCAGGCGAGGATAGAAGGATCCCTCATTTCAGAGCTTCTTGGGCAATAATCAAACCAGCAGGATGTTATAAAGTTTGGAGGCAGAATATTCTCAGAGCAGAAAACACAGGGCCCTTTTTGGCTGGGTGTTACGATTTAAATAAAGAAGACAATTTAAAATAAGCCTTTCACAAACATTTATTCCAGCCAGTTAAGACTAATGAAGTGCAGGAGTGTCTTGCTAAAGATACCCCATAGCGAGGGGAAGGCTCATTAAGTGGAAAGGTGGCTTTTGTTGAACTATATATCAAATATCTACAGTGTTAACTCTCTTGTTTGCTGTGTGGCCATGGCTTTAGGGCTGGTGAGGGACAGTTTTGTATTTCCTGGGCTCTACTGTTGCTGTGTACTTTGAATCCTCTTCATTTTCATTTTTTCCATCCTAGCTATTCTCAGCCTTTTATTCCTTAAGTAATTGTCTTCTACTTGGTATAAGTAGTCTTCAATTAGTCCAACCTGCAATTATAAAGAAGTGGCGTCAGAAGCATTTCCCTTCCCCTCTATGAAAGCTTTAAAAACTTTTGTAATTAGTTTATTTCAAAACTAATTGTCGTTATAAAGAAAAACACATGAAGGCACCTCTCACACAATTGGCTGGAGGAGCGGTACCTGATTTCATAACTTATTTTTTTCGGTGCCTTTCCATTTGGATTCAATTACTTTACTGCTGTGGAATAGACTCTTTCATTGAAATTTGTACATTGAAAACCGGAATTTATCACAACTCTGTCTTTAAATGGCATTGAAAAACAGCCACTTTAAAAGGAAGGGATGATGAGGAAATTAATCTCAGGCAAGTTTTTCTTGATAAGGAAAGAGAACAGAGGCTCCTGGCATTTATATGCCAAAAATCAACACGTGGAGAAAAATGAGTATTCCACATTGCTGTGGCAAGAACCATTTTTCTATTAAATCAAAATGAAGCTCTGAATAAATATGTTTTCCCATGAATATAATATACTAGAGAATACAGTAAAAGAATAGATGACCTCAGTGTCCCCCCAAAATAAAAACGCAATTATTTGAATAAGGCGTACATTCGGATAGACACATCTTCCTTGCAGGGGTGATTTCAAAACAACCAAAAATACAGATGACTAGTACTGTGTGCAGGTATTCTGTAAATACCAGGCATTTGTAATTTTATGGCTTTCTCTCCCCATTCCTTACCTTTATTCATACCCTTTGTCAGCTTTTGCGATATGCAGTGTTTCTGTAAGGTGGAGATGAGAATCATCTCCCTTCACACTGAGTTATACTCAGGACCTAGACCCTATATAACGTGAGGATCTAAAGAATCAATCTTCCAATTGCATTTTAAGCTGATTTTCTTTTTTTTTAAATTTAAAAAAAGTCCTAATCTATCATCTTGACATGCGTTCAGCGGAGCGTTGCTTCTTTAGGCACAACACAGAACAGCTGACTGAGAATTAATCTGAGCGTGGCTCCCTATTGTATTTATTCATATATTGAGCTGTTAGTGATGGGCTCCTCAGACCCAAGAACTTGAAGCCGTGCCACGAGCCCCGGCCACGGTTTGTGTTGGTGAGAGGTGTGCGTGTGTGAGAGAGAGAGAAAGAGAGAGCAAACGAGGCAAGAAGAGAAGTTTATGGACAATTACATCTGCCTCCTCGGGGTGGGGGGAAGTCGAGGGCACAAGGAAGGTGTTTGGGAGAGGAGCTCTTGCCTCCTCCTCCCCACAAAGCTTCTAGGGGTGGCTTTGTGTAGCATCGCGCGTGGTGGCCGTGGAAGAGTTTTCAACTGCGCTGGTGAGCCTTGATGGGCTGGCACTTGCTCGTGGGCTTTTGCTCCTCTCTTGCCAAGAGGTCCATCACAACCAGAGGATGAGGAGGTGGGGGCTCGCTGAAGACAGCCTCCCAGCTCTGTCCTGACATACTCACCGTATAAACACGCAGGGGATTAGAGAAAGGAATCATTACGCCTCATTTTTGAGACGAAGAAATGAAAACTTAGGAAATCATTGATCTGGCCAAAAGCACGCAAGAAGTCTGAGTCAAAACTAATCACTTATTGTCAAGCTCCAGTCCGGGGACTTAGCCATACTAAAAACAACCATCAAACCCCCAAGACTCTTCTGCAACGAACCGCATTAAAATGCCTCTGTAACTTTCTTCTGCAGTTAAGAGTAATCTTTGCTATTTTGGGGCTAGTGCTTGTGTTTGGGTGGGCATAAAGTGTGGTAAGAGGAAGAGGAAACTGGGTGACAGGTGGGGTGTAGGGCCAAGGGGGGCTCCAGGAAAGCAACAATTTGTACAGCAGCTCCTGCAGGACCACCCAGCGGTACCTGCACAGGCAGTGATGCCACCAGAAAACCCCAGTGGAACGATGTTCCTATCTCAAACCACTGCT
The DNA here is from genome assembly GCA_013400055.1 of Nycticryphes semicollaris. NCBI lineage: Eukaryota > Metazoa > Chordata > Aves > Charadriiformes > Rostratulidae > Nycticryphes > Nycticryphes semicollaris. The sequence goes on from VXBJ01005843.1 coordinate 159,131, forward strand.
TGGCTGCTGTCGTGTGCTTTTCATATTTATAGAATACCTGTCAGCTCCAGCCCCCAAAATAAGTTCTAATATGGCAGATCAGGGGTGGAAATAATAGTTGCTTACATAATTGCAATGTTACTGACACAGCTGATGAGCTGGGGATCTTATTTGCACAGCAGTGATGGCATTCAAACCCCCGCCAACTTACAATTACACTGTATGCTCTGAGCCCTAGCATGGTTTAAATTACCATATGAACACAATGAAAATACAGTCTCCTGACAAGATAAAGGGGGGGGGGAGCAGCAATGGCTTAAAAATCTCTTTTCGGTGGCTGCGGTGTTCAGTAGTGCTTATTCATGGCTTTTTAGCTTGCACATTTCATTTTAAGAAAGTAAATTGGAAGCATTATGTTCTGCCTTTTTGCCGTGATTTAAAACCTCCCTGCGCCCGCTCTTCTGCTGCCTGGCTGCGGTGAGACACCTTCGGGGCTCTCATTGGGAAATGCAAATCTTTCAAATCGATAGCTTCCCCTTCTTTTCCGCTCTTTCCCCTCCCTCCTCTCCCCTCCCCTCCCCCCCCAATAACTGTTGAAATAGGAATGTGAATGGATGCAAGTAGGTAGTTTACAATAGCCTGTAGTGATTTGTGTTGGAGCTAGAGCTGTTGTAGGAATGCAGATTTCGGAAAAGTCTTGTGACTTGCAGAGCAATAACTGGCCACAGGGTGATGATGAGACCGAATCCCATGTTAAATAGCTGACCCCTGCAGCCACTGAAGCCCAATTAAGACCTGTGCAGGACTGGTTCACAGTGGAGCATTCACTACTGGTGTTGCCAGTGGTTCCCAGGGGGGTCCTTTCAGGTCCGAGCCCAAGCCGCACAGAGATCAACTTTGTTGGGTCAATCCTTTGTGCTCTCTGGGTTATGTTTTCCCATCTCTAATGCCTTGGTCCCCACGTAGTGTCCCCCTGTGCCACCATCTGTGCTGGGGAGCTGGGCAGCAGCACCGCATCCTTTCCTCAGGGACTGTGCTCGCATCTCCGTAGCTGAACTTGCTGTTTGACATCTTTGGAGTGAAAATGTCTTAAGTGCTCTCCTGAACGCATGAAGCCGCTCTTCTCCCCTCTACCCAGATATTTATAGTGTCTTTATGGTCTTTTTCTCAAGCACCTGGTGACTTGAGAAACTTATGAAGACAAATTGGACTTCAACCTACTTTTAATCCTCCGCTGCTGTGACATCTCACTTTCAAGATTTCCTTACTATTTGCCACCCCCCTCCCAGTTACTCCCAGCAGTGCAGTGGCAGCATTTCTACTTTGGATCAATGTCACCAGCCCTGGCCCAGCTAGAGGTTCCTCGGTGAACGACTGCCCATCTATTCAAGTTCCTCCCTTTTCTTCCTCATTAGCTCCCGATTTCAGGCTGCTCCTGACCCTGTTTCTTTCCCTGGATTTTTCTCTCTGTCTTCAGTCTGGCCCTGGAGGGAGCAGGCAAAAAAAAGGGAATGGACAGAGAAGATTGAATGGAAAGGGGGAAAAAATAGAAACAAAAGGTGGCTTTAANTCATTTTAAGAAAGTAAATTGGAAGCATTATGTGCTGCCTTTTTGCCGTGATTTAAAACCTCCCTGCGCCCGCTCTTCTGCTGCCTGGCTGCGGTGAGACACCTTCGGGGCTCTCATTGGGAAATGCAAATCTTTCAAATCGATAGCTTCCCCTTCNGCTCTCTGGGTTATGTTTTCCCATCTCTAATGCCTTGGTCCCCACGTAGTGTCCCCCTGTGCCACCATTTGTGCTGGGGAGCTGGGCAGCAGCACCGCATCCCTTGCTCAGGGGCTGTGCTCGCATCTCCGTAGCTGAACTTGCTGTTTGACATCTTTGGAGTGAAAATGTCTTAAGTGCTCTCCTGAACGCATGAAGCCGCTCTTCTCCCCTCTACCCAGATATTTATAGTGTCTTTATGGTCTTTTTCTCAAGCACCTGGTGACTTGAGAAACTTATGAAGACAAATTGGACTTCAACCTACTTTTAATCCTCCGCTGCTGTGACATCTCACTTTCAAGATTTCCTTACTATTTGCCACCCCCCTCCCAGTTACTCCCAGCAGTGCAGTGGCAGCATTTCTACTTTGGATCAATGTCACCAGCCCTGGCCCAGCTAGAGGTTCCTCGGTGAACGACTGCCCATCTATTCAAGTTCCTCCCTTTTCTTCCTCATTAGCTCCCGATTTCAGGCTGCTCCTGACCCTGTTTCTTTCCCTGGATTTTTCTCTCTGTCTTCAGTCTGGCCCTGGAGGGAGCAGGCAAAAAAAAGGGAATGGACAGAGAAGATTGAATGGAAAGGGGGAAAAAATAGAAACAAAAGGTGGCTTTAAAGCAAATTGCTTGCTTAGTCCACAGCACATTCGTGTGGTACTTCTGGGTGCTTTGGGATCCAGCTAAACAGAGACACGTAGGGGTCTCTGGACAGAAATTTGAATTACTCAATGAACTCTATTCAGTAGAGTTTATTTTGGGCTTTTTACTTTAATATTGCATTTATTTTGAATTGCCTCCAAACTCTTCTCTTTCCTCCAAATTCTTGCATTCATAGTATCATGTGGAAGACACCAATGGTGGGAATTGGCAGTTTGGGGAGAGGCGGAATAGAAACCAAGGGTTTTAACACTAAGAAAGCATGAGGCTTCTACAGGAGTAGAGACATATAGCGGTGGTATTTCAACTCTCTGCCTTCGCTTATATACCCATGAGCCCACAGAGGTACCTGGGGAATCAGAGCAATGGGCTAATGCTGGGCCTCAAGCCTAAGGCTTAGGGGAATTCAATTAGGAGAAAGAAACCTCTAGGCTCTTGGCTGAATGAAAACAAGAAATAGGACAAAGTTTCCTTCAGCCCACATGAAGGAAATAATGCTGTTTGTTAAGCCAGAGAGATGAATGGTATGGACAAAACCTCCGTGCGTGCCCTGGACGGCACAGCCTTTGCTGTGTTGCTGAGGCGCCAACACAGAGCTGCAGCATCAACAGTCTCAAAAATATTTCTGGTCTTTTATTCTTGGGGAAAAATCAGCTGAATGAGCGAGGTTGTGTGTTTCTTTCCTCAGTGCCGCGCATCGGGGCGTTTTCATTCTGACTTGGAGCGAGAAGGTGAAAAGCATAATTAGCGCACCAGAAGTACCTGGATGGACTATAAGTCAATTAGTCTGCTCTGAATTCTAGTTCTGACTTTGCTGGGAGAAGAAAGTGACCTGTGGTCCATGTGGATACCGAGACAGTCAGCTTGTTCTTCACTGAAATCATTGTTCTCTAAGGCTGGGCAGAATTTGCAACTACCTATGCTTTTGGTGCACTTATCTAACGCGGTTTTTGTCTGCAACGAAAGCACAGAGCTCTTTGGGTAACACCAAGGCAACAGGGTCAGCTGGAAGGATGGACTGCAGAGGGTCTCATCAGGGGAGGCAAACTATGGTTGCCCTTTGGCTTAGGATTTGCTTCAGACCTACAGGAGTTTTTGAAATGACATGGCGTGGATCCACACACAGATAAGGAATGCTACAGGCCTTGCTTGGAGCATATGCAAATATTTCTGATCCTGTCCTTTTGTGTGTGTTGTCCAGTGATGGATAATGGGGAGGGAATCACTGCCGTGAGTGCCGAGTCCTGCTCTTGGATGCCATCCTGATGGATTCGCTGGCGGCGTGGAAGGATATATAAGCAGTGCTTGCTGGCTGCAGCTGAATTACAATCACCGAACGATGTCGCTGTGAGGGACCTCTGGAGGTCATCGAGACCAACCTTCTCCTTAAAGCGGGGCTTTATGGGAAGCTCACATCTCCTTCTCCGAAGCCTGTATTGCATTTCTGGTGATGTCCTATCAGCCACTTCTCAACTTGCCTGGATGCATCTGGTTTTGCCTTGGAATAGCACAATACAAGCATATTCTTTGCCCTTCCTATGCACTCCTCGGGATAAGACATCCCACATACGGTTCCTAATTAGGTGATATGTACCAGCTATGATGAGCATATGCTGCAATACTCTCCATCGTTCAGCATGGTTTGGTCCAAGTCCTTATGGGCCACAGATGTCATGAAACTTGTCAACCTTTGCTGCAAGGGGGCCGTTCCAAGGGACAGATGTCCGTGTTTGATGCCTTACTGATGGTCCAAAGGAAGCTTCATGGCTTACCCAAAACGGGGGGAGCTATTCCCCTCACAGACTAACTTGAAAGCACATGCCTTTTTAAAAAGATCGGCATGAATCTGAATAGAAATGCAAAATCTTTGTTATCGTACCTGCTAAAGGGCTTAGAATGAAATGAGAGCGAGCCAGGATTCCACAAGGAAAAACTCAGGTGGGAAAATAACTTTGTGTAGGGAAAAAGAAAAAAAAGTAGATGGATAAGCAGCAAGTGGACTCTGTAAACTGGAAAATTATAAAAGTATGTGGATCTCATGGATCCATGCGTTTACATTCTCCATAATGCCTAAAAAATCAAACTTCCTAAATCCCGATGCAAAAGGGGGGGAGTCTGTCTCAAATAAGAAACAGGTGCTTTTGAAAATATTTGCAGGAGCTATAAATAACATGTAATGGCTAAAAGGATTTTCTGGCATACGGAATCTATTTTTATTACTTGGGAGCTATTAGTAACAGGAGGCAAATGAGCTGCCTTTAAACATGAAGTGCCTCTCAACATTTTTCCTTTGTCTCCCAGAGCTACTTGCTAAAGCACTTTTTGGATTGAATATAACCAGAGGAACAGTACTTGAAGGGCCTTCGAGTAAGCGGGGATGGCTGTATAGAGTAAGGAGGAAAAGCTGAGCATATGCTTGAGAAAAGCTACCGGTATTTTTAATAAAAACGAAACTCCCATCTGTACCTTCCATTAAGGTCTGTTAGAACAAAGGTTGCTCAGTATCTGGGGGGAAAAAAATAATAAAAAAAAAAAGATTTTACTGTTTGTGTGTTAAGTGAAGTGCATTTGAGCTGGTTTGGTCGCTTTTGGAAGGGAGTGGGTTGCCCAGTGGTGCACGATCTGAACTGCCATGGGCAGGCCAAAGTCTTTTCCCTGCGTTTGTCTGGGGATGGAACCCAACTGACTGCACAATTCCTGCCTTGGACCTGCTTCTAGAAATGTTCATAGCTTCTGCTGCCGGTGCCAAACCTAAATATGCTGTCCCTCATGCTCCATCTCTATGTTTTCACGTGCCTTGTTTGTACCCATTGCCTGTCTTTAAAGAACAAAGTCTGACAGACAGCGCTGTTGTGCATTTCCATCAAAAAGGAATGAATTTGGTGAAACACAGAAAACTGGTGTTCACCAGTATGTTCTTAGCACACGAGCGAAGCTCCAGTGCCAAAAGGAGATGGAGCAAAGAGTGTTTGATGAGGAACTGAATAAACAAATATATTGATGGTGGTAATGAATTACGTTTAGTAACTACTTCACAACTCAGAGGGTCCTTTTGTACTTTCTGGGCTCTCCTGAAATCACTGTCCAGAGCAGTGTTTGCTACGAGCAGTCTTCCTGCCTTGTGCTATTTTTCACAGCAGTAGCACTACCTGGTAGCAAGTGTTTATAGAGCTGGAGACCTTCTCTGGTAGAGGGTGGCAGGTAAGCAGCCTGCTCATTCATAACTGACAGCTTGATTAGCAAGGGCTGGCGAAATGTTTATCTAAATCCTTACACGGAGATCGTTAATGGCCAGAACTGCCCGTGATTTAACTGCCAGGCAGCCACAAGCAGCTACATTATTCCAATGTTTAGGACATTTACTGCTCGGTTGCTAGATTTGCTGTTATTTAAAATTATTCCAGTGACTTATCGCGCCTTATAGCTTGGTGGAATAGACCAAAGCCTTTCTCATGATAAAATACTCTTTCCCAATAGCATTAGCAGCGTTTCGTTGCAGCTCTGATCATCTAAGAATGATGGGTATAGATCATATCTGTTATTAGACCAACTGATTTAGCTGGAAAAAAACCATGTTTTTATATACAAGAACTTTCCTTCTGGTGTGGAACAGCAAACTTGAAACTTCCCGCATCTGCTTCAGACTTGAATAAAACCTCATGTGCCCAAAAGCTCACTGTTTCTTAGAGTTATGGCCTCTTGGTTTTTTTTTTTTTTTTTTTTTTTTTTTTTTTATATTGCAATGCTGGTCTGGCTGTGATCAGGAGGTAGAGCTGCTTAGTGTGTGGTCACTAAACAGCTCAGCTTTCTATTAGGTACTGGTGTCTGGAGGGTGGGAAACGAGCAGGGTGCAATTGCTTCTTCCAGTGTAGCTGAGGGCCATGTAGGTATCTTGCTGGGGCATCTTTTCTTCTCTTGTGTGAAACACAAAGAACCAGAGACTCACAAGGGCAGGAATTGATTTTAGGGACTAGGAGTATTGATAACTTCTGAAACCCCATCGCCACCTCTTTCTCGCACAAAGACCTCCCCAGATGCTGTCACGCTTTTATTGTCCTTACAGTGAGGCTGAATTTATTAATGGGACTCTTTGACTGCCTACATCTCTTTGGTACCACCTCAGATTCAGTGGGCTGGTGCTCATTTTCTGCTCATGCAACTCTTGTAACTTCCTCTGCCTGGTCTGAAAGATTCACTCAATGCCAGGTTAGAAACCTCTGCTGCAGTTTCTTCTTGTCCCTCTCAAGGCTATTGCTGGCTGCTCTCAGTTAATACTTTCCAGAATGTCTTAATGTATTTTTCTCTAATCTTACCACAAAGCCAGTAGTTGGTCAACTCCAACAAAATTTTTTGCATTGCTACCTGGGAGTTCAGCTCTTCTTTTCTTTCATTCTCATTCTACCCCAATTGGGTCCACTAACTATTTTCCTTTTGGATTTGCACTTTTCTGACTTCATTACAAATTAGATTTCCACCTCTGTTCCAGAAAATGTGTTTCTCCTACTTTCCCATCCTTTGCCTCCTGCTCCCTTTGCACAATGGGTATGTGCATTGGTGAAACTTTTGTCTGCATCACAGCCCCGAGATGAGAACAAACCAGGAGCTCTTTCCCTTCTATTAGTTCAGGAATCATAGAATTGTTGAAGTTGGAAGGGACCTTTAAGATCACCTAGTCCAACCATCAACCTAACTCTGATTTAAAAAAAACATCACTAAATTATGTCACCAAACACTGTGTCAACTCATCTTTTAAATCCCTTCAGGGATGGTGCTTCAACCCCTTCCCTGGGCAGCCTATTCTAAAGCTTGATAACCCTGTCAGTGGAAACATTTTTCCTAGTATCCAATCTGAATCTCTCCTGGTGCAACTTGAGGCCATTGCCTCTGGTCCCATCATCTGTGACTTGGGAGAAGAGACCGATCCTCCCTGGTTTCACCCTCTTTTCAGGGAGTTGTAGAGTGTGAGGTCTCCCCTCAGCCTGCTTTTCTCTAGGCTGAACACCTCCAGCTTCTTCAGCTTCTCCTCATAAGTCTCACTCTCCAGACCCCTCACCAGCTTCATTGCCCTTTTCTGGACCTGCTCCAGCACCTTGATACCTTTTTTTTTGTGGTAAGGGGCCCAAAACTGGACACAGTACTCGAGGTGGGGCCTCACCAGTGCCCAGTACAGGGGGATGCTCATCTCTCAAGTCCTACTCGCCACGCTGTTCCTGATACAGGCCAGAATAACGAAGTTGATTCAAGAGAGTGCACCGAAACACGTCAACTTTTGAAGCCTGCACGCTCTGAGAGCCCGCGCAGCTCTTAGTGGCTGTGGGCGCTGGCTTGGATGACTTTACAAGACATTACAAAGTCATATACATCAGGTAACTGTCGTAGGAGCCGGCATAATACTATTCAGCAACACGTCCTCTTTCCATCCACATACTATGAATCTCCCTCCTTGCTCTGGGCTGACCGAAACCCCGCAAGCCTATGGCCCTTTTCCATGGCTTGATTTTCAATTAAGAGATAATGTCAGTGGAAGAGCACAGTTCATCAGAGAGTGTTCCCCCGCCGTTGCAGAAGGCACAGATGTAGTAAGCAGAGGTCAGCTCCTGAAAACCTGTGTGCCTGGCTAAAAGATTATAGAATATGTTGGGCTAATTTTCCTGCATTTCATATTCTCATATATTAGTGCAGCTTTTGTTACATACTTATCCTTATGTAAGTTACATCTGTTCTTTTATTCACTCATCCATGTTTGCTCTGCTTTCAGATTTATGAAACAGGCATTCCACTGAGCTCAGCAAATGATGGGCATAATAACTTATCTAAATTGCAAAGTATGTGATGCCCTTGAGGTAAACTCAGATGCGAAGGTTTTATGAAGTGTCTCACATGTGGAAGTGTAGGAAAGTGTTTATTTGCCAACTCCTGTCTATCCTTTGGTTGTTCAAATGACGGTAAGAGGATCCTATGAAACTGCTATGAAAGCCTAGGGGCTAAATGGAGAAGCAGAATTACGTTATTATCTTCACAGGGGAAGCAGAGTTATACTGGCACTTGTGCTTATTTGGCTCTCTGCTCCTTGGATGTCAAAAGTTTCTGGTTGATAGGCTTTAAAATATCTATTTATTTAATGAAATGCCTCTCACTGTAACAATATTGTGGGGCTTTATTAATTAATTTATTCTTATGAGATAGGAAAGTAATCTCTTTTTATTTATTTTTTTTCATTTCTTACAAGACTGCAGAGAAACAAAGACTCTGTAGAGGAAAGGAGGAGCCTTCCTGCTGTCTTATGTATCTGAGAGACTCTAAATCCCTGTCCTTGCCTGTAGCTGCTCTGGAATCCAGCAATGGTAGTGCAGAGATCTGGTTCCTTGAGTTACTAAGGACCAAGATTTACCTCTCATCCCAGCATTCATGTTCCCAGCAGAAGTCACTTAAGTCACATGTAATGTTGTCAGCAAAGAAACCAGTCCATAATGGCCAGACCTGGGTATTATGGCGGTATTTCCACTTGCTTAAGACTCAGCAGTTGGACTGACTCTTCTGGGACTGAGTCACATTATCAGGTTAGTTCCCCTCAGTCTTGGAAGTCTCCTGTTCATTGCTGCTGAGCTTTGTGCATCAGAGGCCATTGCTCAAAACACTGGGCTAAGTCAATCTCATTAAAATAATAATTTGAATTAAGAAGTGAAATTACACTTTAAAGCCCAGCAAACAAAGATGCATTTCTACCTCTGTTCGCCGGTGAAGACTTAAGTTTCTTTGAAAGAGGAGGTTTGATGCTTTTTCCCGTGATGTTTCCCACTGACTACTTTAGGGAGGGATTCTCATTCACAAGGGGGGATTCAGAGAAGTCTGTTCTCATGACATGCTGGTGGTGTGATATTGATGTCCCTTCACGACTCAACCTAGAACATGATTTGGACAGAGCCAGTAACCAAAACTAATATTTCTGACCTAGTATGATGCCATGAATCGTCTATAAGCCCAGCAGCCCAGCCATCAGCAAGTTCAGTTTGGGAATTTCTGACTACTACAAAAAGAAGGAAGGTAGTAAAAATCTTTTTTAGGAGTGCCCATGGTCCTGAAATAGACTAGGACTCTTTCCCTCCACTAATTGCTTGGAAGGTCTTAGACCAGGGTGTCTGTTTTCCCAAATCACTGATACAAAGCTCACATTTTATTCGGGGGACTGCAAAGAAAAGTGCCAGTAAAATCCCGCAGAACAGGGATTTTGTGAGACTGACTCAGCCCATGTTTCCTGCCTTGGAGGCATTCGTTAGGGTTATCTAGTACATGGGTAAAGCTGCTGTAGGAGGATGTTTCTTAATCTCCCAAGGTAATCTGGGATCTCCTGGGTCAGGTCTCCTGGTGGCTGGAGAGTCTGTAGCCTGGTGATACCGAGAAAGGCATCTTCCGTGCAGTGATGTTTTCTTTTCTCTAGCTAATTACAAGGTCATTTTTCATTCCTTTGTATTTAAAGCTTCCAAAAATAATTAGCCCGGCTGATGAATTACTTCCCTTAAAAACATAAATTTGTAAGTGAATTGGATGAGCAGCGCGGCACCCAAAACACTCGAAGCGACACATACATTACTTCTTTGTCAGTCCTGTAAATTCAAAATGGCCCAGATTAATTTCAGGCTAATTTGATGAGCCCTCCACTGTGACAAAAGGCGAAGTGTTTGGGTGTCAGGCGTTGTGCCTTCCTACGTTAGGTTTCAGCCTGAATGAATTTTTTTATGGCTGACTCCGGGATATAAAACTCGGAAAACAGTGGTTTGTAACGGCAATTCTGACAGACCCTTTAACCATTTGGAAAATAGGCACTGCTATAATTCCGCTGCATTAGAGAAAATTTTTGAGTACTTTCATTAGGTGCAACAGCTGTTTCTATTGCAAAAGCCGAACTTCATTGGCGGTAGCAGAGCTGTCAGCTTTCCAGAGTCTTGCGTTTATAGTTGGTTGTATAAACTCCTTCATGTTCCTTTTTGCTTTCCAATATATGTAAATTAATTCAATAGCAAAAATACAAATAACTACCTTGTAACTAGAGCTATGTGAAGGTTCTCTGTGGGCTCCTACAACCAGTGTCATGCAATGAGCCAACGGAGAAATACTGAACTTCTCGAGATGGTTCTAGCAGAAGTGATGTGCAGTAATCCGCATAACATCAGATTTAATCCTCCTTCTTAGTAATATATTAGAGTTCTATTAGAGTTCTTTAACCTAGTGTAACATTCTTAATTAGAGCTGATTTAAGAAAAAAATAAAACAAACACAAACTAAACTAACAAAAATAACCCCAAGCTCCCCAAGTGTTTTCTTCTATTAAAAGAGATTTCTCCTCTATTAAAAGAGATTTGGGTTTTTTTCCAAGAACATGCTGACCATGTGCTGGAATCAAATTTTGGAATGAAGGAAAGTAGAAAAGAAATATTTGATGGTGTTTTTCATTTCTTTGTTCTGATAGAAAAATATTTTCATCTTATGAAACAAACACCGAGTTCCTCTTGGAGCCGTCGGCCTCAAATCAAATAGTTATTGAGTTGTCAAAAATGAAAGGCGAAACTATGTTCACAACACAAACAAATTTTGAGGCAACAAATTTTAAAATGGCAGAGAGCAGATTTTAATGAACTCAGTAGGTTTTGTTCACCGATACTGAATTATGCACAGCTTCTTGTGGCATAATATGGGATAGCAGTCCATTTTCAAATGTTAGCCTAATTTCCATTAAGGTTATACTGAAAGTAAAAGTATCTGGAGAAATATAAAGGAGGTATGTACTTACATGTGAACATACTGGAAGAAAAGACTGTGCCTTACTGGTTTTACACTGAAATATTGGCCAGCGTCTGTTGAAATATGTTGGGAACTTTCTGGTAGACTAACGAACTTTTAATGAGCCTTGAATGAATATTGAGATATCCATGTACTTGGTCTCACTTTCAGCCTTGAACTTTTCTCAGCAGCCTCTGAACTGCGCTCGTTCAGAGTTGTGAAAATCAGGCTGGATATTCAGACACCTAAGTGTGGATTAAAATCCCGATTTTTGAAAAACCTTTGGAAAACTGTTTTTGATATTTAAGTCTATTGTCTGAAAAAGGGAAGGGTAAGTGCCTGAGAAGTACAGGGAACAGACTATTTGTGAATTTATGATTGACTCTTTGCATTCATCTTGTAATCACGGGTTATTTTTATTTGGCAGGAAATATGTATGTAACCATGTAAATATATGTGTATAACTGCATGTCATATGTAGCATTTGTGTTTGGAGAAGAGGAGGCTGAGGGGAGACCTCATTGCCTTCTACAACTACCTGAAAGGAGGGTGTAGAGAGGTGGGTGCTGGCCTCTTCTCCCAAGGGAATCATGGCAGGACCAGAGGAAATGATCTGAAGGTTCAGCAGGGGAGGTTTAGATTAGATATAAGGAAGAATTACTTTACTGTGAGGGTGGTCAGGCACTGGAAAGGCCTGCCCAGGGAGGTGGTGGAATCACCATCTCTGGAGGTATTTAAGAAATGAGTAGATGTGGCACTTCAGGGCATGCTCTAGCGGCCAAGATTGCAGGGAGTGGGTTGGACTCAGTGATCTCAGAGGTCCTTTCCAACCGTGACAATCCTGTGACTCTGTGAAAAGCTTCCCATGTGATCTGTAAGTAGGTGTGAGAGATACAGAGACTGTCCTGGTGCAATGTAAAAGCAGCATGAATATCTATCCTTTGTTTTGCCTCATGAGCGTTTGCAAGAGATGAAACCAAGTCTATCTATAATGTGGGCATTTGTGGGTTTGGTTCCTTTCTGAGAACGTTCTCTCCTTGGAAAAGTTTATTATGAGCCACTGATCTGACAGTTAACTGAGGCAATAGGCCTCTGCAGGCTTTCTCTCGAAGGAGACACCTTCTGAGATTTTAATACAAATCACTTGGATATAATGGACTCTGAAAACACCTTGACCCTCAAACCCTGTGGTTTATGTCACACGTCTCTGTCCTGTTTGCTCCACCTCAGTTACACTGGCTCAGTGCAGCCGGGGTTTGGGTTTTCAGTATCTTCCCTGAATTCTCTTCATAAATCTTAAATCTCAGAGTGACAATTTCAAGTCCCACCAGTGCAGAAATGCAAACCCTTTGTTCTCCAGTCGCAACCCAGAGCGAGCACGTGTCCGTTTGGGATCTGAGGGAGCCCTGATATGTAGGATAAGACCGATGCTCTCAACTATCGGCAACGTTTTCCCTTCCTGGTGTTGTGTCACTTGCCTTTCCCTTGGAAGTGGCTGGACGTCAGTGGTGTTCAAAGCCCAGAGCTGTGATTTGCTCTGCTTTGAAAGACTTTGTAAAAATGTTAGATGCTCCTGTTACATCCCAGCCTGACCTATTCTTCATTGCGTGGGGTCAGATTCCTCTGTACAGAGAACCAACACAAAACTCCCGGCTTTTCACAAATCCTCGAAGAATTAAATTGACCGGTTGCTGTGCAGAGACTCTGGAAAGGCATTTACATGTCTCTTACCTCTCACATCACCAAAGCCTCATTTGAGCTCCACTAAGGGACCTAATTTGTTGAGCTGAATTTTATTCCCTAAGAACTTGCCCCCCAGCTCCAACCCAATGAGCACAGTACCCCATATGACAAAGAGTGAAGAGAAGTATAATTATCAACTAAAAATATTCTAGTCAGTTTGGGTTTTTTTTTTTTTTCTTTTTCATTAGACAACCACCTGAGGCTATTAACATGGACAAAGCTCAACCGTAGGGGCTAAAGCAAATAATAAATGTGTGTTTGTGGCTGGCGCTTGAGCACTAACAGAGCTCAAGGTGCACAAACGGCACCTACTTTCTTTTCTACCTTTTGAACAGATATGACTCAGGTGGACATTTACTCCCCAAGGAACAATATACTCTCCTGCCCTTTGCTGCAGGTTTTTACCTTCTGAATTTTATTCCACACACGTCCTTTATCACTTCTTCTTCCTTCAAGGGTGTCCATGGCATCTGCCATTAGCGACTGCAGCTGTGGCACCAAGATAAAAATTATCAGTGTGGAATTCACACAGAAATAACTTCTCTAAATACACAGATTAAAACCTAATTAAAAAATCATTTGTACACTGATGATTTTATTACTCATCTTTCACACAATGAGCACTGCCACCTCATCTTTGCTTCAGCCATTACGTTGTATTATTGTGGGTATAAAATACTTGACAATGGGGAAAAATCCTGTGGAAAATTTGTATTTAAGCCTATACCTTTTAATGCAGTAAACGTTTATACTTAGTAAAGGGAAGACTTGGGTTGTAAAGAATAAAGGCTCCATATTTCATTCTTTAGCTGTCTGGGATATTCTGTGTCTTACATGAATGCTTTTTAGTATTTTCTCCCAAGGCTAATGTATCATAATTTAAGGCAGCATGTAAAACCTCACAAGAGGACAACACTAAAGCTGAGATGCTTTTACTGTAGCTGGAAGTATCGAGCTCATTTTCCCTGCTTTTACTATCCTTTTTCTCTGGCAAACTCTCCTTTCTCCCCATCATTCAGCATAACGGAGCATAAAAACAAGGCTGACAATTTCTAGTGTAAACTATAAAAAGAGGCTGTAGGAAAATACTTGCTAATCAGCCCTTAGTGTTAGAGGGAAGGCTAAAATTCAGGTTAGCTGTAGTATTGCCTCACTCCGGTACCCTTCCAGGTCTGTTGTAATACCGTAGCCTCCCCAAATACTGCAAAATGTTTCAATTGCTCTGAAATTGGTGGCAGAGAGACAAGGGTCAGAGCCAGGGTCTCCTCCTGTGAGCAGCCATTAGCATCAGTTTTTATGACCAATCCAGGAGAAAATTGTATTTAGTTCTTGTGGTATTGCTGGGCTCTATTAGGTCTATTAAAAAAACGTGTAGCTAGTTAAAGTGGACTCAAACAATGTTTGTTTGTTTGTTTGTTTGAACTTCTCTTCCCAAATTAATTACATGTTAATAGTCTGTATAGACCAGTCGGTGTAAGCGTTCATAGAGACATTGTCTCTTCTTTCTCCACCCGGACAGGTAGCAGTCTAATATGAGTACCTAAGGGGATGAAACTTAAAACACCAGTGTTTAAACTCATCTGTGCTAAGATGGAAAAATGCTGCCTTGAGGTTCAGGGAGCAGATCTGTATTTCCTCAAGTTTACCTTCACATTCGGGTTTTTGAATTTAACTTTCTGCGTGTCCCACCACTGGGTAAAAAGTGCAGGAATCTTCTTTTGAATCTCTAAATAAGTTTGCTATGGTTGGTTCCAGCTTGCTTTCTCTGGGCTTGCCCAGCCATTAAGTTGAATCACATTGGTTCAAACTTTTGATGAAAACTTTTATTTTATNCAAAACTGCAAATTTCTGCCTTTTACTTTAATGCAAAAAGAGTCGAGAACCTGTCAGAAATTTTCCATCAGAATACTTTTATGACAGATAATCTTCTCCTATGAATCCAGAATAGATACAGCCCAGATATTAAGGGTATTAAGGGCAGAATGGGCAAAGTGCAGATCCTTCGTCAAACCAGGCAGAGGAGGAACCAGCCAGGGGAAGGGGAGGATTTCTTGGTGTGATTCTCCCTGAAGCCACTGGGGCATCAGAGACCAGGACATCACAGGACATCCAGCCTGGAGACTTCATTGCTTTGGGCAAGGAGTTGAAACAAGAAAACTTTCCAATTGAAGTTTCACTGATATTGGTACAGCACAGTGAAAAGGGCCCAGAGTAAGCTCTGGTTTTGCTTTTTACCACCCCAAGTTTTTCACCAACTCTGGTGGCAGACAAAACATCCATGCTACAAGAGCTGACAGGTGGCAAACCGCAGTAATTCTCCCAAAGCTGATCTTTTTTGGAAAAGCCCCTCCAAGGAAAAAATGCTGCCTTTTAAAAAATATCTTGTCCTCATTTGGTTTTAAATTAAAATGGATTTCTGCTTTTTGAACAAGCCTTCACCTTGATTAATGGTGTACAAATAAGGTGACATTGAAATCGTAAACCTTGGAAAGACTTTCTTCAGGGCTTTTCCCCACTTATATTCAACTGTCCAAGCTAACTAAAATCTTTATTTTCCTGGGGTCTGTGAATAAATACTGATCTAAACAGGCCTCAGTTGAGGGTCTCCGTGCCATTGATTAGGACTCTATTTATTTAGTTGCAGGAAGACGCTTACACAGAAGAGTTTATAACTGAAATGCCTAGGGGATCCTCGCATGTGGCAGTGCAACTTGCACTGTTATAAATCCAGTGTGTTTTAAGCTTTATACAACTTATACTGTATGTGATAATACACAATCGGCATCTTTATCATCTTCTAGCTCACGCAATTTAACTGCCTCGCTTGGTCATAAAGGCTTATCTCAGTTTTACCAACATAAAGTCAGAATGACCTGAAGAAGAGTTACTTTAATTTTTTATTAGTGCAAGTGAGATTAGAATTTGGCCAGCTCAGTTTTCCTCATGGAAAAACTTAGATATCTCTTAGAAATGTTGCTGAAGCATGTGGAGTCAGCCTGTATGCTGTGATTCTGACACCATGGACATGGAGGAGCTTGCTTCTGGAGCATCCAGTGAGAGCCGTTGAATCTACCAGTACAGCCCAGTCCCTCCACTGTTTCATCCTGCCTGGAGCTTGGTGAAATATGGAGGAGGACAGGTGGGCAGAGCAAATGAGGATCTCTCACTTGGTCCCTGGATGGTTTGGGAGTGCAGACCCAATGGTGGGCAGCTCGATGTGGTAGGAAAATGATCCCTGCTGGCATGAGGAGCCTGTGCCACACTACTGGGTGCCACCAGGAAAGGTAAAGGCTGTTAATCACTCCCTGGTGGAGCCACTTGGCATGTTCTTGCTCTCAGTCTTCTGCCTTAACTCTGTGGTGCTTGAAGTTTATTAAAATATTCTAGCTACAAAGCATCTGAGCCTCCATCCACACACGCTGACTACAGATATATTTTACAGCAGGATGATAGGACAAAGGAAAAGAAATGAATGCTGAATTAATACATTTCAATGCTCTGGATGGGATAACTGGTAGAGATTTTGTGCCTTTATTCTTTTTAAAATAATTTTTACCTTGGGCTCAGTAAACAAAGCCTATGTGTTCTGTTGAAAGAATTAGAATCCGTCATTTAAATCTCCCAGCATGGACCCTCCTTCTGCCCAGTCCTACCCCTAAGAGACTGAAGACCTTTGTCTTGGGTGACCTAAAGCCTCCACCAAAAAGCTTTCCAGGGAGGTCAGGCTTATGATTACTACAGAGGAAGATACAGGCAACAGTGTAATAGCCTGTGCTGAACGTGTGATGTACTGAAAATATTGCACCCTGGAGAAAAACCCATCACTGAAATATGTACCAATAACTCAAGAACCTTTAGCCAGCCTTGAAATGTGGGCCTGCTGCAGATTAATACTAGAAAACTTGCATCAAAAGGAGAAGGTCTTTTAATAACACAGTTTCTTTGCGAGGTCGTTTCCCCTTATCTCGCGCCCAGACTTCAAAGTCTGGCAACCACCTCCCGCAGTTGCAGGCCGCTGCTCCTCTTCCCTAAAGCAAGCTGATGTGAAGCTTTAATTCTACAGAGCTTAGGAGCTTTGCAGGGCTGCAAACAAATGTCAAGGGACTGGCTGTGGGAAAACCAAGAGGTTTTTCAGTGAACTGAAGTTGGATCAGCAAAATTGGGCTGCATTGAAATGCAGGGACTGTGGAGAGACTTTTTTTCCTTCTTTTATTTTTTTCCTTTTCTTTTTCTTTTCCTTTTCCCCTTTTCACCCCTTTTTTCCCCCTTTCTCCCTTTTTCCCCCTTTCCCCCTTTTTCCCCNCACTTTTCCCCTTTTTTTCCCCTTTCCTTTGCTAGGATGAAAATGCTGAAAACTTGCATGTATGTGAGCTCCCTCCCTCCCAATCAGAAAACCCTACAGCCTTGTGGAAGAATGACCATACGGCACTCTCTGATTGCTGATTATCCATATACTATCAAGCAATTAATGACTCTAGTCTTGCAACAGCCCTGCTACCATCGCTGCCCTTGTTTTACAAAGGGAAAACAGAAGCATAGCAGGTCAATCGGTTTTTCCAGAGGCAGGGAGTAAGTTGTGGCTGGAGCCAGGCAAGAAAATCTTTTCTCTTCTTTTCCTCCCCTCTCCTCCTCAGCTTTAACCAGATTCGGCCAGTTTTTTGCTGCAGGTGGCTCCTGATGTTAGATATCTTAAAGTAGCACGATCTGAATAATTGCAATCATTTTCCCAGACTGATTTGGGGAGGTTTGGGGGAAAAGAAGAGGTTTTAAAAATATGCCTACAGATGAGTCATGCTGGTTCTATAAAAGTCATCCTTGCAGGTGATTAGCACCTCCTCTGACAAAGGCACTGCAGTAGGATTTTAAAACTACTTTAGGTCTGCACATTTGGAAAAAAAAACAAAAAAGATTTCTATGGCAAATTGCAGCACAGTGCTCAGCTCCAGCCCTTCCCTCCCTGCCTCTAAAGGCCAACACAAGTATTAGAAATAAGTACTCACCAGTTTGGCATCCTTCTTACTGATGTCCTGCAGGTAGGGAACGGTTGCTAGCTCAGCCATGGCTTGATTAATCACTTGGGACTGTTCCTCGCCTCTCTGCAAGCGGCCGAGGAGGTCAGCGTAATGCAACTTCTCTATCCCACGGGAACACGCGCAGAGTTGGTCCTGTTTTCCCAGCAAAAAGCAAGCAGGTTACAGGAGAGTCGCAAAAACCCCACCGCTATCCTTTTGAGTTCTCTGCCCCCTGCCTTGAGGCTTGTCATCATCTATATTTGTGTTGGTAATCCTGTAAGCTATATGGCACCCAGCACCTTTAAGATAATGCTGCTGGCAATCTTTACTTGGGGGCCGTGGGGGGGCGAGATGACAAAAAGGACTTTCTTTCCACAATCTCTCTAGTAGTACTAGAAAAATAAATCTGTAGTCATAATATATGTGAAAGGGAGACAGGAGATAACAAACGTGAGTGCAATCTTCTCATTTGGAAATGGCTTTTCCCTAATCCCCTCTGTTAAATATTATCTGACTTTTACGGATTGCTTTTAAAGTTTCAGCGAAGAGGTTGAGAAAAGCGACGCAGTGTGTCAGCTTAGGGTTTGTTTGCAGACTAGGCAAATCCATAGTTTTCAAATATATAACCTTGAGGGACTAAAACCTGCAGAGGTGGTCTCTGATCCTCCAGGCAGCCAGGCACATGGTAAATTTTAAGCATGTGAATACAGAAACTCAGCCAAGTGCTTGCATAAAATCTCAGCACCTGCTGAAGTGTTTGATGGATGGCAGCCTTACCAACATATTTTCAAAAGTATTCCGGTGCCAAAAATGCAAATAAGCGCCCTGCTGAGATTTTCAAAAGCAATTTGGCCTAGATTCTCGACGAGATGTAGCCATTGCATATCTGAATGCTCAGCCCTTCCGAGTCAAATTTCCATTCATCTAATCAGGGTTTTGAACGTATTTAAGTGCCTGAAATTCCAAGAATTGGCATCAATTTTCAAAACCACTTCCAGTATTTTTAGCAGACCTTTGTTCTGGCAGTTGCACACTGATGCTGCCATTTACATACATTTCCAGGTAGGTGATTTAAAATCCAATAGTATATGGAACAGCATGAATAGGAAGTTTTGACTGACATTTATTTTTTCAATAAATGGTGTCCTGTTTTTAAAATTAGCTTCTCTTGCCAAAGAATCTTGGTCTTTTGGTTTGATCTTTGTCTTGGTTTTGAAGAAATCTGTACTAAGCAAGCATCAAGTGGTATCAAAATGACTATGAATGTAGTTCCTGTATCAAGTTTAAGAATTTAATAGCAATGATGTTCTTGCCTCCTATACATCTGACAAGAAGATTAATGGAGAAAAAAAGCTTAGTTTCCTTTTAATTCTAGAAAAATAAAAATAATCCTGGTGTAGTTAATTTCACTCCCTTTAATTCTATTAGTGCCTGATAGAATTGTAAAATAGTATGAAATAAAAGATGATGTGTTGGAAGCCAATGGCAGGAATGCAGCTTTAATCTGGGCGCTCTAGGTAGGAAAGCAACTGAAAAAGGGAGGAATAGCTGAACCAATGAACTGGTACTTCCATGAGCAGAGGGGGAGAATCAGGCAGTGTACAGGGATGAGGAGCTCTGGTCAGCAGTTCTCTGGAGCATCGCAGATAGCTTCAGTCAGCTGTGTTTGGAGAGGTTAATTTAAACCCAAGCATCATGGAGCAGAGAAGCCAGCACGGTAGGAGATACCTCTTTTGAGAGAAGCGTGGTTTGATTAGTCTATTAATGAAAATGCCAAGAGCTTATTATTCTTCTCAATAAACATAATGCAGGGCTAAATTCCAAAAAGGGCAAACATCTGAAAAGGGAAGGAGAAATAAAAGACAATGATAACAGAAGGACCATTGTGTATAAATAGGTTCAAATAAGACTAGGGTGGCAATTAAGCTTCTTATAATTCAGGTTAAAGGTCTGCAGTGTGTTTCAGCAAGAGTAGAAAAGGCAGAAAGCCTAGCTACTTCTAAGATGGATTTTACTCAATGTATGAATAGGATACTACCTGACACAAAGGTGTATAATAGCAAGTGTTTTGACTTGAGGAGTCAGGAGACCCCTTCCAGGTCTACCTTCTCATGAACTTCTGTTGACCAACTCCGAAGAAAGGAGACAAGGGCAACCTTTCTTACAAACTATTTTTATCACTTCAAGAGCCCTTTTCTGAGGACCGAATCTAGTATTAGTAGGAGACATCAGCAAGAAAAAAAGATTTCTGTGATCTCTGATATGTGAAATTGTAAGCCTGACACAGTCTAGTTAGCACAACACTAAAGTGAGGAGCAAAACGGAGCCCCATCTCCACCTGATCATCAGTTTTTGAAAGCCAGAGAGCTGAGTCCCCAGGTAGAACCGTGTGCATTAAAATGAAGAGAAGCAATCAGTTAATGAGAGAGAAAGAGCTTTTATCAACATGAAATGGGCTCACAACCTTTTAGATGCAGCTAAAGGTTTTTCCCTGCTATTTTTGAAATCCGCCCAAAACCTCTTTGCGTAAGCACTAAGAAATGAGTATATTGAGTCATCAGCTAAGAAAGCAGGTAAAAATCCCCTCTCATCATGCTGTGTCTGGTGGGGGCTTCTCCAGTGATTAAGAAAGTAAAGGCAAAAAGAAAACATTTTTGTGGGTTTTTTTGTGTCTCTGCTTGACTCTCCAGAAAAATCTGAGAGCATGCCACGTAGCTAGGGGAAACAAATTGGGCATCTGTGCCAACGTGCACTCTGCGGACATAGCAATGCTATTTGAGTTTGTAGTAGGTTGGAAGTAAATAAATAAATAACCGACAGCGGGGTATTTTTGGAAGGGATTAGCAGAGGCTGAACATTGTCAGAGGTGGTGTTTCACTGACAATGAAAAATGCAGAAAGAGAAAGTAAATAACTGTTGCTGGCAGGGGAAAAAAATTCCACGGGGAGCTGAACCACATCATGATGAGAATTACATGAACTACAGCAGAATTCAAGGGGCTACTAAACTGCAGTATAAAACGTAGTAATGTGGCCCAGCAATCAGATGAAGATGAAACCAGCCCAGGTAGGCACAGTGAAGGTCAAGTAAAGAGCAAACTTAACTGGAGACTTCAGTGGAAAAGAGTTGGCTCCTTTAACATGGAGAAGAGAGAGGAATGAGGTGGCAAAGGGAGCAGCAAGTGCAGAGTATGGAGTCACAGTCACATCCTGGTTAGAAATGCAGGAACGTACAATAAATTAATAAATTATGAAGCTGTTACTGTCTAGATGGGCCTCAATGCCATTGTCTGGTATTCCAAGGAGAATTTAAAGGAAAAAGTAAAAATGAGCAACTGATGAACTTTCTCACAAGGCCTTTATTCTTGGCAGACAGCCTCACCTGAGGTGGGGGTCCTTCCAAGACAGCTTTCCCCAGAGAAGCCTTTTGCTCCATGAATTTCCTTTAAACTAAGGAAACAAACAAACAAAACCAAAACCCCCAAAAAAGGTGTTTATCACCAGAGGCATCTTGGAAGAACTTTCTTCAAGGAAAGGAATAGCTCCTGATACCTGGGAGATTTTCATTCCTCTGATGTTGGGCTGAAAAAGCACCTACAAAAAGCAGATTGGCCTGTTCTGGATGGAGTTCACCTGCTTTTGCTAAATATCCATCACTAACAACCAGGGCAAAGATAGAACAGGTTTTTCACTACAAACAGGAGCTGGAGAGCATGTGAGAGATGTGAATCATGTGTCCTTTCCTATATTGAGAATTTTGGGATGATACCCCCACTTTTTGCTTTTATCTATACTTGCGAAAGGAGTCATCCCTCATGCCACTTCTATTTATAAATAAAGTTTAATTGCTGAGCGCTAGGAGTGCTAAAGAAAAAGAAAAGCAAAGTGGCTGGTCAGCCTGGATTTAAAGCAGGATCTGTCATATCTAATGCATGTGGCGTGTTTAACCATCAGCTTTAAGAGCACCACTTTGGAAAAGTCTGGAATGCCCCCCAGTAGTTCTTTTCTACTGTGGATTCTTTATTGCTGTTTTTCAGCTCAAAATCTGAATGAAGTTATGCCTTGCAAGCAGCTCTGTAGTGTATTGCAATAACAAGTGGAAAGAATCCATCATAATGTTTCTTTAATGCCCCTGGTATCCTCCAGAAAATGTGTGCTCTGAAATCTGTATGTAGTAAACACTTTCCCTCTACTGAAAAAACAGCCAACGAAACAGGGAGGTCTGTCAACGTGCACATCATGCTGTGAATCATATGGTAGGCTTTGTTCACCTTTATAATAAGAGAATTCTAATAAGCCCCTCTGGCCACTCTTTCGCCTCTTAAGTAGCATCATGCGCCGTTGACATGGGACTGCAGCAGGAGAAAGGCACACTCGGTGTGTACAGAGCAGCAGCAATTACCCCGGTGTAACCGCTTGCCATCGAGGTGGTAATCTTGATTGGAATACCAGGAGCTGAAGGTCTGAGCGATATATATCCACCTTTTAAGGCACGAACAATCACCTTTGTGTCATGGTATGTATTTCTGGGGAGATGAGGTTTATGGCATTTCCCCACCAGTGGCAAACGATGCTTTGCGGGGACCAGACTGCGACATCCTCTATCAAAAGCCTTTCGCTTTACGATACTCAAATGTCCCCTTAATTTAAATGGGGCTGGTTGTTCTTTATGAAGAAGTAGGGGGCACATGCACAATAGAGAAGGCTCTGCTTTTTTCAACCTTTAACTTCATGTTTTGTCCACAGTGGTGCATGTGCAACTCCTACAATTAATGCCAGGTTGCGTAGCCGCAAAACTGGTGTGGCAGAATTGACTTGTATTAAGTGGTGCCATGGCTTAATTAGCTCTGCTTTAGCACTGAGATGGGGATTTTTTTGTCAAAAAAAAAAAAATAAATCTGATGATGACAAGCATTTTGGATTGTATGGTGTGTCTCAGATGAAGAAGATGGGAGAAAGGAATGCTTGTGGTGTTAAAAACAAATATATTCTTTTGTCTTAAAGTAAGTTGTAAAGCTAAAGTCTGCATCTGAAGGTTGTCTTCCAGAAGTTTTTAATTTAGTTTGTGTGCAATGGAAACATGATGAAATCTTATTTCTAGCTTGAAGGAAATCTTGGAATACTTTCAAGGAAACAAAAGTGGCCAAATCTCTGCCAGGCCCATAAAGAGATTTTAATCACCAGTAGCAGAGAAGTTCTGGCTCTGGGCCTATCTGTATTATCAAGTATAATTGGCTTTGTCATTTGCTCTCGGGGTCAGGGGTTCTGTCTTGCCTGGATCTTTCAATGCTTTGAAAACTGAAGGGAATGTGAATATGTTCCCACCAATAATGGATGTGGAATTGGCAGCTGTTTGCTCTAACTCAGTGACAGTTTCTGCTGCCTTTGGGCTTTTCTCCTCTCCATTAACATTCTCATACTGACCCCCAGGTGCCTGGTTAGAGAGCTGTAGGACTGTGATTCAGACCTGTTGTCCCTTGTCTTCAAGCTGCAACAGGGTAGGTTTAGGCTGAACATTAGGAAAGAATTTTTCCCAGCAAGAGTGGTCAGACCCTGGAATAGGCTGCCCAGGGAGGGGGCTGAGTCCCCATCCCTGAATGTGTTTCAGAGTGGTTGAGATGTGGTGTTGGGGGATACAGTGTAGGGGAGAACTTTGTAGAGTAGGGCTGATGGTTGGACTTGATGATCCCAAGGGTCTCTTCCAACCTGAATGATTCTATGATTCCCGTTCTTGCTGCTGCCAGAGGTGGCCCTTGGGCAGACCTTGCCTGGCCTTTGGGGATGCTCTGTTGACATCCGCAAGGAAAAAAAGGCAACTTTGCTGCTGACTTCAGTGGTGCTGGGATTTCATCCTGTATTTTTGGGAGCCCTCTTCTGTTTCAGCAAGAATAATTAAATATTCTTTTTATAGGTGAGGTCTCGAGCTGGTAGAAAATATTACTGTGTGGGAGCAGTGTAAATTCATACAACTAGTGGGGGCTGGCTTGGGCAAAACTGACACACCTCTCCACTTCCATCTCTTACATGATCAACTTGGTTTCTTTTCCCTATACCCCGGATACCAGATACTGCATATCTTTGCTTGGACCATGTGGTCCCTTTCCTCCAAGTCTATTTACAGGACAGGGTAGTTATGTGTAATCCCAAAGTGACCTATTTGCCCAGTTTCTTCTCTTCCTGATACTCTTTAGAGACTGAATAACTGCAATAGAGGAATCTCACCTCTCAACGTTTGATGTTATATCCAAAGGGAGAATGTGGGGTCAAAAAATTTTGTAAAAATCGGAGTTTTACTAGGGCTTGCAGAAGGACCAGGGTTTTATTCTGTACTCAGTACTCATCCCACCATCTGTTTTTACTTCTAGCTTCTTAGAGGTTGGAAGTGCAATGCACACAGCGATAACAGGTATTTCACTTTCTCAAAGATGCCACTTCTATTAGCCGGCACATCAATAACACAGGCTTTTTGGTCATCTGGAGCCAACAGCGCATGGCTTCAGGAGAGAAATGGAAAGATACGGCTGTGTTTTCCCCTGGGGATGTCTGCTCTCAGCCCGTTCCACTTGCTTCCCACCGAGGCAGATGCTTTACAAGCGCCCATTTTGGCGAAGCACTAAGCGCCTTTACCTCCCACCAAGCCTTGTGAGTTCAGGCACTTACTGTTGTTTCAGCAGCTGCTCTCTGAGAGCGAAGGAGATAGAGCTTCCCCAAATATCTAGCTAATGCTTCTTCCTTGCTCGGGGTTGCTAAGTAGCAGTTTTTGTCAACCTCCTATCTGGTATCAAAACCTAAGAATATAAATCCTGTGATTTGCCAAGATACCCCTGACGAGGAAATGGCTCTGATTCCCTCAACATACAGAAAACTAAAAAACTGTTATTGCTAGGGAAAAAGCGTTAACATTAGCATTTACAATCTGGGCAGGAGAGTCTTCTTCCACTTCTTTTCAGGAGAATAATTTAAGAATTGCATTAAAACAGTCTAGTCTACATGCAAATTTGATTTTTGACCTTTTGTGCTAATCAAAAGCCATGGTGCTAAAAAGCTGTGTACATTATTGCAGAAAGTATGGAGTAGAATTAACTAATATACCTTCAATATGGTTGTAACAGATTTGAAGGTTGTTTCGCATCCTTCACTACATAGGGGTCAGGAATCTAAATCACTAGAAATGCTGCAAGTAGCAATAATTAACTCTTGATGGAGATCGTGGTGATACGTGTAGTATGCTATGAGTATTAAATATAGCCAGTAGTTTTGGTGGTTATGAGAAGAAGGGATATAACATAATAGGCCATAAAGACTTGAGAAAATTGCATGCAAAGTGATTTTAAATAAACTGCGTACACTGTTAAATAGTTAGGGCTACTTTTTTTTATAGTATCTAAACCCCAATTGAACTTTATTTGAAAACCAAGCAATTCACCAAGCATTTCTGGATACAGGAGGAGCACGTGCGGAATGAATTACCCACCAAAAAACACACTCTATTCACACACACTCAGGCTTCTACACTACACACCAGAAAGTGATTTTTATACTCACAGTTAACCTGGTGCTTCTTATAAAATTCATTACTGGCAGGATCTTTTTCCCAGTATTATCCCAATATCTTTGTGTTTCTTCTGCCGTGAGAGGACTGAAAGGTGCTTTCTGGTCTAGGAAATGACATCACAAAACCATATACTGTGTTTGTTTATATACATTTTCCATAGAGAATCTAGCAAGATGATGGGCAAACTGGGGCAGGAAACATGAGGAAGGGGAGAGCCATCTGGACAGTCAGGGATGCCGGCACAGAGAAATGGGTCCGGAGAATCTCCCCAACCCCCCTGATTTAGCATGGATGATAGAGGTCACCCCTGAGCTATCGCAGCTATCGAGCAAGTTGGCGTACCTGAAAAGACTGGCAATTTTCTACTTGACCACCTTTCCAAGGTTTTTCCAATATGTTTGTTTCGGAAACCCAGCGTCAGTAAGTAGTGCTGGGGAGGCAGGGATGGCCACTCTGCCGTCTGCGGCAAGATGTGAAGTCCATGAGGATCTGGAATATGGAAATAATTGAAATAGTTTCCACTGTTACATTTCTTTATTTCTTTTCAGTCACAAGAGAAGTTTTTGGGTTTTTTTTTTTTTTTTTTGAGGAAAAAGTAGGAAATCGAAGATGGAATGAAACGTAATCCAGAAAACCTGCCAAAACAAAGGTGGCCAAACAAACCCATCCAGCTACAGCTGGGTTTCGAAATTCCAGACTTGGCAACCTTTTGCATCAACAGCTTAAATTTTGCTGACGCACAAGACAAAACACGTTCTTCCCATTTATGCACTTTTCAGTGCTGATCATCTGAAACATTAATAACTCAACACTTCAGTAACATAACATCCTGATCCTGTAACTGCAAAAGAAGCTGTTTTGTCATCCCCTGAATTTATGAGCTTTGATTTCCTTTAAATCTGTGCTTTTTACCACCACCACCACCATCATAGTCCCAGGCTTCCTATATGGACCTTCCCATCCACCCAGCTGGCTCGTGACAGCCTGTGCTGTGGCTTGCCCAGACTTTGTCACTGCTGCTGCCAAAAAAACCTGTGTCTCTGCCCTGACCTCGGTGGGGACAGATGCTCAAAGCAATTGTACAAACCACCTTTTGCTTAGGAAACCGGACTGGTCCTTTCCTCCCTCCCTTTCCCCCTGCAAAAAAATAAACCTAGATTGAATGTCAGTGTCACTTTTCACAAAGGAGTGCTCTGTTTTCCGTCAGCTTGGCTTTTAAGATGCCAGGCTGTGCGGTCACAGTGACAAATGGAGAACCCCACTCAGAGCTCTCCGGACATACCCCTATATAAATCAAAGCGAGCGGACCTGATATTTCCCTTGCAGCATGTTCTGCTTCTGATGGATTCTCAATTTTGCAACGAGCTGCATTGCGCACTTGGATTTAAATGTGTATCAGGTCCTTTTCCTTGGCAATAAGGAAAACTTTGAAATCAATTCAGTCCTCACACTCGAGCAGAACTTGGACTAAAATTGGATGGACGATTGTTACAAAATGGGAGAGTTATTTAAAATAACGTGTTCGTGAGATGTCTGGCATTTCACGCCCACTGTTAAAATGGGGTTTATCTCGTATTTTTAATTTCACCTATGTGAGATACAGACCTGCAGGTCGAATGCTCAGTGGTACCACACTGACAATGAGCTAAACTTGTTGCCTTTGATGTTTTTGGGGTTTTTTTTTTTGGTGAGCAGTGTGATGCTAGGTCAGATCGGAATAGATAAGTTGAGAAAGCTCTACTGCTTTGGTTCACTTCAGCTAACAATGTTGTGAGTTATCTCAGCGTCAAGCTTAGGAAAAGGAGGGAGGCTGGGAGAGGTCCCGTCTTCCTGTGGTCTCTCACACTTTCTAAACCCCAATATCCATTGTTTTTTCTTGGAGCTCTACCCCATTCAATTCCTAGAAACTTCAGTAATCCCAGAACCTACACTTTGAAAAAATTTGTGTAAAATAAAAGCAAGTCTTTTAACCAACAGATTTCAGTAAACCAGCATATTTGAGGGCAGAAGTGGCTCTATTCAAATCTGATTTATAATTGACTAAAATACTATAGGACTGGGATCTTTTACCTCCTTTTTTTTTTCACTCTTCCTTTTCCTTATTGGAAGGAGTAAGAAAATGTCTGGTGGCATGTTCAGAGTCATTTAGTGATTTAGGAACACAAACTGAGTTTCAGTGCATCCCTTGCACGCTTTTTTGCTGCTTATGTGCTCCCAGAAGTCTCACCCTTGCTATATATTTAGGAGATTGTGTGAAATATGCATGCATCTTTTTAAAAATCAGATTCAGGGAATTTTATTTTACACTCAATGTCAATACTTTTGACCCTGCAAATTCTCCACAAAGTCACACCAGCACGTCAATGGTAGACGGGTTTTACAGCCTCCCGGAGAGATAAGTCCCCATTTTCCCTCTTTGAACCACCCCAAAGCTACTGCCAGAAACCAAATACACAGATGGTCTGAGACCCTCAAAACATGAGCTAGTTTTATACTGGTTTCCTAAAGCAAAACAAAAACAAACCAAACAAGTTCAGTCGTGCTAAATTTTGCACAGTTTTGTGGTAAACACTTGGTTTCCTAATTCCTATTTGTGTTTTTCAAATAGATTTTCTTTTCCTCCACAAAGGCAGAACATGTATTCTTTCAGAAGCCTTATTTATCCGTGGAGTGCTGGGGCTCAGTGCTGCTGTTGAAGAATAAGCCTGATCTTTTCTGACCTGGGTGTAAATCTCAGCCTTTCGGATCGCTCTGCTGGAAGGGGCAGTGAGAGGTAAGCTACACATTTTTGTTTGTGTGATGAAGACAGAGGCTTTCTGGAATTTGACCTGAGAAATGTGTTTTTCCCTTTACGTTTCTCAATCACCAACTCAAAGCCAAGCATTATCAGGGTCTACTACCTTCCAAGTCACCAGGTTAATGATAGTAAGAAATGCCTTTTATCTCTGTGCCTCTCTTTTGCCAAAATGCCATGCCCATTTCCCTTGAAAGAAGGCTGTGGTCACTATAATTTAGGTGCCTGTTTACTCCAGGAGATGCTACTTGAGTTCACTCATCCAGGAGATGACAGTAGGCTCTACAAAGCCCTTGCTTGCTCTGGATCCTACTCATCTTCAACAGGCTAAAGAAAACCTGGGTCTCTATTCCCACCCCTGCAGCTGAGGTGCTCTCAATGGTGGTGGTCAGTGCATTGGTGCTCGTAGAAGGGAGGGTGTTTTTTGGAAAATGAAGATCCTGTTGCAGGGATGACCGTCAGTGGCTGATGGGAATCAATGGAGACAGGGATGAACCTGGATCTCTCTGTCTCGGCAATACACTGCTAATCTACCTTTGAACAAAAGATTAGTTGCAATAATGAAATTCAACAACTGAAACACGAGGTTTCATGGATAAAAATAATCTTTATGGGGATTTGCAGTGTAAAGTCTGTGCTTTGCTAAGTACTGATTTGATTACCTAAATCATGTACAATCATAGAGCAAATCTCAGAAATTAATTTTCTCCCCCGGAAGCGTAGAAATGTACAGGCTCGTACTCCAGGCTCTCTCAAACTCTTTAGGTCAGCCACACACACAAACAGTACACAGGGCTTAAAAGAATGTGAAATCTACTGTTACCTGTATATATGTGCTCCATGTAATCAGGGTGCTTTTTAGCAAACACCTCTTTTATCTTATCCTTGTTGTCAGCCTTGGCTTCTGTTACAAACGGTGTGTACATAACTGAAAAAGATTCTTCTCTAGTGATGGCTTCTTCAATCATAGCCTAAAAAAGGGCAAAGGAATGGTACATTTCATGTCGGTTACTGGCTAGTTAAAAAAAAAAAAAAGAAATAAAAAAGAAAAATAATTATTTTCACAGATGATATTTTCCCTTTAATAATTGCACAGTCATGCAAAGATAACGTATTTTGGTCTTGACTATTAATTAGAGGGGAATTTAAATTAGTTCCAGAAAACACTGCCTATCTATACTCAGAAAATCAATTTAATGGAGAAAGAACATTTGTAAACAGTTTTCAGTGCAGCGAGCCTATGTCTACAATGAGGAGAGAAGTATTAGATAAATTATCTTTTAGATGAAAAGAAAAAGTGATTCCATGCTCTCTGAAGGTCACATCTTTCATCTGAGGTTTTTATTCAGTCCTTGGGAGCTGGTTAAACAATACTAAGCATTCATATTGCCCCTTGGGTTGGCATGAATCAGGCACTGTGTCTATACGGAGTATTAGTCTTAAAGTATTGCATTTAAACACCATTTGCATTAAGAGTAAAATTCACTCCTGTGCAGAGGGCAACGTGAAGCTTATGAACCTTGTCATCCCTTAAAAATGACTCAAATGATGCATTGGGCTGGTCTTACGCAGAGAGGTGGATTTCACACTTGGTGGACCCCAATGAACTGGTGCTTCAACTGCCAGGAGGAACCACCAGCCTGGAAAGAGCCTTCCCTGGTACTCTTATCGACCAGTGCCAGGCAGGTTTCGCTGCAGTTCCTCCTGGCTTGGGGTTTGGGTAAGTCCACGTTCAGCGCTGCTTCGGCTGCATCTGTTGTTAAGAAAGATTTTTGTCTTCTTGAGGTCCTTTCTGGAAACTGGGGGAACTGCGGGGCTTCATTAATGTATCGTGGCAAAAGCGTAACCGTGGTTAATAGTAACACAAGGTTAATAGAGGTGGTCAGAAAAGCACGAGAGGAAAAGATATATATTTTTTAACAGCGTGTGTGAGTCTCCCGGATCACCTCATACACTGAAGTGATTCACAGAAAGTATCATTATTACGGGACTAGCCTGGTGTTTTATTGACAAGCCCTCACTTTTGTTCTCCAGTCTATCCTCCACCTATGTAAAATTATCCAAGACATAGTGTGCCTCTGTGAGTCATTTAGCTGACAACTGCTCCCACCAACCCAGAATGGGAGGCTGAGAGTGCCGATCAGCTAAGTATCTACGTCTTTCTCCTTAATGGCTTTAGACAATGGGTCCTCTGATATGGTCTTACACCATTTTATTTCCATCCTGTTTATTGGTGTGCAAAAATACTGTAGAAATGCTAGGATTGTTTCTGAGCAGGTATTGGGATGGGCTGCCACGCATACGCCCTGAGTGCTCTTACAGTGAATATGCTTCCTGGGTGTTGAGGGTATCACTTGAGGATTTGTTTATATTTTAGATTATTCTCTTTAGTCAGTCCATTATCCTCCATTTACTGGAATGGAAGCAGTCTGGAGTGGGCAGTATTTAGCCCTGGAAAATTAACATTCTTGAAATGTGTGTAATAGTATCATGACCACCCGAGGGAAGAGTAACATCTCCCTCCATCCCCATGAGGAGGAGTTCCAGCTTTCCACAGGCAACAGCCATGTTATTCATGGTTAATGTCACGGATCTGGAGGAAGTGTGTCCTCCTGCCAAGGACTCGTGGGCCTGTGAATGGATCTGTGCCCGTTCCCCCCTGCAGGAATACTTACCAGTCTGCACTGACATACAGAAGAGTGATTTTAGGATTTCATATTTCTATGGATTTTAATTATCTTGTCATTCATGTCCCTTAGAGGATCAGTAGCAAAACAATGGTACCAACTTAGCTTTCCAAGGTACATTTTCTAAAAAGCCAAGGCCTACTCATTCAGGTTTTACTGATTTTCATGTGGAAATGACACACAGAATTAGATCACCCTTATTTTGTGTGAGATGTTGAGCATTCTGCTGATTTTCTAGAGCACGGGAGGCATTTCCTAATCTGGAGCCATATGAGCATATGAGTGTGTTTTTCGGGTGCATCTATACACTTCACATTTAAAGTATAAGGAGTGAGGCAGCAAGATGAAAATGTGAGAGGCAGGACCAGACAAGCCCTGTATTGTGCCTGCAAAGTTCACTTTTGGCTTTATTGTCCTCAAGAACAGTTCAAAGTCATGTCTATAATCCCTCTGCATCACCACGTACCCATGGCTACGCCGCACAGCAGGCAAATAGCGACTAGCTCAGAGGGCAATAATGGTAAAATGTCAGCCAACAGGGAAAAGAATAGATCCACAGTTTCTGGTCAATACTGTACTGAAGGTATTATTATTACCCAAGAGCAATTTTTTTTTCCCCCAAGCTACTGACCCTGAACGTAAGATGCTATTTGTTTTATTATCCTCTTGGATTTTTATGGGGTAATGTCTTTAAGGATATAAAACTTCAGCCCATAAAAACTTTGGAGGAGAAAACTTTATATGATGAAATCCCTACGGATTTTTCTGCTTAAGCCTTTATGGACTGAAGTCCATGCCTGTGGATGAGTATCTGTCAACGTGTCCAGGAAACGAGGTTGCCTGGACATCATTTATCGTACAGCTACTCAAGATGCGGTCACCCTGCGGAGAGGATTGCAAGAGCTTCAACGGAATTTCAAAACGGTCATTGCAGAGAGGACAGGGTGACTGCTTTTTCCCATTTGCATGAGTTTTGGTGTCTTTCCATCTGAAGGATCCTGTCTGCAATGTTCTCTCAGATTCATCAGGGAGGACGGTGCTGTTCTGGCCTCAGAGTGGAAAAAGTGCTAAGCTCTTTCATGAGTATGGGGACACTAGCCAAACTGACAAAGATGACAAAGAAAGAGGAATTTTTTTTTGCATATCTTGCAAGTGAGCTCTGCAGCAGTACCTCGTCACGTGGTCCTACACTCCAGCCTTCAATTTCAGCAGAATTAGAAAAAGTGAAGTCCTTGAGATGGCCTTAAACCACGAGAGAGACGTCCTTTAACAATATATGACAATGTAAGGACCACATTTGACTTAAGTCTGTTGAATGTGGTGGTTTGCCTCGGCAGAGGATAAAATCTATTGCTCCAGTAAAGATGCAAGAACTTGCTCAAGAAGAGGCTGCAGAGTAATCTGATGATAAGGAACATCTTGTCGTAGCTATGGGACTGACTCACGCTCTGCTATGTCAGGAGGTTTGTATCTCTGTTTGGGAAATGTGGGGAATCAGAGAAAGTCTGCAGAGAAACCATCTGGAGACGATGTATCTCAAGGAATATTTATATTGTCATCACTTCTATTAAAATAACAGTTATTTCTTTCATGAGACACATGCGTTCACAAGGTTTGAGGGACCTGTATTGCTATTATTATGATTAAAAAGCCAAAAGACATTCCTAAATGACAAACTCTATTTTGATCAAGGTTTTAAACATATATTTGACCTAGCACCACATTCTCTGAGCACCTTGACTCTGCAAGGTCCTATCATTCTACCATATTGAGTAATGTTATATTTCATAGACTTTTTAATAAAACTTTTTAGCCTAAACAATCTTATATTGTCCCTTCAATATGCACTAAAGTTCTGTTAAGAGCTCATAAAATGAATAGGTAGATGCACAAGAAACAAAGTTTTCCCGTGCCAACTTTTGATGGAAAATGATATAACTACTTAAACATTTTTATGAAGCTCTTGCCATTTTGCCTGCTTAGAGCAGACATAGAAGAAGAAAAATGGCACTATATCAGCAACAGTGACAGTAGTTTCCCCCGCTACAGTCCCTAACCTTAATCCTCTTTAACTACAGAAAGGTTTAATTTAGAAAATCCAATTATCTTGACATCTAGAATTAGCCAAAAATTTAGATATCTTTCTAGTGCCTTATCTTGCAGCTGCAGTGCACACACAGCCACCGTCTCATTTACAGTACAGCAGGAATTGATGCTTTTATTGATGATTTATATTAATGCAATGGTATCAGTCAGGGCAAAGCTGTTAGCCTCTTCTACAAACTGCTTCCCCTCTTAGGCTGGTAGTTAGACTTAGGGGTGCACTGCAGTGCGACCTATGTGCTTTTCTCTATGTCTTTCCAACCATGAAGAAGTATCTGGCAGCCCTGCCACTAGGTCTGTTGCTGTTGTGATATGAATATCTTCTCACCAGCATGATCTTCTTACTTTCTTTTTTTTTTTTTTCCCTGCAGGAAAAAAATAAGTAGACAGAATGCCAGAGCATATCCTTTTCTCGGTATGTTTATGGTATGAATAAATCATGTACCATACAATAGACGAGAACTTTCTGCTTATCTGCCATGTAATGCCTCCCCATTAATGTAGGTCACATCAAATACCAGCTTATTTAGGTTCTTAAGTTATTAACGTATTTAAGTCTCTGTGAGTTATTTTTTATGCAGTGTATTTTGAAGGCGGATTTGCAGAGCGCCACAGCGATAGATCCGTGTGTTCTGCTGACTTCCCAAAGGCAGAAGTATTGCAGATGGGTTACCTTAGGCTTCAAATATCTGTTTCATACTCCAGTAAGTATTTCTTTATGTTTTGGGAGAAAAGAAATCCGTGCTTTATATTCTTCTGAAGAGATCATTACTCATTAAAGAAAAATCCCAGAATACACAGGGTATGGAAAAGGCTGGAGGCTGTTCTTGAAACTCGGTGTCTGTGATGCCAGCAGGTAGGAATCATAGAATCATGGAACCATTCAGGTTGGAAAAGACCCTTGGGATCATCGAATCTGACCACCCTTGCTGGGAAAAATTCTTTCCTAATGTTCAGCCTAAACCTACCCTGTTGCAGCTTGAAGCCATTCCCTCTCCTTCTATCACTAATTCCCTGTGAGAAGAGACCAGCACCAACCTCTCTACAATGTACTTTCAAGTAGTTGTAAACAACGAGATCTCCCCTTCAGCCTCCTCTTCCTCCAACTAAACAGTCCCAGCTACTTTAATTGCTTTTCATAACATTTATTTTCCAGGCCCTTCATCAGCTTCATTGTCCTCCTCTGCACTCTCTCCAGGGAAAGCAGGGACTGAACAGGAATGGGGAACAGCTCTAGGATGCCCACAAACCCATCCTCCAGTCTCACAAAGTTGGGTGCATGGAGAGTGCTGCGGGAGACTTCAGCTGCTATATCATCACTTGCTACCAACCAAGAATCTTACCATTTTGTCCCAGCACGGGGGTAAATGTGAAGGGTTTCAATGTTTTCTTTGCTGTGGTGGAGCATCCCTAGGACCAATGAAACGGAGGTTATATGTGCTTTGCGAGGCTGATCCAGAGCTTCAACGAGGTGAGCCACTGTCACTGCTTGAATGATGGTTTATTGTCATCAATTACCTCCCTGTGTGTCTGTTACAGGTGGCAGCTCCACCTCCAAGCCTACCTGCAGAAGTGGCTCCTGGGCCACCTACCCCTGTCCCAGCTGGATCTTTGTGACTCCTTGGGATGCTGTGATGCCAACGGAGCGAGCTGAGCACCCACGGATGGTCAGCGTGACCGTTGTGGCCCTCGGCCACCCAGCTACCTGTGGTGCTTCCTTGGTGTGGTAACAGAGGAAGATACAGATCTTCGAGGGGGTGGTCAGGCAGAGGATGCAAACATCAAAGAACCTCCCCCATGAACAGGGCAATTACCCTCTAAAGGAGGGATTGGCCAGTAATTTGAAACGGGGCTATTGGCCAAAACTACAGATTTTTAACCAGTTTTGTTAATATTGCCCCTTTCTTAGGGATAAGAGAGCTTTCACAGTGTGACATACCCTGTGACTGCTCTGAGCAGCAGGACCTTTTGCCAGCACAAGCCCTTGGCGGATGTTGGGTCAGTTCCACACAGTTCCTGCTCTGTCAGGAATGTGTCACAGTTTAAACAGCAGGGTTTTTGTGTGAAAGGGGATTATAAACTGTGCTCAGTTGAACAGCTTTAGTAGCCTGGGCTTTAAGAGGCATCTTAACTCTGAAAGGCAGAGCTAAAGGTTGAGCATCACCGAGTGCTTTAGGTGAATGTAGTCAGGCCAATACCTGGATGCTGCATCCATCTGGTGACTCAGATGAGTGCTTGAGAGACAGGGAGTGACCCTGGCATGGAAATATCCCAGGGAGAAATGTGGGATACTTGCTATAGGGGCTTTTCATGGCTCTTCAGAAAAGAAAATAAAGGGAAAGTAAAGAAAATGAAACTAAAATGCAAGAGATGTCAGTCCTTCCTAGCACTGAGCTCAACAGCTTTTGGGAACTTGACTTAAATGTGAGGAGATGAATCAGGCAGCCAGAGATGCTGACTGACGTGGTTAGCCTGTAAAATGGACAGCACTGTTCAAAGGGGCAGCGAAAAATCATGCCTGAGTCATTGCAATAGCAAACTACTTTATGTGGCTGAATGGTGGCTAATTTAGTAGAAGACAAGTTGACTGTACATAGAGATGTTTCTGAAACATGACTTTATCTCTTTTTGTGTGATGTCCTCTGTAGTTCTTCACGAGCAGATGTGCAGCTGGTGAGCCACGTAACCAGTAATGATCCTGGGAACAGCACAAGCCTCTGCCTGTAGCTTCATCTCCCCGAAGAAAGAAGATTGTATACAAAGAAAGGGAAGAAGATAATGAATGTGTAACTTCTGAAGGACCTTTGCAACTCGAG
This sequence comes from Nycticryphes semicollaris, assembly GCA_013400055.1. Classification (NCBI taxonomy): domain Eukaryota; kingdom Metazoa; phylum Chordata; class Aves; order Charadriiformes; family Rostratulidae; genus Nycticryphes; species Nycticryphes semicollaris. Next base: position 195,016 of record VXBJ01005843.1, read on the forward strand.
GGAACAATAAGGGCCTGAGAAAAGCACAAAATGGCTGGTTTTCTCCAGTGATTTCTCAGGTTTCCTTTGTAAGCTCTGCTTTGCAACCTAGTAAAAGCTAGCATGAATTGAAAATTCTACTTGGGAAACAGGCACATGGCTTTTGAGCTGCCCTGTAGGGTGTTTTAAATGGTCTGGAGCTTTGCCGGCCAGGTTGTTCCTGTTGAGCATCTTTGAGACATGATTTATGGGCCTCTGTTAACAGTTAAAACCCTAATTGGGTTGGTATTTTGCTTCATATTGGGATTTCAACAGCTACCAACTACAGCAAGGTATGTGTTGCCTATTAAACTCAGCTAGTATTAAACAAATCCATCTTTCCTGAAATTAGAGACAATTAATCCATCTGTTTTAATAACTGTGACATTTAAATAAATAACTTCTCTTAGCTTGTAAATATAAGTATGATTTAAGCGACCATTATTCTACCATGAATGATCTGGTACCAGAAAAATAGGAATAGGTAGAAAATATGTGGAGGTCGATATTATTAAAGAAGAAAGAATACAAGAAAAATGTTAAATTCCTTGGTTTTGTACATGTAGAATTGTTTCTGGAATGGAAATACCAGCAATAACAACAGCAATAAAAAGCTCCCAAATCAGTATCAACATGATAGAAACTCTCTGTTATGCTATTTTATTTGCCATCTCAATCCAGTTTTCAGTTACTCCATATTTTTACTAGTGTGCCTGACAGCAGAAGGAAGCTGATTTTTGCAGCTGAGAGATATGTCTTACAAATAGAGTATTACAAAGCCAGACCGTTCTGACTCCCTGAAATGGCATCTAAAGGAAAAGGCCCATTCCGCACTGGAAAAATGTTAATAATTTTAATTTTAACCCTTTGCTTCAGCCACGATGCAATGAGAACGCAGGAAACCCCTGAACTGGTCAGAAGCTGCACTGAGATTATCTGAATACCAGTGAAGTGTCATCAGAATGAACCGATCTTCCTGCTTATGGGCCAAAATCTTCTTGTTCGCCTAAAGTGCGGGATGAGGAAAATCATTACATCCCAGTTTTCCACCAGAAACTGAAAAGGTCAGTGCTTCAAGGCACGTGTTGTCCTTCAAAACGGCCACAGATCCAAAAAAAGGGAAGATTGCCTATAAGTTTTTCTGAAGAGAGGTAAGAGACACGTTATCTCTTTTCTGACTAATTAATTTTCAATAATTAGTACTTAAAGAAACAACAGGCTCCACAGACCTCTGAGACAACATAGACTTACAGACCTTAGACTCCTAAGTCTGCTGGACACACAACAGCCGTTGATCTCAATATGATTTTCCCCCCAGATTTGATTGAAGAAGGGACTTTTCTGCAGCGAAGCGTGGCACAGCATGATCTGCTAAAACATCCTCAAGAATTAATGAGAAAGGCACATTTTTCTCGGTGATATGATGTCCAGGCTGCCCAAGGAGGCTGCCTGTCAGCTCCTATCAGTCATTCAGTTAGGAGGATTGCAAAACATCTCCGCCGTTGCCAGCTTGGAAACCTCACGTTCCGTGGCAGGACACGGGTCAAGGGTGAGCTGATGGGCTTGGTCACCAGCTGGGACCACGGAAGAGGTTTTGGCTACAAAGAGCTTTTTCCTTTCAACTTTCTTGCCTTGGACCATCACCCCGTGAGGTGTGAGATAAAGCTGAGTTTTGAAGGAGTTGACAGCGCTCACGGCCAGCGCCATGGGTGCTCCGCCGCCTTGCAGGGCTGGGTGACCGTTTGCTTTACGGTGCGATGCGTGTGTTGCTCTGTGCTCACCACGTCTTGGGAAATGGAAGCACCTGATGTTCATAACAGCAACGAGAGAGCCCAAAGACACATCTGAATACCCAAACCTCCGTGTCAGCCAAGGCACGTGCTGCTGGAGGCTTTCTTCCCGCCGTTGAGTTTAGCTGACAGAAATATTCTCAGGAACACAAGTTCATCAGCTCTGTCTGCAGCGATCCCAGAGCCGGTGTTTTCAATGTGCTAAGACCAGCTCCGCGACGGCTGCAATCTTGGCCAGAACGCTGGGGTTGAACTGGAATTAAAGCTAAGAGCCCAGTTTGCTCCCATGCAAATTAAAGGTCTCCACTTGAGCTGCAGCAAATAAACGTTGGCTACGTTATGGAATTAAGGCTTTTAGTACAGATGGTTATGGAAGCGTATGGATACGAACCTACAAGCTTTGAAATGCCTTCCCGGGGTTCTGTAACGGTTCTGTGACACTTTCTGACAGCGCTACCAGCACAGTGGCACTTAGCCTAAGACTTTGACTGGATGGGAATGACTTTGGACGTAAGTGCATAATGGATGCTGGAGTTGAACTTTTGATATAAAATAGGGCACATGCTTTCCACAATGGAATAATAGAAGCAGTTAATTTTCTAGCGCGCTAATGAATTATGCCTGAGATGTTTATAAATTAGGTAATAAAGGCACTTTATACTAAGATGTCGGTGCCAGACACTGCTGAAACCAGGCTGTGACTTTCAAGATTGCTGCAAAGTTCATGGTTGAAAACACTGGGCATTTTTGACATTGTAGGACGGACGTGATGTATTTTTACTCCTGGAATGAAACACCCGGTTTATATTGCACAGCTTTCAGCTGGTGGAAATAGTTTACAAAGGTGTGAGTGGAACTGGACAGTTTGGAGAGGGACTCTTTCTATGGGATATATCTCAAGTCTGTTGTTTGTTTTGCTATTACCAGCTGAGAAATGGTTCTGCTGACAGTAAATGCTGGGGAGCTTACCTGGCTGCAGTTGTAAGTAAGTTTAAACTTTGTCTTGCTGCTACCACTCTGAAGATATCTACCATAATACCTTTAATAACTTCCACATTATTATTTATTGTGATGAACTCTATTTAACTTGCCTGTTTTTAATCTAACAGCCAATACACAAATCATCCACTGCCTATTCTGTAGTGGGTTCTGAAAAAAAAAAATCCCATCCGTTTGATTATATGTTAACTCAGAATGTATATTTTCAATCCACAGGATAAAATATTTGAATAGAGAAAAAGGCCCAACTTACTGTATAATATTATCCATTGCAAATTACCTTCTCACCTCTCATCAGCATTATGCCTTTAACTCAGAGTGTAACGGAAGGTGGGTATTAATATTCAAAACCAACACAGGCCATTAGATATTACATATCACTGTACAGAAGATCCAGAAATAGATGATTTACTTTAAAGGGGATAATCAAAGAAAGCTAATCAAAAAGCTAATCAAAAAGAATATTTAAAATTGCCTTGATCATGATCCATAGGTACATATACAGGGAGAAGATAACAAGTACCAAAGGGTCTTTCAGCTTTCAGAGACGAATGCATAATATAAATGGCTGGAAGTTTGGACTGGACAAGTAAGATCCCAGCCTGTAAATTGTGGAGAAACAGAGGACAAGCATGCAACAAATCACCTGTTAGATGGGTTATGGTAAGCATTCTCTTATTAAGGTGTTCAAAAGGGGACTGGGTAATTTTCTCAAAGCCAGTCTGCTTTCTTCTTTTGGCACCGGTGCAGGAAAGTAAAGGTGCAGTCCTGTAGTGTTTTTACACAGGAAGTCAGATAGTTCATCAATATGAACACTTCTTGCTTTAAAAATCTGACAGCACAAGTCTTACAGTGCGCCTGAGAGGAGGTACAGTCACATGGAACAGATTACTGCTGAAGAAGAGGAAATATGTAAAAGTTAATAATGAGGAGGGGAGCGATTTGAGGATGTTTTAAGAAGAGTTTTGAAGAAAGAGAACTCCTGGCAGTTGATGTCAGGGATGGAAGAAGTTCAAAGGAAAGTATAAAACCAAATCAGTAGAAGAAAACCAAAGGAGATACAAGATAAAGAGTGCTCTGAGCATGAGGAATAGAGCAGGAGAGAAAAAACAGTGATATAGAAGTAGGATAAATAATAAAGAGCTTTGCAGATGTGAATTAAGGGCCCGATTTTTTTTAGTAAAGACGTCAGCCGAAGGATTCGAGTGGTCTGTACAATGTTTTGAAGCCATGAAAGAAGCAGAAGACAGGCTGTGGGGAGGAAGTTTCCAGCCGTTAAAAAAATTAGGAGAAGAAGAAATAAAAGCAGTCAATGGCACACTGTAAGATTATATACCTGACCTGCTGATCAAAGCGAAGAGCGCCACAGTTAATCTAAAAATCTTTCTTAACAGAAGTGAAGAAACAAACCGTCCTGTTCACCATCCATTCCCTTCCTCCTCAGAAAATTTTGCTTACGGTTGTGAGCCAACGCTGGCGAGTTCTGGGGCAGAGGAGTAGTTAGCAAGAAAAGCGTGCATCAATAGCTGTTGCTTTGGTTACAAAGGCACATGAGCATGGATAGTCGTGACAAGTTATTTTCAGCTTTACACCGTGAAATAGAGAGAATATTAAAAAAGAAAAAAAAAGATTGTGTTACCTCTGCTCAGTCTCTCTGTGGTGGAAAGTCCCAGTGCAGTGTCACATGCTACATCATCCTGCATAATTGTTGCTGTGTGCTCTAATGACATTGAAGTCACCCCTGATGCTGAGTGCAACAGAACTCATCAGCTCGGGGAGGAAAAGGTTGTTACTTGCACTGGGGATATATCTCCATGAGCAGCTTTTCTTAAGTGCTAGCTATTAACTTGAGTGGGAGAGGTACTGGGCACCCAGCTGACTCCACTGCCTGTGTGTCAGAGGATAGGTACCGCCGAATCCTTAGCCCAGCCCACGCTAAGGCATATGCACAAAAGGCACAAAATTGCAGAGCAATCTCTGTCTCCCAGCAAAAACCAGGCACGGTGGGGGATCAAACAAATGGTTAGGTCTCTGCTGACATTTCGAAGCTGCTGCAGACAAAGATGACAGCGGCTCAGGTAGAGGCAGAGGGCAGAGAAGGAGTGGGAATGGGGCACAAACAGCATGGTGGTGCCTCTTGGTACCACAGGGGTCCAGAGAGGCCCACGCAGGAACTCTCCATCAGGAAAAGAAACGAGCTGTGAGCTCTGGACTGAAGCAGAGATGAACCAGAGTCCTGCCACGGCCAAAATAATTTTGTATGGTGATAATTAATATTGTATGATGACACTAATGGCTGGAGGTGATTCAGTAGCCCCACTTCTGCTCTGGTTCATTCCCACCTTAGGCCAACCACAGCTTCCAATTTGGACTCTGTGAAGAGGCGTTGTGATGCATCTTGTCCTTCATGCCACTTTTTCAGCCCTGCTACATAGCAGGTTTGAACCGCTGGGGGAGAGGACAGCTATGACAGCTCCTCTTTTAAAGGTCTGTTCTTTGAAGCTTCATGTCCCTGACATCAAGAAGGGAAGTCAATGGATACCAGTGCTAAGAGACAGAAAAAGACATTCCATTCGAAGAAATGACCCCTTCATAAAACCTGTTTGTGAACTCAAGATTTTAAATGAGTCTGACCCAGTGGGGAAAAAAAATCAAACTGTTCTGTACAGAAGAAATTCTCTGCTGGAAAGCATATAAGAAAGTTCACAGGCACTGCAAACACTAGCCCAGTGGGTAATTCTCTGAATGAGATGCACTTTGCACTCACAGCAGTACTGAAATGCAGCAGCTCCCAGGACTGAGATTTATTCCATTTTACCTATGAGAATGCCACTAATAATAGTTTTTAAAAGGAAGAGTTTACCGTGTGAGGGAAGGTAAAAGACCAGATTCTGATTGTTATTACTCTGGCTTATGTCGGACATATTTTGCACCACTTCACATAAAGTACAGATGCCACAGATGTTCTCACAGAATAAAAGCCCAAAATAAACGAGATCAGAATAAATCTCTGAAATTTTATCACTAAGGACATATATTGTTCCTAGTATCATTAAATTCCTTGTATAGACAAGTTGGACCGGAGGGCCAGGTCCACTCTGGGAGGTGGAAGGGTCCTCCACTGCCTGAGACTTAAACACTGCACTCCCTCTGAACAAGCCTCTCCCAGCAAAGGATCTGTTATCCATCACCTCCAAGTCCGTGTGAGAGATCTCCTCAGAGCAGAAGTGGGTACCCTTAAACTTAAATTTGTGCTGATGTGGCTGAACAGCCATATGAAATAAGTATCACTCAAGAGATGAGTCTCATTGAAGTCCATGGTCTAGTCCCCACAGAAGCAATCTTGGTAGACTGGGGTCTTACCCAGCCATCCTTCACAGAGCACTTCAGGGTCCTCTGAGGCCATTCGTTACAGTCATTTTTTTTCCTCCCCTTCCGGTTGAAGAGTTTGGAAAGGCGTCAGAGGATTAGTATCATGCAAATTGCAGAAGGAAAGTGTCACTAAGGTAGGAAGACTTCACAAAAAAATAGCTTAGGGGACTATACAGTATCCAGAATTAAATTTTATAGCAGTCCATAAAATTGAAGTATGAGCCAAGGGTTAACAACCTTGAATTTTGCCCTTAAAATTAGTCCAAGAAAATCTAGTTCATTATAAATACAGTAGTACTATATAGTGTCCTGTTGATTGATATGCCCAAGAGCTACCTTTGTCGGCAGTCTTTTAAGCAGTAATCCTTCATTTTGGTCTTAATAGTGAGATGGGTACCTCCTTCCTCATTGGGCTATCAATTTTTACCTGCCAATACAGTTTGATGAGTTTGCTTGTATGCTGCTCAGTGCCTCCTGTCAGCCAGTACATATAGTCAGCAATCATGGCGCTCCTGATGACAAAAGCAGAATAAATGAGTGTACAGGGAGAGAAGGATGTATATAGCAATATTTAAAGGAGAGAATATTAAAAGAGGTTTGTATCAAAGGATTACACATAACTCCCAGTCTTCGTCCAACTTTAAGACAAGCATTAGTAAACACTTTTTAGACAACTGAACCCTGCGTTTCCTTTTTTCCATATTTTACTCTGAGGAAATATTTGATGACTCCTATGAAATATTTTAGTCTGGCTTTTTTTTTTTGTTTTGCTTTAAAGTATTTTTCAGTGAAATTTCCTATATGTAAGTACATTTCTTCCAGGACAGCGTCAATACATATAACACCCTGTAGCTTGGCAGTCCGAATATCACTTGTCTATGGCAAACTCAGACATAGTTCACCTTTGATTAAACTATATCTTAAAAAAAATAACGCCTAAACCAAAAGTAATCATCTGTCTTGCTACCTAATTGAGTATGCTTTAGTACTCCCACTGTCTGTGACAATCATCGCATTACTCTTTCTAGACTGAAGGATATTAAGAAACTATTGTGCAATGGATATTAATGCGGAGCCTTAGCAGACTTCAGAAAATCAGTTCGCTTTTATGGCTGCCTCTCCACACTGCTCTCTGTTTCCTTTCCTCTAGAGATTCCAAATCCAATTAAATGGGAGTAGATGTAATTCCAAATTGTCACTTTAGTCAATTAAACATATAATAATCTTGTGTACCTAATTACTAGCACCAAAAGTTTATTTGTTGATGTAGTGCTATCAATGTGTACTTCTGCATGTTCTCCTTATCATTGCCTATATATTAATTGTGCTTTGACATTACTGTAAATTGAATTTGAAATTTTCCCCTAGTTAAAAGTGTCTCACAAACAGTAATCCCAATCCTGTTGTAATACCCTTTTAGAATGTACTTTCCAAGGCAGTATTATGTTCTTAATGAGATATAACCAAAAATACACGGATTTAACAATAAACATTTCAAAACAGGCCCAGTATCAGGAGGTAACATATTGTTACAAACAGGAACTAAATCTTCCCTTAGATGTTCTCACACAGCTCCCACTAATTTCACTGGGAGAAAAGCAATTCAGTAGAATCCATGGATTTCTGCGTAAGGACTGGATTTAGCCATAAGCTTTATCCAATGCTCATTTAAATCATTGGCAAAAATCCTCTTGACTGCACTAGAACAAAGAGCAGTTTCTAATTGAACATCGTTAGCCCAGCCGGCGCAGGATGAACAAAGGATGAAATCCTCATTGCCCTGAAAATCATTGGCAAAATTTACACTGACTCCAAATGGTGCCAGGGTCTTAATCCCAGGAATGACATGTGGATCCTGTGGATGAAGCAGAGGAGGTGAGTGAAGCATCCAGCGTTGCCTGCTTGACCTGGGGTTGGCCACCAACTGCCTGTTGGTGATGCTTTTGGGGAAAGACGTTCACCGTGCCCTGAGGTGCAAAAGGGAAATAACCACATGGCATAAAACTGGGGGAAGATAAGTTTGTCATGTTATTCTGTACCCTTTGGTCTACTAGGGGTGGTCTACAAAGCTTCCAGCTCCCGTGACAATGTCCCTAGCAGCATACACGAGCAGTGGTGGCCTCCTGTGGCCACCTCACCAGAATGGGACTTTTCAATCTAAACTTAGAGCAGTTCTCAAGCACTACAGCCTTGTTTTTGGAGTCAAAGGACATTTGCAAATGGTCATTTACGATTTGGGTTCCTATAGATATATCATCACTCAAACACTGTCATTTCCAAGATTAAAACTTGCAAATCCTTAACCCTGAGGGTCACATTGTTGGTGCCTGCCGTAGGTTGAACACAATCAAGCGACACAGAGACATCCATAGTGTTCTTTGCCACCTGCTTTTATAGGTGGAGATGTCCACAGAGCCCTGGATAAATCTGGGCTCAATTCTCAGACAAGCAGCCTCATCTTTCTCTATTTCTCAGCATCAGCTCTAAAATGCAGGCGATTATATTTGACTGATTTGCTAATTTGCTGTGCGAGTCCTCCTGGCACAATCTTTTGCTAATTCTTCGCCACGGTCTCAGCACAATGTCGTTCTGATCGTGGCAGAGGTCTCCAGGCATCGCTGCTCTCCAGACAAACGCCTCTCCTCTTTATTCTTCCTTCTTAATTTGTTCTTATTTAAATAATCAGAAGCACACTTACATTTCAAGCATTCGTGTTCAGTTTTTCAACGTCTGCTTTTATCCCTGCTAGATTTCCCCTGTACTGCTGCTCATTACATCAGGAATGGTGAGGCACATCCATAAAACCCCTCTGAGCCTTTCAAGTGCCTCCATCACAATTTTTCTTCTCAGTTCTGCAGCCATCGGGGAGCACACACAGGTCAGGACCGGTGCTTGCTACTGTGACCTCGGGGCTTACGAGGGACTTAAAAAATTCCAATTTCAAAAGAAACACAAGCATTAAGGCTCTATGTGGATGGCCTAAGTCCAGCCCCAAACGTGCCCAACTCAGAGAGTCTTCTTTGAAGGCCTCCAAAGCTCAATCCACAGAACCAAAGTGACACATGCAAGAGGGAACTATGAATTTCCAGACGCAGAGACGCAGGTGAAATTACACTGTCTGAATACAGTTACAGGGCTGGGCACTGAAAAATACTTAGGGACCTAAACACTCAGTAGCCAAAGGAAAAATTGAGATGTTTAGGCAAGTTAAAAGCCTGGCTCCCATTGTATGAAGTACATCATATTAGCATATTATACATACTATATATGACTTAGGATAGTATATTTACAGCTATATTAGCATTTCGGCAATATGTAAAGGACAGAGTAGGCTCTTCTTCCCACCTCCTGCAGTCACAGCTCCTCGGGAAATGGAAGCTTGTGAAGAGCTGGATGGAGGAGGGTTCAGCACAGGTAAGCTGGGATCAGGGGTTATGTTATGTGGAGATGGTGGATGGATGATGTTGGCCAGCTCTGATTTGTACCTCTTGAGTGACTGCTTAAGAGTGCAACTTTGACCCTTCCTGAGCACAAGGAACACATGGTACAAAAGAAGGGGAAAACAACTCACATTTTGACCATGTAACGCATTTTTCTGGATGAAATGCCATGCTTTTTTTTGTTTTGTTTTGGTTTTTTTGTTTGTTTTTTTTTTGTTTGTTTGTTTTTACAGTTTTTAAAGGTATTGGGATTAAACTCTAAAGAACAAAGATTTGTGCCTTCTCCTCCTACTTCTGACATTATCACTTCAGGTGTTATTCAGAAATACTGGCTTCGTATTTACGGAACCATCTGCCAATTTTGAATTGCTAATTTGCGATACTTAAAAAACGTGCTTGAGCCTCAGGTGTGCAGCTGACCAAAGCGCTCTGTTTGCCAGGAGAACTGAAGTGGTTCTGACAGTATGCCTTAGGGGATGTTGGAGAAAATGTGACACTTCTTCCTCTCAAAACACGAGGCTTTATATTCAAATGTTTGGGTTTTTTCCTAATTGCCAGTTTGGGCCAGTATGGGCTAGTATGAACTTCTATAACATGACTAAGCCCACCTGGGGTAGTGTAGTAAACCCGGATCCAAAGGTGCCTTGCAATATCTGCTCAATCCGGCCACTTGGTGGTGCAGAACAATAAGATATATTTCTATATGTGCAAGAGAAGAGCACACCGCAGATGCTAAACTGTCTCCCTCAGCCCATCTCCGGACATGCACAGGACGTGTAATAAAAGAGTGGAAAGCAGCTCTGGCTGCATGACAGCTGCTGACACTAACAGCCACCACACAGCCAAATCCTTCGCAGCAGCCCCGCAAGTGGGTGACAAGAAAATGGATGGTCTGGGTCTGAGAAACACGCGGAGTTTTCTGGAATGCGCCAAAGTGTCACGTTGCCAAAGAAGACAAGAAATTAGCCTCGTTGTTAAATGCCCGTGTGTTCATTTACCACTGTGAATGCTAGGAAAAAAAATAAAAAAACACATTAAGGGCAAGACTCAAGGTCAGCTCCTTCAGCCTTGTCTTTCCTCCCTTGAGCTGCACAGAAAGGGAAGAAGCCCTGAAGGGGAGAGGAGGATTTCTCTGCAGATGGCAGAGCCTAAGGAATTATCACAGCCTATGCACATTAGAGTAACTTTCACTTTTCTACGCTATTCAGCCCCAATTACTGCCAAGATTAGGAGGCTGATAAGTGGCAGAAAATTGCCTTTACTCCCTACCTCAAGTGATCTCACCTGGATCTGCAGTAAGTGGTGCTAAAAGAAGGCCTCACCCACTGCCATGTGGTGTTAGCCCTGTGCAGATCTACTGTTTGGAAAGGGTAAGTGTATCTTGATTTTTTTCAGTTTAACAGAGACTTTAATATTCCTGATGCAGGCACCTGAGTATTTGAGATCCCTAGTACAACAGGGCTGAGTCTGAGATGCAAGATGCAAAATAAATCGCTGCTCTCTTTTGGTTGCTCTTTGTTATTTCTTTCTGAGAGTAGGAAAAGGAAGTGATGCTTATAACTGGAACAAGTAGCAGCTCACCATTTTAGTGCAATTATTCTATTTGAAAAGTGAACAAAATCATAACAGCTAATTTTTAAACACCATATATCCTAAATAAACAAACTCATTACTTTAAGGACGTGGACACACTTGGAAACCATTAGATGATGAGAGGTAAATGGAACTCCAGAACACTGGGCAGGAATGAAATGACTAATGCCAGGATTTGCCTATGTGTACACCAGACCCGAAATGGGGCAAAAAGGTGTTCTGAGAATCCCTGTCACCTAAGCAAAACCCCTTGCTGTGGCTAATTCTTGCAGATGTCTGGCTAAAAGTTCATTTTAAACATTTCACCAGTGAAACTTAAATGAACTGGGAAATTGCCGTAAAACTCTCTGGTCCTGCCAGACCCCTCCAGGTTAGCGATGGGGCATGTCTGGCTAAAAGTTCATTTTAAACATTTCACCAGTGAAACTTAAATGAACTGGGAAATTGCCGTAAAACTCTCTGGTCCTGCCAGACCCCTCCAGGTTAGTGATGGGGCATGCTTGCTGTCTTTGCTGAAGTTTCTGGGTCAGTAGCCCATTGCTAGAAAGCAGAAATGAGTTTCCTGCAAGGAAAATGGCACCTGTGTTTAGAATGCATTCGTTATATTTATTATCATCTGTCCCATGGTTGCGTGCAGGTAACAACTTTCTGTGTTGCATTGAAATTGCTTTGCAGTGACAACAAATGTTTCCCATTTTAATGGCAACTGTCATGTATGGACATAGAAATTGCTTTCCTAATGTGAGCTGAGCAATGCACAGGGAAGTGACAAGCTTTTTAAGATGGCAGGGAATATCCAAGAAAACCAGTTGCTAAGCCCAGCAGGATCATGGGCTCTCCATGACCTGGGGTGAAACAAGCAGCGGTCACGATGGATGTGCTGCACAGATTCCTGGAGGATCTGTGAGGGAGGTCCCAGCACCTGTGTTTTCTTCAGAGTCCAGCCACATGGAAAAGGGATGGGATAACTGGGATGAGCTGTTTGTAACAGAGATAGGATGAAACTTTCAGAGCAATGTGGTCCAAGCTTGTTTTGGCCTCTAGCTGATGTTGGCTTTGCTCTCTTGTATCTCTGTGCCTCATGCTCCCTGGGTGAGGGCCATACCTTGAGCCATCAATGTTCAAATTTACTTCTGGCAAGGGGTATGGAAAAAGCAGCACAGAAGGCTGCCTCTGGCCTCTGCTGTGAACCTGCCTGAGCAAGCTGTTGTTTGACACTTGGACAATCTCAAGTGATAAAGAATGATGTGTGCAGTGCGGAAATAACGGCCGGTGATTTTAGACACAGGCTAACATCATCTGTTGGTGGCAAATTAAATAATGGGCCACATGGGCTTTCCTTTAGGCTTCAACTGATCCCAGCACTTGTCAGAGCTGCTCTTCTAGACCCGATTTATGAAACGCTCCTTTGATAGCATTGCTCTGGGGAGAACGGGGGCCACCAAACCAGCAGAAGTTCTCAAAAAGGGGTGTGGGGGAAGGAAAGAAAATTCAGTTTCTTTCTTAGTTCTGAGCAAGGTGCGCTCCCCTGGCAATGAGCTTTCTCCCAGTGGTGACTGCTGAGATGGGGATGTGGGGGGGTCTGTGGCTATGACAATAGGCTTTTTTTTGCCCTTGGTACAGAATTGGATTTATTTTTTTTTAGTTTATTTCAGTTTGGGAAACCTGCAACGACTAGGCTAAGTGAAAGAATATAAGTTTTTCTCTGTTTTTCCACAAGAAAACCTAGGCAGGATGCGCAGGTAGCACAGATGCAGGTGTGCACAAGAGGTATTCAGCTGGTGACTCCTCCAGCTTCTGACTCCAACCCCAATTCCATATATGTCTTCCCTTAGTGTAAGCATATGCTTAGTAAAACAAAACTGGACGTATAAATTAGCCCAAATTACTCACTGACCTTTCAGCCATTACATATTCAAGTCTGACTAAAAGAGGATGCAGACCTGAACTCGTACAGAGGGCTGAAGTTTACCACCTGCAGACCAAGTTTGCTTTTCAGCTGATGGGATTATCTAGATTATAATTATTATTATATATTTTTTTTTAATGGGAATGTCAAAAAGCTGAGTCAGCCATATCACAGCTACTAAGATGCTAGAACTTCTTCCTCCTGAAGTATTGCTTACCCCTACTCTGTGCAGTCAGATGAATATGAGTTGTTTGTTCTGGCAGAGGGACAGACAGTCTGTTTTCCCCTACATGTATACAACTAATTTCAAGTCACTAGTGTTCTAGCTGGTGATAAAAGAGCTATCTTAAGCTTTTTCACAGAACACAGTGACACTGTTAAATCAGCACAGCATTCTGATTAGCAGAAAGATGAGAGCTACACAGCTTAATGATAAAAAGGCGCAAAATCCCTTCTGTACTTAAAACGCCAGTTTCCAAGCAAATAGGTGGCCATATTTTTCTCTAAGGTACAAATTTTCACCTTACTGCTGATTCAAGGCTATTCAGTGTCAGCAATAGCCTGCACTAAAGAAGAAAAATGGCTTTCATGCCTTATTGCTTGTCTAGTTAGACCTTCTGCTGTGGACGTGGAGGAGACAGCGGGGGGGGGGTCATGGCCTGTGGGCTTTGTGGTTTGAAAGATGCCCAAGCTGTGATAGCACTTTCTGCAGGAGCTTTGAGGTGCATGTTCCCTTCCTGGCCCTCTCCTCCTTGAAAGCAAGGGTTGGTGGTTTGCTTGCTCTGTTCTTAGAGATAGTAGGGTCTTCGAGGTTCTTCTGTGGCTTACGCGTCCCCTTGCACGTGCATGTCCCTTATCTCATCCTTCCCTAAAGCAGCAGAATTCCTTATGTTGCTGGGAAGGTTGGGTTCTTCTTAGCCTTCTCCAAGAGTATTTTTGCAGTTTTGTGGCAGAAGTGAGCTCAGGACACTTTCCTGAACTTTCCATCCTGGTTATTGTGCGATCTTTTGATGGGCTGTGACCATGCGTCCTTTGGCACGATGCTTCCAGTCGCTGCTATTGGAGGCTGACCCTAAGCCTAGATGCCTTCTAATGCCTAAAAATTCCTGGTAACTTCCAGACTAAATTTATATATAATGCATTTATGCCCATTTGTTCAAGGGCCAAGGCGGTCTTTCAACTGAAATAGGTTTTCTCCCTTCTGAGGTTTAAATCTTTACTGTGTTTGTCAAGAGCAGTCTCCTAACATCAGGGATACCAATAGAGGAGAAATATATTTACTAGCTGACATCTTAGTGAAAGCGGTTGCAGCACTTCAGAATTCATCATTGGCAGATGCTGTGACCCCACAGTGGTGTTTCTAGGATTGCTTTACAATGCCAAATGGCCTTAGGCTGCTCGCTACATGGTGGCATCCTATCACAGTGTTATCCCAAAGGAACTGCTACGCAGCTGACAAAATTCAGAAGTGATGCAGATAGGGGTGTATCAGACTCCTTACATTAATTCAAATGTCCTTGCATTTAGACTGCTTCATATGCTTATTCTCCTGATACTGGGCAGTGTGAGAATTACACACAGGGGAATTCGAGAGACACTTAAATTACAGTTGACCCCTTCCTAACCTATGGCTTTGTCTGAACAGCAGAATTCCCCCTGGGAGTTTGTCTCTGGGGGGGTACCAGAGAGTCTCAGCTTGATAGGTAGGCTGAGTTCAACGTGCTTATGCTTTCTGCTTGTGCCAAGCAGTCCTGCTCACAAACCACACTGTGCACATACCCCTACTGTGTTCTGGGCGTATTTAATGGGCTATGCAATAACTTAAAAAGCAGATGAGTGGGGTGGGAGGGCAAGGGGTACTTAAAAGCAGTAAAAGGAATGCAGTGACCTTGCTCTTGTGCGTTAAGAAGGTAGAAATAAATGACAGCTTATGCTAAGAAAAAACCCAAGTTCGTACTTCCAGAAATTGCAGGTGAGGTATCTGTGTGCCGCGGTCTGTCTGTAATGAGCAGAGTACATCCCGCACCATTAGTGGGGTTTGACTGAGACCAGTGACTCCAGTGAGACGACAGAAGTAGTGCTAAGCTTAGTTTAACACAATCTGCAGCAGCAGCTCTGCACAGTTGCTATAACACTATGTTAAACTAGGCTAAACTCTGAATACTGCTATAGTCACTGCTTTTGGAACCGCTCTGGATTCAGTCTGTCAGAATGTTCCTCTCCGTTACAAAATACATAATCTCATTTAAAATCATCTAGTTTCCTGAAAGCTACTCAATGTGGGGAAAAAAAGGCTGACACAGTTCCCTCTTGCCTGCTGATGTAGTAAACTTTCTGATTGCTTATCTGCAGTAACATCAACTGCCTTTTATTTTTTTTTATTTTTGAAAACATATTTATGAATATCTCCTTGGTCCATACTGTTTTCTCAAATATGGATATTTACACATATTGCTTTTTAGGAAAGATGAGTTTCTAAAAGGGTATTATTTTACCTTTTATTACTGTTACTATTTTTGTTGTTTAATCTTCAGTGTGACTTCTTCAAAGGGAAAACCTCCTCCTCCCCTGCCTACTCCAGCACCCCTTGTATTTCCCTTGTATTATTTCACTTGTTGGGCTACTAGTGAATGTTTGGGTTTGAAAGTGCCCTGGACAGGATTCCCCATCTGTCATAAAGCAAAACACTCTCCTAACACAGCTCTAACGTGTCTGGCTGATCAGCAGACCTCAACTATTGAGGGTTTGGTAGATAATGATTCTTTTCTGAATCAGCATCCCAACAAGACTTTAGGAAGAAGCGACCAGGGAGATCTGGGAGCTATCACAGCACTTGAATGTTTTTCAGCAAACTGTTTCACTGCCTTAGTTTGAAGAAGCTTTGCTTCAAATGTGAGCTGTGTTTTCAAAAGCGGGGAAAAAAAAAAGACGACAAAAGGTGTGGGTGAGCTTAAGGTCAAGTGAAATATTCCAGGTTCATCTGAAATCATGTTTCGAAAGAAATGCAGAAAAACTGTTTCCTCCTCCTGGGGAACTGATTTCTTCTCCCTGTCCTGACGTGTGAAAGCTACTGAGATTACTTTGAAATAATCTCTATATGCGTCCGGCAGAAGGAAAAGTGGCTCATCCTGGAGTCTTTGGCTGAACTCCAGCACAGAAAATTGAAGTTCATCTTCCCAAATCCTCTCTGTAACTCTGCTTGGATAAAAGTCTTCTTCCACTCCCTGTACAGACGGTTTTGCTGCTATTTTAACAGCTTCAGAGCTTTGGTATCACTAGCATCCATCTTAAATGATGAGCAAAGTGACCCTTTCAGTCTCGTGCCTAATTCCCGCTGACTCTTCTGCCATTAGTTAGCTAATGATTTGTGAAATATTTTGTGATATACCTTGTGGTCTTCAGCCGAACAGTCCTCTGTAAGTGTCTAATGTTAGTAGCAGTGACAATAGGTAGCAAGTTGGCATTGCATTTCCCCGCCCGTTTCTTTCAGTTAAGCATGTTCAGGGGCTAAAAACTTCTGCTGCGTGTTGAAATTTTTTCGGTTCTGGCAGTGTTACTGCAAGTCTCTTGCAGGCTTTCCTCCTGCCAGCAGTTCCCGTTCACACCAGCAATCTCATCAGCTGCACGCCAGCTAAATTTTGCAGCATATCACAGTGTACCAGGAGATCTTGATTTTGATTTTTATTTTTAATTTTTTTTTTTCTTCCCCCCCCACATCCGCTCAGAGCACACTTGAGCTTCTGCCCTCTGTTATGGGGAAATCAGGGAGTGGAAGATGCTTGTGTGCAAGTAGCTTTTGTGTTGCTGTAGCCCTGGGACCTGCTCACCCTTGTGCCTGAGAAGGAGTAAATGCTCCCACGTGCATTAGTCTAACTGCAGTGAGGGACATAATTGGGCTTATTCACATTACACCAACTGGGAGGATTGGAGCTCTGCTGTCTGTGAGATCATGTAAGCAAAGGCAATGCAAAGCTCCCACTGATTTTGGATGATTTCCTTGGTACTGGGAGCTGGAATGAAAGAGATGTAGGGAAGCCATTAGAAATCCAGAAACAGTGGAGTACCTTGCAGCTTCGGAGTATCTCTCTAAGCACCTAAACACAGCAGCTTGGCGCAGGTGGTTCCGGAAATAAGCTGGGTTCAGAATAATGCTCCTTAAAAAGATAAGAGAGATGGATGGGTTTAGATTTCTAATTCTTAAATCATTAAAAGCTACTAATAATCAAACTGTGACTACGATATATTGTATATGATTATTCTATACAACTCAACACTGTATGTCTCAAGTGAGATATCAACTGTCCCATTCTCTCTTGACAGCTGTGATAAATGAACAAGCATTATTAAAATTGTTATTGAGGTTATAGCATGAACACAGTTTCTTTAAGGTTTTGTGTATTGTTCTAGAAAAAAAAATCTTGTGGTAGTATTCTATATTGCCTTTAGCTTGTAGATAACAAGAAAAATACAACAGTACAACTTCTTGTTAACCCCTACTGTGAGTGACAGTTGTCTGACCCATCTACCTGGAAAGGCTGTGCATCTAGAAGGCATTTTAATGTTCACTTGGAAGATTTTCAAATACTTTCTGTACAAGTGATAGGTTCTATGTGGGTGGACCTTGGCATGTTTCTTAGACCCTTAACTTTAACAGATGTAATTCCAGGTGTAACAAATTACAGGCTTTAAGTCAATATCAGAAAATGATGGAAGGGTAAAAATAGCATAAGCTAAGGAGTAGATTGGCAGGCAGGGTAGCCTTCTGATGTGAGCAGGAGGAGGGCAAGAGTGACAGCTCCTTTTGTATCTAATTAGTTCCACTTGTGAGATTTTCAACAAGTGACTGGCTTCTCTGGTCAGCACTTCTCCCAGTCTTCAGAGAGCAGGTATGTGCAGTGTGTTTTATGCCAAGTTTAATGTTTATGTTACCATTACATATGTGTTTTATAAAGAAATGAATGGTAGCTTATGACATCAACAAATAGAGTGACGCTACATTCTGTTACAAAGAAGACTTGCAAACTGGCTTTTGTTTCCTCACTGAAAGCTTAGAATATCACGTAGCATTAAAAACTACTACTTTTGTGACTTCAGTTTATTAATAATGACAGAACTAATCTTCTTCATAACCAAATAATTTATTAAAGTTTATTCACTGTCTTGAAACTGACATAAATACATGTAAACACATTCAGCTATAAATTCTTACTTATGGAAGTACCCAGTGTTTTAGAAGACCTATAACTTCATTCTGTGTGTACTTAGCGCTTGTGGATTGTGTGTCTGTGGCCTTTAGAAAGAGCTTTCAAAGTAAGTTAAAAGCTAAAAGTATCTCCAAGATGCTGTGGACTTGTGAATCAAATTAACTCTGCAGGTGCTTTCTCCAAGGCCATCCAGAAGGCGGCCTAAAGCTCTGAACGGTTACGTCTACATTTGCAAGTGATTCGATGGATCAGGAGCGGATGAGTAGATTGGACAAGACAATGCTGAGTTTGCTACATCCATATCGTCCACAGCTGGGGGCTTTTATTTCAGTTTGGATGCAGTCTGTTCCCTTGAACAAAGTTCCCTTGTGCGTGTTGCTCAAAGCTGCCTTGAAGGTCAGTTTGGATTCCTGTGTCTTTATTAGGTGCTATTTGTATTTTGGGCCCAGCTCATGCCGAATGTGTAGGTAGCTTTCTCTGAAATTAATCTAGCTTGTGAGTGCCAAAACTGGTCTGTGAATAATCTAGCATGTAGAAAATGGAGGAAATTAGGCCAAGTGCATCACAACCCTACTATTGTGCCAAACCAAAGTGCTAACGTAGATCCAACCAGTCACATTGTCACTGTACTGTTCTGGTACAGTAAAGCTTTACTCCATACCCTAAGGTTGTATAGAAACTTGGAATAGTTTCAGAACTAAAGTTTCCTGGTCCAACATTCAGAAAAAAAAAAAAAAAGTTAAAAACCTGTATTGAGAAAAGGCATTACCCTGCAGGAACTACCTTTCTGGAAAGAGGGTGCTGGGGGGAAAACCAATGACAAACAATATCATATAACTTAAGGCATTGCTGGAGGAAGTCAGACCTTGGTGACTGGGGATGCCTCTAAATACTGAATTAAAATACAATGTACAAAATAGTGCAGGAGGTTAAAAATTCGTCGCTCTTAAGAGCGATTCATTTCCCTCATTATCAGTGAAGAAAAGATAATGACAGCAGCTAACACTGCAATTCGCAGCCAAACATGGTTGAGATCTAAAGCTTAGATGATACTGATGGTCACCAAAACCTTATTTAACCAAAACAAAATCATCAAAGCATCGAATGCTATCAGTTTTTAATGATTTGACCAAAACAGTAACACCTTACAGAGATGACAACTGGTACTTCTGCAAGCTCTTTTAAAGGAGATCATTGCTGCTGTAAACTGTAGTCAACAGTTGATAATAGTAATATTGATCTTTTTCCTCTACCCCCAAAAGTTATCGGTTTTACCAAAGCCAAGCAATAGCACTATGAGGGGGAAAAAATTAAAAAATCAATAATTCCCTGGTAGTTAGCAGCACATTTTCTGTAAGTCTTGGAGCAGGATGTGCTTATAATAAATATAGAACTATGGCAGATTTTCATAGAATTAGATATAAGCTCTCTGATTTCCATCTCGATATTTTTACTAGTCTCAAAAAGATCAACTGCTTCTCTCGCTCTATAAATTCTGCACTGAAAAATATTATAGCATGCCCTAATAGCTTGAGCAAACATCAGAAAGCTCGCTTTGACTCCTGGCAGTTTGGTTTGCTGTTGCTGGTCTCTCTGTAGCCTATACACTAGGAATTGTTGCTGTATTACTGCTGTACCCCAAAGTAGCCCTTTGCCGTACCGATGCAGCTCCGGTTTACTAGCCTTTGTGCTGAGCAGGGCTAATTTAATGCCAGCTATACCCTAGAACTGTGCAGGGCTACCTTCTTGGCGTTTAAATGTGACTCTGATATGCTTCATATGAAGGCGGGAGGAAGGGAAAAACCCAACAAACCCACCTGAATGAAAATAGGAAAAAAAAGTATTATACAAACAAAGGTTAAGAGGAAAACCCTAATTCCAGGAAGTTCTCCTTCAAATAGGAGCAGATGGGGGACCCATCTGTCCAGGGAGAAATGTGCCAGGCTGTGCAGACTGAGAACAAGACCATGCTCCAAGATCCACCTCCAGCCATGAGCAGTCTCGATACTAGGCTGGTTAATCCAGTAATTAATTAGGAGGGATGTGTTTCAAAAGGGGAGGCTTGAAAGAAAAATCAGAAAGGGAAAGAAGGTGGTGGACACAGGGGCAGTAACACAGCCAGGACAATCTCTGTGTGTGGTGATTTGCGGCCTGAGCAGAAGCATCATCCCTTTGATCTCTCTCCTCCTGTGCCTCTCAGGGGAGCTTCAGGTAAAAAAAGTTTTGACAGGAAACATCTGAAAATGGGTAGCTTTTATTTTGCACAGAGAAAACTTCTAATCCGCAAAACTGCAAATAAAGTCACTACATCTGAGGATTAAAAGTTGTATTCTTGCCAGGTTTTGCCCTCATCTGTCAAATGACTAGGCTAAAGTAAACTTGAAATAGATTTTCATTTATTTTTCATCTTCGCTGTAATCCAAAGACTGCCCCGTTAAAAGCCTTTCGTAAATCATTTGGTCAGTTTTTCTCAACAAAACAGTCCTTAAGTAATGCCGTATATCAGCCTCTTTTTTGACACTTTCATTTTTTCATCTTGACATCTTCTTTTAAAAATAATACAGTGTTTGCCCTATTATCTTTCTTTTTTTTTTT
>VXBJ01005843.1:215947-237733 GCA_013400055.1 Nycticryphes semicollaris
TTTTTTTTTTTTTTTTTTTTTTTCCAAACTGTGAGGAGGGGGCAAGAAAGCATCGACTCTCTCCCCGTCCCAACATCGACTCAAAGATGCCACACGTTAGTCTGTGGTTTTTTTTTTCTCCAAGTTTTCCTTTTACTCTTACTGCCTGGTGTTAAGAAAACCGGTGCGGCAAGAAATTTGGATGGCTACATCAAACCTGGTTGCTAGAAATCACATCGCCTTTTCTCTGAGGTGCACGTTCTCTATCAAATTCCTTCCCGAACGTAATGGGGATTTAAACTCTCATCTGACTGACGTGAAAAAGCACCTCTGCTACTATCCACATCTTTTGTCTTTGGCCTTTATAGGCCAAGAAAAAGTCAATGAAATGATTGTATAGATGAAAAAAGGTGGGGAGAAAAGAAAGAGCACACTTCGCCACTAAAGCAGCTGATAAACTCATTTTTCTCAGTAGTACTGTGAATAAAATTGTTTGTAAGGGTTCATGCAGTATTCCTTTAATTAGTGGCAGAAGCTTTTTCTTTATTTTATTTGCCTGGGCTTTCCTGTGATACAGTGTGGTCTTCTGTACAAATGCATTTTAATAGTCAATTAGAATTGACTGTCAGAGAGGAACTGGGTGATTTATCTGGAGTAAAAATTCAGCGCTAAAGCAGTATGTGGAGGGAGATGATGGCTCGCCTGGGTCGGTATGGCTGGGTGCTGTGTTGGCAAGGCCAAGTGTCCCTGGGATGGGGTGACTGTACCGATGAGCTGTTCTTCACCAGAACATTAAATGCAATGTCAGTGCAGTCAGAGTGTCAACTGGTATTCAGCAGAAGCGTGTATTCAGTTGCTGTAGACTGATACAATGCTTTTATCTTCGGTGAATACTGTCAATCAGTACAGCTGATGAACCAGCCCAAATATACTTACAGATGAACTTCACAAATCCTGCTCAATTACATTGAACCTCAACCTTCTTCTTCCTTCCTTGTTTCATCTATACAGCAGGTAGCTTATTATCTGCGGTGCAGTGCGAGTCTTACATCTATTTGAGTCTTCCATGCTCCATTCTGTGATCCCAGGGGCTGGTTTAAGAGTTCAGCTCTACTAGAAGCAGTCAAATTCCTGAAACTCAAATTTCTGAACCCTATGGTAGCCAGGAATCAGCCTTATCATATTTTTCCCCCAACTTGCATGTGCGGTTGTGATTTTTTTTATTTTTTTTTTTTATTGAAGTTGTATCTGAGGAACTCCTGGTCATACATTTTCTTGCAGCCAACTTTATATTCCAAACCACTTCTCCTCCCAGTGCTGTTGTAGGAAACTAAGAGCAATGTGCCTTGGATACAGAAGAGCTTGTGGGCTTCCTTGCTCTGTGAGTGAGAGTTTACCAAAGCTGACATCCTGAAGAGTAGTAGAAAAAAAATACAAACCCTCCCCGTAGCAACAAGCAGGTGGAAGTACTTGGTAGGCTTGTGAAAGCAGACATGGAGAAGCATTCTCTCCCAGAGGACAAGAGAACAGTGGTTAGAGTGGGTATTAATAATTCAAGAAAGAAGGAGGTTGTCTGTAGTGAGGAGAGCCACCTGAAGGGACATATGAAGGAGGTAGGGACTTTCTCCCAAGCTTGGATTCTGTCTCTTGGTGTTTGGACAGGTTCAGACCCATCAGTCCATGGGGAGTTTTCTTTCTTTTGCCANTGCTCTTTTTAAAAAAATTAACATCCAAAATTAGATAGCATTTGTGTTATAGAGAAAAAAAGCTGGAGGACAAAGAGGCTGGAACCACTTGGTAGATGTACAAATGCAGCTGTACGGATCACTGCAGATCTGGCAGGGTCCAGAATAGGTCTCTGGTAGCCTGATAAATCATTAGGAATCCCTTCTACTTTAGTCATCATCACTAAACAAAACAAATAGCTGGGAAGGAAGACAGAAAAGCTTCTCCCAAACAGGTGGACCAAGGAAAAGGACCAAATAGTTTCACACTGATGGAGGATGCCTGGCTTGTCTTTGTGCAGTTGGATATTTTCTGTATGACCAACTGGAAATAAATGTAGTTACAGTATCCATGGGCAAGGACCTTCAGTGCACAGAAGAAACTATCTCATGAAGTTTTCATATCTAAAGAGAAAGGAAGGGAGGAAGTGTGGGTTCCCAAAAAAGGTTTCACACAACGCCTTTTCTCTGTCAGTAAAGTGAAATATAACTGCCATGCTAAAAGGTTTTGCAGCAGCAATTTGCTTTGAATTGCAAGCATAAGATAAATGTGCTATACTGGTCTCGATTCCTCAGCTGTGAAGGTGGTAAAAAGGAGAATGTTCTCTGGTCCAGAACAAAAAGATATTTAGAAAGATCTTGTTTCAGAGCTCCCAAAACATCTTAAGACAAGCGGAGATACTCTGCATTCCCTGTCTTGCTTGCATAATGTTCTGCCCACTCACTTTCCAGAAAGTGCTGCTTTTTTGACCGCTGAATTTTCTGATGCCATTAGGACTGTTGTCACATGTCTCAACTCTTATAAAACCATTCAATGTTGCTAAACTTTTCCTTCTATGAGGAACTGTATTTTTTCTTCCAGGGCATTTTTTTCACCCCCCAGATATGCTTTTCCTTAATAGGATCCCACCATGCATTATGTAGGTAAATGTTTTTTCAATACAGCATCATAAAAGTCAAGGGGAATACAGCCTTTGACCTCAATGGAGGAATTCTCAGCCTATAAAATAGGAACTATGTCACTGATAGACCAGCCTGGAAACATGATTCAGAATTCAGAAACCAGAGAAAACACTTCTAATTTAAAAAGTAATAAAAAGTTGAAGTACATAGAAATATTTGAAAAGGTGCATGAGAAGGAATTATTTTTTAAGAGTACTTCTGGTTTATATTATCCTGAGCATCTCAATGGAGTAGCTTTGTATTAATAATATCTCATCTATTATGTATATTGCAATATGCCTAACACAATTGCTGAAGTAATTAGGCGCTTCTAATTCTCTTTCTTTTTCATTCCGTTTCTGAGGAGGTAAAGAGATTAGGAGAGTAGTTTAGAGCAAAGTATACATTATGCTACAGACTTCCCACAGATTAGCAGCATCAGCCATTATGTTTCTCATTTCTCTACTTCCACCTAAAAAAAGTCTACGCTTTTTCTGAGCTCTTCTTCTATTCTGTCTCTATTTTAATACCCACTGCCTGCACTGTATCATAGCATCATTGCATTATTTATTTTTGATTATTTAATATTTCACTTGAATTCCGTTCTCCAACTTCTTTTAAATAGGACTATATTAAAGTGTGCAAAATAAGGAAGCTGGGGAATGAAGAAGTAGATGAATATTAAACTTTTAGTCTGAAAGTTCTGAATTAATCTGGATTAAACTGTACTGACTTATCATGTCTATAATACACTAAGTATAGAGATGCCTTTTTTTCCTTGACAGATATTGCTTAAAGCTTGATCATTAATAATTATTTTAAACCTTTTGTAAGTATTTGAAAAGTCACTGGGAAAAATGCAGAGGATTTAGAATTAAATCTGTGAGGCTTCAGCTGTTTTAGATTTACTTTTTTTTTTTCCCCCCACTGTGCCTCCATAAGAGATTCCCTCTGTTAAGTCATCACTAAAGCAATCGTGTACTACTTAACAGAGCTACTATTTTCTACTTCATGTGTCTCCCTATGAATTGTGCAAGAGGCATTAGAGAGCCCTGCCTTCCACCGAACACATGAAAAGGCATAGCAGAAAAAAGCTTTACAGATTTATTACATTCTCTATGCGTTGCCTTTCTGGGAGGGAGGGAGAGAATTGGCAGCGGGTTGTGCTGCAGTGTAAAGTCTACAAGGACACAGGAAAATCTTTGCTAACCCCCAAAGATTTTCAGCAGCTCCGTAAAGCAGTCCTCATCATCATGAACATATTTTTCAGGTGTTACTTGGAGATAAAGGTAAAGGAACATGCCAAATGTCTAATTCCTCTTCCTCCCCTCAGCCCTTAAATATCCACAATTTTCAGATCGAGGGAAGGATGGCAGGGAGTGAAACCCAGGGATGCTCTGGGAGGAGGCAGGTCACAAACAGCTTTCCAGATGGCACTTCTCAATGCATGTCCTGCCACTAGCCATGGGCTTCCTATGGCTTGATGGCAATTCCATTGGGAAGAGGTGCAAATACTCCCCTACTGAAGAGCTGATTTCCAGAGGAGTCCTACGATGCCAGCAGCCCCACTGCAGCTGGGCAGGGAGTGATCAAAAGTATGCAGAAATTTGAAAAAATAAATGTTATTTTTCACTTGCTGTGGGGTACATGGTGCTAACCTCTTCCATAGTTTCTAGCGCTTCATCTACTTACAGCATCTCTGTGAACAGTGGCCTCTCTTTACACAACTGGATCAAGGCACATGTCTGTTATTCTTCACATCTCATGTGCCATGAGGACTATAGTGGCTGAGAAAGTGTAAGTGCAGCAGCAAAAAAGCATATTTCCAATAGAAAAGCTCTGTGTTATTTTCCCACGTGCAAATAGCAAGTCATTTTTTGTCAATGCAGAGTTATTTTAGCTTGCTTGGAGGAAAAAAAGCAAAATAAACAGAGAAACTGTAAGGAGATACAGTCTCATCGACTATCAGCTCACCGAAAGCAGTGTGTATCATGTTTTGAAAGATCCTCCATCTTCAATTGTCATGGAGTTCAGCATCGCTCTCTCCAATTTCAAACAAAATTGAATCTTAACAGTCGCGGAGCTGTGTACGTGATGCACCATGGGTTGTTTTTCCACACACGACCTCAGCTTTATGGATTTCTCTGTTGGGCCTGGCTCTCTGAAGAGCAGAGATAATTGGGGGACTGCTCTACTGAAACGCTATGCCTTGCTTGAAGATTGTTTACTTTTGGGGCAAAAATTCAACCACTGACACTATTAGGCTGAGCAACATAAGGCCTAAGTACTAATCTGAGGTTTCTTAGTCAGTTCTTGACTTCTCAGACCTTCACTGTTTTGCCATCTGCTATAATTGAAAATTGCCTTCTGCAACCAAAGGGAAAATCTAATTTCTCAGCAAGCCATATGGGGTTATTGAGATCATTAAACCCTGGTATGCCATAATGCCCAAGCCAAAAGGACCACAGGGCATGTAAATATTGTGTGATTCATTTTATAGCTTCAGATTGCAAGTTAGGAATTATTTTGATGGCTATCTTATGATGAAAAGTGGTGGTCAAGTAGCTTAGTGCAGATGTTGCTTGGTGAGGTCAATCTATGGTGTGTTTGTTCAGAGCTGTGACGGACAAGAAAGGGTTTTAATAGTGTTTGATAGCGAAGGGTAAATCTTTTATACCAGCCTGACAAATGATCAGAAGCCTGTCGGTGCCCTCAATTGTGCCAGTGATGCTAAAAGCAGCCTTAAATTTTAGTATTAAGAAACCAGAGCATACAACTTCTACTTTACAGGAGGACACAGATTTGGCTTCTTGCACAGGATCTAAAGGACTACAATTTATATCATCTG
This sequence comes from Nycticryphes semicollaris, assembly GCA_013400055.1. Lineage (NCBI taxonomy): Eukaryota > Metazoa > Chordata > Aves > Charadriiformes > Rostratulidae > Nycticryphes > Nycticryphes semicollaris. The sequence continues at coordinate 221,441 of VXBJ01005843.1, forward strand.
CTTTTGCTTTCTTAAGAATGGGCAAGCTATTCCCCTACAGATGCCTGTTCTTGAACATTTTACACCCAAGCTGCTGGAGTTTTTCTTTATTTCTCTCTATTTCTCTAGTTGTGATGTTTTGTAAGACCTCTTTATAGCAAAACACACTTCTGTGTATTTGATGCAACTGTGTCTGAGAATATTAAAGCTGATTTGTGGTTAATAAGGCTTCAGAAATGAATGCAGGAGCTGTGAAATTTACATGAAATTAAAGAAAGAACAGTTCAGTAAATGCAAATAAATGCAGAAATGAATATTTTAATTTGGATTCATGATTAATGCCAGAGGATTACCAGCAAACCATTACAATGTGGTGATGACATAAAAACTCAATGGGAATAAAAATCCTATATGCACTAGTTAACTGATGGCAGTAAGCTATTTTTAGTAGTAATTTATTTGTTCTGTTTCTGAAAAATACAGTTATAGATTATGTTTCAGGTTTTGTCTTAATGTTAATTATATCTTAAAATATATTTTACTGGTATACTACTGTATCTGTTCCTGTATTTTACAATGTGACAACCGTGGTCAGTAATTTTATTCCCATTCTGCAAGTCATTAAAAGAATGATATTGAAAATAAGCATTACTGATTGCCATTTCTGGTGATAAGTAACTAGAGTTAAGAATAAATTGTTACAATTATATGTAAGAAAGAAGAGTGAAGATTTTTGGTTTTCCCTACTTCAATTTTCTAGGGATCTCAGTCTGATAGCATTTATTTTCTCTGGTTTTATTTTATTCCTCTGCATTTATTTTATTTCTGTTTTAAGGCAACTGAAACCAAAGCATGTCTGAATAGGCTACAGTTTCGGTAGCATTTAGGTCAATACATCTTAATAGTAATAAATCATGATAATTTAAAAGAGGTAAAGAAAAGCCTTTCCTGTTCCAATTATATTTTTACTGTCCAAAGACCTACCTTCTTATTTTAGTGTTCTTGGAAATCACAGTTAGAATAAGAGATTGTTATCACTTGCCCAAAACTTGGAAGTGCAGTCCAACTGTGTATAAATCTTTTTCCTAATGGGGTCTTTGAGAAGCTATGAAAAAATCGTTTGCATGAGGAGTGCATGTTTTGAGTGGGGTTTGTTTTGGTGGTTCTTGGGTTGTTTCTGTGGGGTTTCTTTTGGTGGTCGTTGAGTTTTTTTTGGCGGTGGTGTTTTTTGGTGGTGTGTGTTTTTTGGGCTTTTGTTTGGCTTTTTTGGGTTCTCTCGCTCTTCCCTGCCTCTTATGTTCTGTCTCACCTAAAAGAATACTTCACCTGAAAGGAATGCAGTTTATATGCCTGTTAGATATGCCCTGAGAGTGTACCCAATGTTCTCTAACCACTCATGGGCATCCAGGCCCCCAGCCCAAATGATACTTCGGACTAGTCTGAAGGATGTACCCTCCCAATGTGGATAGGTTCCAGGTAGGCCTAGATCTACAGCTGAAAAGGTGCTTGGGGAAAAAAGTGGGATGAGTAGGGGTGGGAGATGAAGACCTTGTCATTATGTCAGGATTCTCAGACTTCCTTTGACATTGTAAGTAGCTAAATGAACCTGCTGCCATGATGGCATTGCATTTCTGGACCAACGCATTATTCCTCACCACTGTCTGCTGTGCTTTAGGCCATAAGCATGTCCCTCCTCTTTTGTTGTAACTACTCTTTTGTCATTACATTAATTTGAGATGATTGTATGAAAAAAATCCTCACCCTGCACTAATTGCAGTGTCCATCCTAATATATCTCATATAAGGGGGAAAAATGAGCGGAGACCTCAATAATGAAGAGTTGCTGGTAGGACACGCACATGCTTAACAAACTATCGTTAATGCCTGAATGCTAATTAAAGACAGAACAAAGCCAGCAAAACCCTAACTCATCTGAAACTAATGGGAATTTCATCTCTGCCATGTGTAAGTTTTGTTTCTGGCTTCTTTCTGCGTTGCTGGTGGTGCTGGTCTTTGATGTGGATCAAAAGTAAACCCATGAAGGAATTATGTAGTGAAAATAATTTGAGTCATCCTTGATCTAATCTGGCTTGAAAAAAGATCAAGAGCTCTTAATATCATTACTGTCACATAAGGTTGAGCCTGTTTATATTTGTCTAGCTTCAGTCTTAAGGGTACCCTGGACTATGTACATGACTCACCTGCAATATCCTTGCCTACTGCACTATCAAAGCAATAAGTATATAAGGCTACTGTGGGTTAATGCCTCAAATTTTAAGAATTAGTCTGATCTAACCATCAGTGCTGTGTGTAACTTGTATTTTATTGATTCCTCTTTGCTCATTACTAGACAGATTCTTCCTACTCAGGATTTATTCATAGTCTTTGCTTAATTTTTTATTCCAGTCTTAACAGTCTATCTAATCAATATTTGTTTTTACCTGTGTGAATGATTCAGAGCATCATCAGGCTTCTTCAGTTTTAAGTAGCAGGTTACAAGCTTTGTCTCAATAAAACTGGCAATACTGGAAATATCTTCTGGAAATGACTCAAAGGCACTGTCTATAGCAGCACCTTTACTGCAAAGCTGTGCAAAAACCAAAAACATTATTTAATAATGTTACAATATACCTTGTGTTTGGTAGAAATTTTTTTTTGTAACCGATAAATGGAGAAAAGTGACTTCTAAGTAAAATGTACCCTGACTTTAACTAGAGTTAGCACTACAAAAATCAGTACGAATTCATGTGAACATAATATAAAATGTCCTGTCATCTTTCCTGGAAGGGATAGTCAGGAGAGTAGATAATAAGCTAAAGCCTAAAAAACACTGTCAGGAAAGTACCTGTATTTTTTTCCCCCATTTTCAAAAATAACAGTTCAACTTCAAGCTCCCAAAATGGACAGCTACCTTGAGATTGAGGTCAATAGAGGAGTCCTGGATGTTTATTTCCTTGTTTCAGTAAGCCAGTGGTGAGCTCTGCCATAGGCTCTGCTGCCTCTGGCTTCCTTGCCTTGTATCACTCTTTGCTGTTCTCCCCATGGGACACAAACTGCCCCCCTCATGTAATGGGAGGACTTATCCTTCAGGAAAACTGCTATAGAATCAACAGTCTTTCCCATCTTGTTGAGCCACATAGAACTTAGCAGAGAGAAAAATCATATTTTTCTGTTAAAGTTACGCTTTTCCTGATAGATAAATTCCCTGCTGTTCATCACAGCCAGTGAGTTTCTCATTAAATAATGTTCTATCTCACTATGTGCATAATTAGATAACCCACAACTCCTTAAATTTTCGGAGAGCCCTCAGTGCTGGCAGAGCTACGATACTGGGCAGGACCACCTTCAGTCCTCGAATCTTTGTTTTGTTAATCTACAGACAACCTGATTTTGTAATGCCAAAAAGTAGTAAAAATCAGCTTTTAGTACTCTAAGAAAACTCAACTGTAAGCAATTAGATACAACGGTAAACAAATAGATTAAGTCTAAGAGCCTTGTCTTTAAGGACAATAACCATATAGTGCTACTAATGAAAATGCAATTGAACGTCCTTTGCTTGGATAAACATCCCTAACAGGATTGTTTAGTGTGCAATGATTTCATCTGACTAAGTGACTTCACCTTGAATTGGCTTTAAAAGCAGATATCTAATAAAGATTGACAAATTAATATTAATCTAGGCTGTGTGCTTAAACTCTTGGATCCCACTGAGACCAAGGTTGAGGACGCTTGTGGCACCGAGATGCAACCACAGCCTAATGTGGCTGAACACAGCCTCTGCTTTAGATGGGGTAAAACCAAGGGGCTCTTGCTTGAGTTTGGTTTTGCAAGTCACCAAAGCTGGGAAATAGAAAAACTGGCCAGATCCTCATCCTTCCAACTGCTCGTCACTAATGAGTTTAGCTATAATATCTAGTTTCTTGTGCCTATGTAGTTAAAATCCAGTGGTTGATCTTTAGGGGGTGCAACGTTAACTCAGCAGCTTGAGATCTCCTCAGAAGGACAAAAAGCTTCTGTATATCTAGATGTCTGACTTCCTGTGTGTGATCCTTAAAAGTCAGGATTATAGACCCGTGTCCACACTTAGTATCTAGGAAGATAACCCTGTCTTTAAGATTTTTGGTCATTGGTTAGACATCAGCTCAATTCTTTATTGGCAACAAGGGTCATCCAAGGAAGTATCACCCCTAGTTCAGGTGTGATAAGTAATTTTTTTTTTCTTTCCCATCCCTTCTCTGCTGAGCAAAGTTACACAGTCTGTGTAATAACACCCATACATTTAAGATTTTCTATCATCTTGTTATCAGTGGAAGTTATAAATCAGAGAATTCATCACTTTTAACTTTGCTCATGGTACCATATATATCTGATGAAGTGTCTCTATGGATAAGACATGCTATATGTAGCTAAAAGACCCTGAGAATTATGTTCACATCAGTGAACATAAAAGTATCATCAAGTTTTTCTGTAATAACACTTTTCAGCTGAATTGGCCATGCTGTGACCTCTGTTAAATTTATGGGAATGAGAGATTTGAGGCTACTCCCTGGACTTTCAAGTTCCTGAATGATTGTGAGAAGAAAAGAATCATTTAGGCATCCCTTCAGTATAAAGTGCTGCAATTCAGAGTTTCCTCGAGTCTTACTAAGAGTTATGTTTAGACCTGCATAACCCCTCAGTTATCTTTGACAAAAACTGAGACATGAGTCTCTGTAAACCATATGTGAACAGATAAGGATTCAGGAAATATGTTTAAGTACAGCAAAGATTGGGTTCTGCCGGGTCTTCTCCAAGACAGCTTGGAGTAAGAGTTCAAAGAAACGAATAATAACTCAGTCTTTAATCTCACAAAATCAGAGTAATATTTTTAATGGTTTTGCCTGTGTTTGTGACCATCTGGGTTGTGTACTTTTTATGTCCCAAAACTCCTTCCTGATTTTTGTGTAGCATTTCTGCAGCGGATCAATGTGTTCGAGAGAGAGATCCCTCCACACTAGTCCCATACAAATGACAGCAACGTGCACCAAAAGTACGATTCAACCTGTTTTTATAGAAATGGCTCCTTCTGTACCAAGCAGAAAGGTTATAAATATGCAAAATAGCCCTAGTGTCTGGGATTAGTGAGATGCGTGAGTAAATGTATGGTATGGGGAAAGTTTTTGGTAGCAATATAGGCTGGAAAAGGTTTGTGTTGGGTGAACAGTTTCAGCACAGCCCAGAAAGCACATCATTGTTTTTCAAGCTCTGATGTAGGTGATACATTTTTTTGTGTGTGTGTGTGGTTCTTCACTCTTTTTACTGTATTTTTTACTGGCATTTCTTGTTAGAGGAGGGTGAAGTGAGGAGAGGCCAGTCTCTTCTCCCAAATAATAGGTGATAGGACAAGAGGGAATGGCCTCAAATTGTGCCAGAGGAGGTTTAGGATGGATATTAGGAAAAAAAAAAAAGAACCCTCTCAGTGTAATCAAGCACTGGAACAGGCTACTCAGAGAAGTGGTGGAATCGCCATCCCTGGAGGTATTTAAAAGATGGGTAGATGTGCTGCTGAGGGACATAGTTTAATGGTGGACTTGCCAGTGTTAGGTTGATGGTTGGACTCGATGACCTAAAAGGCCACCTCCAACCTAGACAATTCTATGATTCTGATAAAAGGAATTGGCTATGCAGCAGGAGACAGGACTGTTCCCTTGCATTGTCCTGTTCACCGCTGGATGTTGAATCTGAACGGTTTTGGAGGGTGAGGCAGAGAGAGTGCCGGAAAGCACCTGAGAGAGCTCATTTGGGGAAGTTCCCCGGGGAGGAGTTAGGCAGGAAAGAGCCAGTGAGCTGGGATTTTTGCAGCACAGATGGGGACGTGGAGAAGGAGTTGTAGAAAGACTCACTTCTGAGTTTCAAAGGGGAAGAGAAAAAGGAAAACTTCCTAGGGATCCAAAGGAGCCTCTGTAGCTACAGATTGTTGTAACTTTGGGAAACCCTGCTGGACTGAGAGCAAGGGAAGAAGAAAGGCTGTGCCATGCACAGACATAATGAGCAGGGAGGAGATTTGTTTGCAATTTTCATGTTTCACCCAGCAGAACCGAGCTTGCTTTATCTTGCTGTAGTCTGCAGTCCAATAACACTACCTTTGAAGATCAAAAGGGCTGTTGGTGTTTTCGGAGAGCTTTAAGCAAAATCAGTTTCATCTCACTCCTGTGAATACCTCAAGGCCTTGTCACCATTCAAATATAGATGTGGGTCTGGAAAGGCAGTTAGACTTTGTACCACTAAGAGTTTCTTTTCCCAGAGTGATGTTACAGAGTTTTATTTTCATTCTAAACTGGTAAATTTGCAGTTACATCTTACCAAAGTCTTTGGTGAGCTTGAAGCAAACAAACCTTTGAAGTTTTGCAGCCAATCTGGGGTTAAAAGCCTGCAATGTACCATTTTATGTCCTTTAGCAGAGCTAGCAAATCTAACAGTATTTTGTGCTTTCAAACTTAGTCTACCTGAGAGTACCCCTGTCAGTAGATAGGGACATTTTTCCTGTAATAATACAAATAAAATCCTGCCAAAGGATATTTATACTTCCACAGGGGGCTCTTGTTACACCTGGAGGCCATCATGCAGGTTTTGTCTACATGCTTCCTTTCGAAGGCTGCTGAGTTATCCCATCCAAAGAGTAACCAAGTTTATAAATGTAAGGATTGAAAGCATTTCCTGCAATTTTTGTGCTAGTAGTGAGCTGATGCTAGTTGTGTTATGCTTTCACTGAAAAATGAGGTTTCTCTTCCAACATGTAGGACCCTATAAATACATTCCTGAAACCACAGTCGCATAAAAGCTTGTGATAAAGTACTTTGGCAGAGCAGAGGTCACCGAACAGGTCTGTGACACTGTGAACTTAGCATAGATCTTGCTGTGGTGTTAAGACTTTAATTTTGGCGGTAGCAAGCAAGGAAATTTTATGAGTAAAGACCTCCCAGGCATTAGATAATAAGGGAGAGAGGAAAACATCCTCCCCCAAACCCACCATGGCTTTGGTAAAAGGCCAGTGGAAATGCTGATCATAAGGTAGCTTCCTAGTTAGCATGTGCATAATTGGGAAGAATAAAATTAGAGCTCTGGTGAAAAGCATGTTGGCACTTTAGAACTGTTTGCACTGAAAATAAGGTGAAAGTTTCAGGTGTAAGAACCTGGCAATGGGTAACAGTTTACTAGTGACTACTGTGGGTTTGGTGTATGTTAAATTCAGGAATATGGTGTATTTTGAAGAAGCAGGTGCCCAATAGATATCCATCTCCCTTTGTGGATATAGGTACATATCTGACAGCAAACTTAGCTTGGGAAAACAAGTACATTTGGTCAAATGTTGTGTGGCAATGAGTTTCTTTGCCAAATTCTATGACTTCACTCATGCTTTCTTCTGGCAGACTGAAATGGTTAAGAGTTAGTTTAAATACATCAGTAACCTCCTAGCTTTGCTGGAGCTGATTGCTCTGCTTTTCCTGCTATTTCTTAATTTTTCCTTGTTTTGTTAGCAGAGAGCTGTTTAATCATGCCTTTCCGCTTTAAAGATAAATGTGTGGTTTTCCCTGGAGTGATTTTTTTTTTTTGAGTGGCTAATCAGAGGGACAAACCTGAAAAGGCAAGAAATATTTAATTAGTGCCTTTTCTTCTGACTAGCCAACAGTCCTAACCAGATGCCTTCACTTCAGAGCCATCCAAGTAATCAGCCTGATAACGTCACTGCATTGCACATCAGGCACCTGGCAAGTTGAACACAAACTGCATCCCAGAAAATGTCTGCTAAGGAAAGGCTACTTCTGAAAACAACTTTCAAAACCTGATAGCAAGCCTCACACAGGGCTGGAAACAAACTGCTTTTTGCATATTGCCCTGCCATCCAGCCTGTACGATTATTAGGCACTAGCAAAAAATACTGCAGGAAACCAGCATAAGGAGGAGCAAGTTTATGGCAGGTTTCTTTTTTCAATGGAGAGTAAAAAAAAAAACCAAAAAAACCCAAAACAACAAACACCAAAGTCAGTATGGAGCATAAAAGGGGGAGGGATTTTTCTCTCAATGGTATTAATTTGTGTAGCATAACTTTCCAGGTTCTATTCAAAGTCATACTGACATCTTGGTATGCGATTTGAGTCAGCAGAGCAGGAATGGTGTATATATAAACCCCTTGTCTTTATTGTTAATGAGATTTGTGTAAATAACTTGCTAGGAAACATATTGAAAATATATAATTCACTACTAAATGTGAATGCAGACGTCAAGTAAGAAGAACTAAATTTACTAGGCTTCCTGCAATGTGCCCTGCAATGGATAATTCCAATAATACGTATGTACGATATTTTTGGTGTATTAGCTGCTCTGTGCAGAGTTAGCACTGGATTCTGTAATAGTAATGTGTATGCAGGGCATATTTGCTTTCTGGGAGACATTACTGGTTACACAGTGCTGGCTGAGAGCCAGATATACCTCAGATATGCCAACTTATGAGAAATGATCCTTATTTCTATTTGGAAAACCACTGTTTGGGTCTGGTGAGCGTTGAATTTACCAGGCTGCTTGCCCTTGCTGTGGGGTCTGGTGGGGTGGGTTTCAGTCTGCTCTCCCCATATGTCTGTTGAGTTTATTTCAATCCCTGTCTATGTTTAGGCTTAAATTAGTTCTTTGACTACAACCACCCTTTTTGCAGGAGCCAAAGGTACACAGAAGGCCTGTGGTGACGGGGTGGGGCAGAAGAATAGAGATGTTCAAACCCAAATGTTATGCTCCTGAAAGGCTGGCTGGTTTTGCACCTCTGCCTCCAAAAAAAGTCCAAACCAGTGACAATAGTTCTCTGCAAAGATGAGATTTCAGGTCCCCACCAAATTCAGAGGATATAGCATTTTAGTTTGTGCTCATTTCTAGGTGGATGCTGCTTTATAAAAATAAACTTGACGTGAATCTTTCCCTCCCACAGAAGTTAACGATGTTCCCTGCAGTACTCCTAAGCCTCAGTCATTCCTGTTTATTGGACCAACTTCAGATGAAGGCTTTACCTCCCCCCAGTGCAAACTTAAGGGTCTTTCTCATATGGGAAATTTGCTTCGGAATCATTAAATGGGGAACAAAGGTTTTAGGAAAACATTGTCCATTTAACTTCAACTTAATCTGTGTGCTGTGCTATAAATCTGTGCCTCTCATTACCAATCCCTGTTTTACAGAGTGTTCCCGTTATCAGGACTGCCAGGGTGAGAGGAGTAGTCACAGAAGCAAAACAAAGAACAACAACAAAAAAAAAGCCAAACCCACAGCAACCCCAAAGCTCTGTAATGAAACATATATTGTGGAATCAATATACCACAATGGTTTCTGAGGAACTTTATATTCTGTACAACATACTGAAATCTCCTTTATAGATTGCGTTTGTAATACAAAATCTGTCAGTCCTGCACTGTGAGTCCATCCAGGATCAAGCCAAACCACGGATGGTGTAAATATTCCATGTGAAAACCAAACAATCAGACAAAAGTCAAAACTGATACCAGTCCTCTTGATAGGATTGTAGTTCAACATGCCCATTGGATTTTGAAGCAGGAGCATCAGTCTGTTGATAGTGCTCACAGGAGGAGCTGGCCAAAAATGAGTGTTTTTTTTGGAGGCAACTGTCAGCTGGTGTGATGTGACTATATTGTAGCAAGATTTTTGAGAACTGTCATGATTGCTTGGAAAAAGCAATATAATTTCAGGCCAACTAATTTAATCCCTTTGATGCCAAGAGATTTGCTACTGCTAAGTCCAAGCACAGAGCTATCTCTCTAGCGCTTTTATTAAGGCAAACTGTGTGAAACGTTCACTCCATTTTGATGGACAGGATTATTAGGGAAAAGCAATAATTTGCTGAAGCCTTATTTCCATGCCATTCTGGATATGATGTTAAAGTTAGCTGCAAGGCCAGCTCTCCCCTCTCTCCCCTCCCAGGATGGTGTGGATTTGGAAATCTCCACCAAGAATCCTCTCGACAGTATTGTCAGCATTAGAAACACTGAACACATCTATGCCTCGGGAATAAACAGAAATAAAGCTCTTCCCTAAAGTAACCTAACCAGAATTCATTCCCCCCTACTTTTTATTGTTTGGTTCACCTCTGTAAAGCTTTTCAGCATTTATATTCATTTTACACTGTCAAAAGCTGAACAGGAGTAAGATAACAAATGGTTCTGGTAGCAGCTGTCACCACCTACTGTCTGTGTATGCCTGTGTGAATCTCTAAATGGAAATAAAGTACTTTAATAACACATTTTCTCTAAACTGTCCTCATGGATAAAGTTACTCTCAAATCAGTCCATGAACACTTTCCAATTCGGTGCCCACTTCAGCGTGCATCTCTCTCTCTCCTCTGCAGAGCTGAGGTAGGTATGCAGCAGTATGATTTAAAGACATTTCAGATAGAAAAATACTTTAACAGCCCACCTTCTGTGACTGCTGCTTGCCTGCATTAGCTGCTTTTGGTGCTTAAACCCTCTCTCTAGCTTGCCTAATCTTCTTGCTATAAATTAAACTGATTGTCCATTGCATTTTTTTGGGCTGCCTTGGCTCTAGTGAAGAGGGGGCCAAAGCCACAAATTAAATACGAATTGCTCTGCCCTCCCTGTTCCTGTACGCTACCTTCTAGGAGCAGGTGGCACCTGGGAGGATAAATACCTCGAATTTCTTAGGGCCCTGAACATAAAAGAAACTCTGCTTCGAGAGGGACTCCGAGGCCCTGCTTTACATTGGGAGCGGCAAGGTAGCATCACACCCTTGGGTTTATCTGTTGTTGAGGGTCACAATGTCTACAATACATATGGGGGGGATGAGCTGGGGTGTTTAAGCACCTAAAGCTTTTGAGATGTCTTTTATGGATCCAGCCAGCGGTCACCTGCCCTGAGTGATGCCTGATACTGACTGTTGAGCACAAGCTTTGACCTCAAGGTGGTTTAGTGTCTCCTCCAAGGTTATCCCAAGTCCATTTTATTTCCCACCCAACCCTTTTTATTTATTTTTCTCTTCTGTTACCAATGGAGGAATCTACTACATGTAGCTTGTCTCTGTTTCTCTGACTGTAAAACACATGGTTTGCGTATGTTTAGGTCAACGAGGGTTTTGATTGTAAGTGACAAGTGGTGGGCGATAATTATTTTTAATCAAATATACTGCTTATACATTTACAAAGTATGGAGAAAATATTTGGCGCTTTTGAGCACCTGTCACCTACAGGTAAATAATTTAATAGCATGTGAGGAAGCCAATTAGAGTTAATTAGAAATTGACTGATCTGCTTTAGCACCAAAATGATTGGAAAATATGGCCTGTCCTTTCTGGAATAGGGATTTTGTTCTTGTACATACACGAGTGGGGAAATATATTGGTTTATGGTCAATAAGTAGTATTCCTTTGAGGAAAAAAGGACTTTATAAGCCAGATATGTAACAGCGGTTCTGGCAAGACGAACAGGGGCATGAAACCTTACAGACAAATAGCTGTGCAGTTCCTCAGCTTTATTTCATAGTGATGGGCATGCTGGAAATGTCTAGAAGATTAATAGATTCAAATTCAGTGATCAAAAAATGGGAGCCTGTCCAAATGGATCATTATAACAGATTCCCGCCCTATCCCACAAGCCAGATTTGAGCCATCTGTAAGCTTCACATTCCTGGTCTAAAATCTTCTGCAGCCATAAAAGACAATAAGTATCAGTAGAAAAAAAAACAAAAAAAAAAAAAGAAAACCAATTTCTTGACTTTGCAGCCTAAAAATATAGCGATGGGACTACAGGGAGAGGAAAAAAAATGCTGATTATCAGGGCTGGGGTTTTTTGTGAGTGTGGGTTTTGTTTTTTTTTTTTAAGCAAATTAAATGAGTAGGCTGTATTTAGGAAACTACTTAGTTATTAGAGGCTAAAAGAATATTTCTGGAGAGTAAAGTCAGGATCTCATGCCCAGGCTTTGGAGGATCAATGACTGCCATATTTTATGGTCTCTGCCCAAGCCCTAGTGTACTCCCGGGAAGTTTCTAGAGGACCTGTGCTGATAAGGGTAGATAACACCAGGAAGATGGTGCTAAAAATAAATATCTGGCCTCTCACATGCTTTTGCTTGAGGACTTTCATGGTGTTAAACTGTACGTAGTTCTTGCACAGCTCTTTTTGGTGACAAGGGACAGGGAAAACTCTCAAGTCCCACTTTCTACACCTTGCATTCCAGTGGATGGCCAGGAGTTTCAATCTCCATGCCCTGTCCTCTAAGAAAGCTGCCTGTGCTTCTGTAGTGTGCCCTACCATTGGATAAACTACTTAAGGTGAACCCCTTTTCATGTAGGTATTTTTATAGGAAATACTCATTCCTTTGGCTTCTTAATGTTAAAAAAAAATGATGGAAGGCTTGGTTGAACCATGCTGCCTAACTCTATGCTGATACTCAGTTGTGTCCACGAGCCACCAGTGCCACAGCTGCTTTCAAAATATTTGCTGTTTGCAGCTATTGTTGCCTGGAAGGGGGAGCGTGGTCTCGACAAAGCCCCTTCCCTGCAAGCAGTGAATCACAAGGCAACGAGCCACAAGAAAGGTTAATCTAAAAACTCCAGGTGTGCAAAAAAAAAAGATGGCACTAATGTTTATCTCCCTGCCATAGGAACGGTGCCTGTAATGGCCATCTGTGGAAAATGGAGACATTCCAGCTTGTGGAAGGCACCACCACGGCTCTCTGGTGAATTAATCGCACGCTGTGTGAGACCCTCACCTCACACGCGGTTTGTGTCTCTGAGATATTCTACACTGAAAACTGTGTGCTGAGATACCATGGACTTCTTTCTGCGCACAGCAGTCGTGAACCTTTCTCATTTATTTTTTAATCATAGGGGAGGATTATTTTTGGAACAACAGGGTCTGAAATTTAAATTTGTGCGGGTTTCAAACAGGCTGATGTTTCTGAAGCCTTTTACGCTCTCTGATATTAGGAGATTAGTTTGAGACAAGATCTTTTGATCCTCATAAAGGTTTAATGTTATTTTGTAGCTAAGCTGTTAATAATTGGCTAGAGATTTTATAGATATATGTGTATGGCCTCCACTGAGGTTTTAAGCTAAGGAGTGATTTCTCATACCCTTCACATCCCAGTCCAGATGTTCAAGTCCTATTTTGCTACATTCTAGCAGATGGATGCCAAAAATTTAGGGAAATTTACAGTGTTTCTCAATATAGTATATATAATCTATTGTGTTATTGAGCTAGAAGGTAGAAAAGTGAAGACTATTGCCCCAATTTCTTCAGCGATTTTCCTCACTAGCAACAGAAAGTACTTAATTCTTAAGCTTTAATGGTGAGAGTTCTCCAAGGGAGCATTATTTTTTCCTTTCCCAGGCCAACTATAATGTGGCTGACTAACATTAAGTCCCTCCTGATTAATTTAATGGTAGCTAAATAGTGCAGAAATAGTGAGAAGCCACCAATTCTTCTCTTGATAACGCTGCCTTCCTGATGTCTGTGGTAATCAGCAGCATGCTGTCCAACATATAAAAGTCTTTAAATTAAACAAGTATTTCAGTTTTCCTTTCTGACTCATAGTTTTCCTTTTTTAAAATCCCAAATCCAGTGCTAGACATTCAGAACTGCCTATTATTTGCATATCTGAAAAGGGACACGATCTAAAAGAATGATAATGCCACATGACTATATAGATGGATCTAGAAAAGATGTTTTGGCTTAGATAAGAGCTAAGAAACATTTGATATGTTCAATATGTCGGGTAGCAATAGTTTTAGTGATACTACTGAAATTTAACACTATGCACAGGGACTTTTAATCAGAATCTCTAACTCAAAATATTGTCATGTCAGACTATAGCCTTGATTTCCTTATATCTGGGAAATGTCTGTAAACATTTTGTACCAGAAACCATAACTTTGAATTTTCTGACCTTTGAGCTTATTACAAGTCACGCGTTTCTTCACCTATGGGAAATGCAGAGGAATTTTTGTTTATTTCTTCAAAAAGCAATGGGCAGAACAACCACGGTTCCAATCTCAGCAGTTTGTTTTCTGGGTTTCCCTGAATCATCTCCAGTTTGTCTATAGCCAAACAAATAGACAAATGGGAGACAATGCAGGGAAAAGCAACAAAATTGATACAGGGGTTTAGAAAATGTGACCTGAGAGGAAATACAAAGATGATTGAATTAATTTAATTTAGAGAAAACTGAAAAGAGATATGCTAAGAGGTTGCAAGTACAGAGAAAGTAGGGTGGGTAATTGCTCTTCATGTCAAAGAAGGACACAAAAAACATTAAGGGCTATTTTGCACCATGGAAGATTGGGAAAAGCTTTCTATCAGTTTGCTGATATAGATGAGAAGTCTGTCTCACTCGAGATTTTTAGCAACAGAGTACCAAAGTGTCTTTCAGAGATATTCTGGTTTTTGCTTTTGAGGAGAGCTGGATTAAGAGACTACTGAGAAAACCCAGCCCTACGACTCTGTGATTTTCCCATCAGTCTGTCCACAATTCCAGGAAAGAATTCTTTAATCTCTACTTATTCTTTCACCAGCATGTCTATTACCAAGCTCTTCCATTGCCTCTTAGGAGGAGACAAGGACTCCTTTCTTCTGAAGTGACAAGTGTTTTTGTCCCCATCACAGCTCATTTCTGAATGTAGGGGGAAAAAAAAAGCCTACTTCTAAATTTTACTCACTGCTATAATATTTATCATTTTTAAAAAAATGTCTTCAGTATTGTAGGAAAAAAAAATGGGAAGAGGGTATTTGCTTGTCAGCTGCAAACCTCTAATGTTTTACAAATGTTTTTGAATTAAGTTTGGCAGTAGATCACTGGAACAAGTATAGTTGGTTGGTTTTTCAGGATGTCCAGCATATAGCTGAAGTGATTGAGGTCAGAGTAGAGATGATATTAGGGAGAGTCCAGAGAGTCCAGCTTGCAAGTCCTCCATTCTAATCACCAACAATATTCCTGCAAAGTGGCAAGTATTTCTCTTTTGGATTTATTTTATTTTATCTGAGACACAGACACTGGCCTTTATAATCCTTACAGCTGCCAAGAGTGTTTTTTTGCACCGTGTACCATGGAAAAAGTCAAGCCCTCATCTGCACAGTAAATGTTAGCAGCTGGGTTAATTGTGAGGATATAGGGCATCTTTTAAGGTTTATAAGACAGCTGTGGTCCTGGAGATACTGCTCTATCTGTTACTGTAGGCCTAATGCTACCTCTTTGAAAGCAGCCTTTGGCTGCAGAGCGCTACTATTTAACGGGTTTAACATTACTAAAAATTGAGATGCTGATGCCATTATTAAATTTCATTCTGCACACAAGCAAACAGTTTATCATAGTCTGTTCCCAGCAATTGTAATCCAATTTTTGTTATCTCACATTGTTTAAAAGAGAGAGAGAGAGAAAGATACTGTACATCAATCTGATAAAAATGTTTAAATAACTGGTGCTTTTTTTGTGATTATGCCAATTTTATAGCAGCATTATGGAAACACGACAGGGTAACTAAAATCTGATTACGTCTAAGTCCTTGCCCATTATGAGATTATTATGAACCATGACTTCTACTGGCACATTATGAATTGCTTGGTCATAATACAAGGGATTTCCAATATAATTAACTGAGATTAGCAGCACTAGAGAAATCTGGGAATAATGATACAACTTTGAACAATCAGTTTTACTGTAAATGCTCCTAGCCCTGGCTTCCTGGAACCAGGAGGCTGGTGCATGTAACTGTGACCTACCTGCTGGGGTTTCCTACACCTCTCCCTTCCCTCCTCCTGTGGAATTAATTACAACCTTACCAAAGCGTTAGGAATTCCCACTTTTATTTTTTTTTTCTTCTTATATTATACTGGTAAAACTCAAGGCTGGCTAAGATTTTCAAAAACATCAAAGGTCTTTAGACACTTCCATTTCGGGGGGTGAGGGAGCTCAGGCTGAAACTGGGGAAGGACTCTGCTTTTGAAAACATAGAAATGTTACTGAAGAACAGATCCGTTGAAGACAGCTCAATTTGGAGTACTTAGAGGCAGAAAGTCATGAAAAAATCACAGATTAGTTTCTAAGCTCACAGCCAAGGTCGTATTATCTCTTTAGTATCTCAGCCAGGGAAGAAGTTTTTCCACAATAAACCCTGCTCTTGGCTGCTGAAGAGAAAGCTGACTGTGTCCAGAGGGGGTTGCTCACTCTTGGACCTGTCCTTTCTCATGCAGAAAGGCAAAAAAAAAAAAAGGCTATCTTCTGGCATTAGAGAAAAAAAAAAAAAAGGGGGGGGCAAGGGGAGAATGGAAAAGCGG
>VXBJ01005843.1:237748-288340 GCA_013400055.1 Nycticryphes semicollaris
ATGCTGCAACGGTGAAAAAGAAACTAAAACAGAACTGGTGTTTAACAAAAAGGTTAAACTTCACCCGGTAGTGCATGGACACCTGGGGTAGGGTGAGAACTCTCTGGACTATTGAGGTTTCATTTGTTCCTGATAGAGCTGGGATTAAAAAGAACATTTATATATATATATATTTTCACTCTATGGAACTTAAATTTCCTCCACACAAAAATATGGTTGAAGACTTAGAGAAAAATAAAAAATAACCTGAGATTTTGTTGTTGTTGTTTAGTCCAGGGCCTCCCTCCTTCTAGGATTTATTTATAGCTCTTAATTTTCAGATCTGAAGTTAAGTTGCACCTCGGGATTTTTATTAAACTGCACACATGCCAGATTTGGGCTCTTTGCTCCCTTTGCTGTTATTGCACCCAGCCGGTACCATGACAGCCTTCCATTTACTTTGCTGTGCTGCTGGTACGTCTTTAACCCCGTACCTCTAGTGCTGCTGAGAACTGTTCTGCTGCTGCCGTGTAGTTCTTCTGCCCATAGCACGTGCTACCTTCCCGCAGGGTCCTCTGAAGCTCTTCATCAACCTGGGGCAAAGAGCTGCCATCGCCTGCGTTCAGAGCATCTTCTTCTTTAGACTGACAGGGTGTTGATTGTGTCCTCCTAGACACCACGGGCCTGGCAAACTCAAAGGAAATGTCCTCCTCATCCACGTAGACCAACTCCGTTTCTATGTCCATGAGGCTTTTCAGGGGAATATGAGACAGAGGTGTCAGGGTTGGCTGATTGTCAGTTCCTAATGCTGTTTCTTCTTTTTCCAAAGCTAGTTCTTCGTTGTTTTCTAATTTCCGCTTACGGCTTTTTCTGTCTACATCATTACTTTGTTTTCCTTTTTCTTCTCCCTTTTCCTCTGCCGTTTTTATTCTCTCCCTTTTCTTTTTTTCTGCTCCATCCCCAAGGTGTTTTTTGACCTCTTGCCTTGCTTTTGGAATATCATTCAATTTGTTTGCTGCTACCTTTGACTTCTTACTACTATGCGTTTGCTGAGAGGTTTTATTCTTGCCATCCGTGCCTGTGAGATTTTTTTTGAAATTCACTTTGCTTTCTGAGGCCATGACTTGAGCGAAGAAAGAGTCCTAGGAAAAAAATGAATAGTTAAGAATACCCAAATGTTGTAAAGCCCAGAAAAAGCATGCAAATGCTTTCTCCACCAAGTGTATTGTAGGCACCTTTATGAGAGAAAACTCTTCAATAGTTAGCACATAGAACATCAGACTCACATAAATTACTTTCCTGTGTAAAAATGGAAAGAATCTTAAATATTTTTGATAGCTCTTGGAAATGGTTTGGTCCTGTAGAGTAATGCCAGCGTATCAGTTTGTTATATCTGCAACAAAAAGGGAAAACCTGGCTCTTAATCAAAAGGAAAACAACCCAAACCCCCGTGACTGATTGACTCGCATTGTATGTTGTTACGGGGTGCAAAAAAATCACTGTGGCCTGATTTTTGAGAGCTGGTGAGCACAGTAACTGAGGTCAGAGAGGGGTGTTAAAAAATCAGCAGATTGGATGTTTGCCAGAGGAGCACGAGCTCCAAACTGCATTTGAGCAAAATTCAGATGCGGGTTTGGGTTTCAAAGACATTTCTCATTGAACCGTCCACCATCAACATGAGTGTTGGTAATGAGAAGCAACCCTCCCCCTGTAGTTAACAGCCTAATTTGCAGTTTAGGGAACCGCTAGTGGATCCAAATTGGTACAAGAAGGTGCAAAATCAAGTTTATAAGCCTCCCCTCAGCACCAGTTCCTGCAAAATAGGAAAGGTGACTTGAGCTGTGTTGTAAGCTTATAATTGTGCTCAGATTCAATGGAAATGTTGATTTTCATCTGCCCCTGCTGACTTCACAGTGAAAAGGTGGAAGGCACGGGTAATTTTCTTCTCAGGTTTTCCATCAATTATGAAAAGTTTAATTGTAAATAGCTGTAATGATGAGTGTCTTTCAGAATGGTTTGTTAAGCATCAACACTCAGCCTTTCACCTTGTGTTGTAGTTTAACAGACCTCCATATGTTAGTACCAGTTTAGTGTACTCGACTGGAGGTACAGATTGTAGACGAAAAGGTACGTATTAAGCGTGGTTCTGTTTGGCCAGAAAGAGATTTTAAGCAATAAGCATCGTGGGGTTTAGCGAGAGCTCTACAGTGCACCCTGCTGCACTTGTATAAAGCTGCTGGAACGTGTCCTGGATGCTTTGGTACAACGAACCCTTACTGTTTCGGGCAATGGGCATTAGGCAACAGGCAGAAATTTATAGAAGGGGATAAAGGGAAGAGGTGAAGGCATTTTGGGCCATATAATAAGCTGATACTGATTTTTAATATAATTAGTTTCAAATCTTTGTAAGGTTCCACACTCCCTCTCTTCCCCTTGCTGAGCCAGATTGCAGCCAGGACTGTCACCAGCCCTGAAGCAGGGAACTTGTTGATTCTTTTTTTTTGGTTTTTTTTTTTTTGTTTTGTTTTTTTTTTTGTTTTTTGACATTAGTTCACAACCTCTAGGCTGAAAACTTTACTGTAGCAGAACTGCCTGCGGAGAAAGTTATTCCCCTTTCCATGACTGCAAGAGAAGGAGCGAAAGGTGAGGGGATAATTGTGTGATTTAAAGTAATTTCAGCAGACTTTTTTTTTTCAGCAATGTGCTGAGCAATCACAACTCCTACTGAGTTCAATGGGGATGGAAAACCGCTGGCCCTTCCCAGATAGTGCTCCGCACTTGTCAGAATAGAGCTCAAAGGAATCATATTTATAGCAAGCTATTTTGAATGGCAGCAGTAAAGCAGCTGGAAAAGGCTAATGTACTTGCATCTGGCAGCAATTTTACCTGTTTGTAAGACATTCAATCCCTTTTTAAAACAAACCATAGCATAGCCTAAAGATTGGAAGCCGTGTTTTTCA
Organism: Nycticryphes semicollaris; assembly: GCA_013400055.1. NCBI lineage: Eukaryota > Metazoa > Chordata > Aves > Charadriiformes > Rostratulidae > Nycticryphes > Nycticryphes semicollaris. The sequence continues at coordinate 240,688 of VXBJ01005843.1, forward strand.
GTGCTGGCTTCAGCACTAGGTAATTTAGAAAATTATGATTTATCTTTGCTGTGCAGCAGAGCAGAGATACTCCAGCCAGCCCCAGCACCAGCTGATGGGATGAGCTTGATCATCCTGGTGCCCTGTCATGCCAACTTAATGGTCACGTATGGGACCTGTGATGGACCTCCCTGAGGCCCCACAGTAGGTGGCTATCTGAGATCCTGGAGGGGGAATACAGGACACGTGGATGGGCTGTTCACTAGAGGTCCTGTAGAAGTCTGGAAAATGAGTTTTAAGTGCCTACATCAGATGCAAGTTTGCAGGAATTTTCCCCTGAGGAGCCTTTGAGGAAAATCAATGGACTCTTCTCACCAGAAAGCTCACAAAGGCAAAGCCCTATATCTGATGGGGTGTTAACATCAGCATGCATGGGAAATTGGAAATTGGCTGGACCAAATTGTTTGCCATGAGATTGTCTTACGTTTAAAATAATTTACCATGGTCTTTAAAAAACCCACAAAACCAGAGTATAAACTGTGAAACACAGACCAGTAATTATTTAATCACTTCTGAGTAGTTTGCTGGTGGACCAACACCTGAAACGATCTTTGCTGCATCAAGTGGATTTTGACTGCCTCTATTGTATTTTTAGGTATTCAAACTGATTAACGTGACTTTGGGTTGTGCAATGGAAGCACATTATAACTCAGGCAGGCTCACTTTAATCACTGCCTCAATAAAAAAAACACTTCCAGGGAAAAGCTTTTAGAAAATCATTATCTTTGTCAGTTAAGTATTTTCCTGAGACTTTGGTTAAAATGTCTGTTTTTTATTTTGGAAACGTTTACTGTAAAATGCTTCTAATGAATCACTATGCAGGGGAATATAGATAGACAATTTAGCGCTATAGTCAGAAGGAAACTGCTCTAAATTCGTGAGCTCTCAAGAATGATCTTCCTGATTAGTCATAAGCAAGTTCAGCTTTTTGCATATTTGACGGATGAACTTTGCTAAGAGACCTCTGTCCAAGGCACTGCCAGCCCCTACAGCAGAGTGGTTTGTTGGGTCTATTGGTGAGGAAACCACATCTCTCCAAATGGAGAGGGTTTCACAAAAGTAAAAAAAAAAAAAATTCAGAAGAAACACAAGATCATTCATCTTTTAAAATCTTTTGGTTTTGTCTGTTGATTTTCCAAGGTATCTAGGAAAACCTTCTTGTGGAGAGTGGCCTGCCTACTAGATAGCGTAAACTTCCTTATGTGCATGATCTTATGAACCCTATTACTTATGCTTTTTGTTCTGTATCTAGTTTGATTTCTCTTTCAACACCTTCTCCTATTATCTCACATCAGATTAGAGAGGAACCTGCTGATAAATCACACTGGCACTTCAGCTGGCACCTAGTTGTTAAATTCTTTGCTAGTTCTTTGATGAGCTTTTTTTTTTCCTTCAGAATTTAAACTTTGATTTCAACCAGAAAAGCTTTTGCCCTTACAGTTGTGAAATAAAACCTTTCTAAACACCAAAGACTGCAGTGCTATCTTCCTGAATCTGCATATAGCAAGGCAGGATCACTGGGTTACATTCAGCATTGATTTAAGTGGAGGGCCAGGAGGGAGGAATTTCTTCTAGCAGTTCTTAGAGGGGATTAAGCTGCCTTGAAACTGAACCATCAGATTGCTGTTACCAGCTCTTTGAGACACGAATTCTGTGGGGCTGTGCTTCAGAAAAAGGACTGTTTCCCAGTTTCAGATAAGATATTTTGCAAACAGCACAAGTCACTGTTTTTGAGGATCGCAGCTGCCTTGCGTGGCAGAGGTTATGGTGAGAGAAGCAAATTGAAGGAGAGATTCCCCAGTGCTGGTCTGCTGGATCATAGGCTTTCCTGGTTCAGAGGTCTAGAAGGATGGTACAGCAGCTACAAAGAAGAAAGGGGTCTCGGTGATTATTTTTCCTGCTCTGAACTAGGTTCTTTACGCTGATCATTCAACAGTGGTCCAAATGGACCCATGCTCTGGCATCCAATGTGCCCCATGAACCCCTTGCTAAAACTCAGAGACAAATTAGGCATCAGATCTGGAGAGTCCAATAATTCTACTCCCCTCCTGCCCCGCTCAGAACTGGCAGAGATTTCTGTTGTCATTTTTTTGGTTTGTTTTATTTTCACTTCCTCTGCAGCATAAGGTACAAGCTGCCTTGTTCGGGATGCTCTGGCTGTACCTCATCTGCTGTCCCAGAAGCTCTAGTCATTAGTAGTCCATCTGTATTTTGTGCTCTCTGCTGTGAGTGTTCACTGCTGCGTGGTTTCTAGAGGGATAACATCTCAACATTTTTTCAGCTGGAGCATGACTGTATCTGCAACATGCGAATTTTATGCAAAGATGCCCCATCTGTCTTTCAGTGAGCTCACTTGGGTACCGGCAGCCACAGAGTTGTGTTAGCCTGATACCCCTCCATGGCTAATTCACCCTGCTAGAAGATACATATAAAGACAACTGCCATATTGGTATGCTACTTAGACAGTGATGGGACTTTTCCAGAAAGTTATAGAAACCAAACTCTTTCATCTATGATAGTCTTTTTCTCCCAGAAGGCCATTTGAAAGCGCAGGGCAGTCATCTGTTACAGTTCATTTCAGTGCAAATGTTGGATCAGGCGAAACTGCATCCAAAACTATGGAGCAAGTGTAAGAAAATTATACCACTGGTACTTGTACCAGTGTTATCCCACTCCTTCAATGTCCTCTAGTACAGACAGAGAAATATAGTACTATAAAAAACCACATCCAAAGCCCCACAACAGATAGGTCATTAGCTGCCCTCCTCGATAATAATTTCACTTATATTGAATTCCAGATATCCTGATCCATCTCTAAGGTGAGGATGCTCCAGTTTTATCACTTAAAAATGAAGCAAGATTTATCTGTATTAAATTTACAGACAGACTTTCTGAATGAGTGTGTGCACCGACAACAGCTATGCTGAGATCTGAACTGGAGATTTTTCCAGTCCATCTTTCAGCGGGATGACTTTTTAAGCACTTCCTTTACTGCTGAATACCACAAAGGCTCAGACAATCTATTGATGACGAAGGTCAGCACCTTCTTAGCAGCCCATAAAGTGAGTCTCTCACAATCAGGTTTCAGACTTTTTTAAGATTCTAGCCATTTCTTTAGGCAATGAAGCAACCTAGTTCTTTTATCTTGCTATTTTTATTGTTTGAAAGCCTGAGTCACACCTGATCTTTTTTATTTTTAGTTTTCTTTGGGGGGGGGGAGGGAAAAAAACCCTACCTTTAATGTACCTTTTTTTTCTTCAGTACTCTTATTTCTTTGTGATAGACATAAGTAATGGCTCATTCAGTGCAAAATCAGAACTCCTTACATTTTTCTTGCTGTGATAAGGGCACACTTGCCATTATTACAGCTGCATTGTCCACATTGCTGCGGTAAAGGTTTTGTCAGCACTTTCACTCTAAATACTGTTTTCACTCACTGTATTTAACCTGTTTTTATATTAAAAAAAATAATAAATTGGGCTGTGAGCTGAAAGTTGGCAAGGGTAATCACAGGGTTTTTTTCATAGTAGTTTGCAGGGCTTTAACCATATTATCCTAATTGCTCTTTGAAGCTGAAACTCACATATTAATTGTTTATGTGGTGCTGAGTACAACAAAGCACTAATCTCATTAGGCTATAGACATAAGAGAAATATTAAACCGTATTATAATTATGGTTCACAGCTATCAGATAGCTAGTCCACTAGGCTCTCTTATGCAAACAAGTAAGCTTAGGCTTATTGTTGTTCAAAGTAACGCAAATCCAGTTCCTTCTCTTACTCACAATAGCTTATGGAACTTAAGTTGAAGGTAAATATGACAGAAACAGAATGTAAGAAAGGAATCCTGGTTAAAACGCTTAACATGTCTTTAAGGATACTGTGCAAAAAAAAAAAAAAAACAAAACAGGAAATGCAATTAAAAGACTCAAGAGGAGGAGTTTTTACAAGGTATGCTAATAAAGTGGTTGTCATTGCTGCCTTGAACAGGTCTTAAACACAGGAAGGAAAAGATGGTGTGAAGATCACTGTCATGCACCCAGGAATCCAGGATTCTTCTATGAAGTAGTTGGGCATTGATTGGGGGAAAAAAAAAGAGGAAAATAGATAAACCCCTATTCCTGTCAGCTTTGGATAGTCTTGAATAGCAATGGGATCTGCTTCCTTTCCCTCCTGAATCTTTTCCCTTCTTCACTCTTTTTTTTCTCTATCCTATCTTTCGTGCTGGCATTTCTTGCAGTAAGGATATAGACAGCCATGGTCCTGTGGAACCAGCTTGAGTGATTTAAGAGGTTGCTTCTCCCAGCTGGTCAATATTACCTTTTTCTTCTACTGCTGCAGCTCCTACTGCATTTCTGTTCAAATTAAAACAGCTTAGGGTAAACAGATTCACAGAAGTACCTGGAATCTGAGCCTCATGCATTTCATTAGGCATTGAGGCAGGCTGGAAATCTCTACCATGAGCTTGGAGTACCCAGTATGTCAGCCATGGGAGAGGAGAGAAAGAGAGGAGCACAGGCAGAATTGGGAAATTTCTGCTCTGTCTGTCTTCTCCAGTGAAAACCCATCATATGTATTTCTTTGGTTTGTTGCTGTAGCCAAGGCTGTGTTCTTTGGCACGTGGCTGCCAATCTATAACCAGCATTAAGGCAAGGTTTTAAACTTTGGGGCAGCATCTTAAAGGATTGTAGTAGTCACTAGAATGGGTTAGCCAATCTCAGAAGACAGCTCAAATAAAGCTCTTAAAATTTTCCGCGTCTTTGGGGATTCCTCCTCTCCATGTATCCTTTAAAGTAATATTTTAAAACTTTTTATTATTGAGTATCACACCAAAAGTTAACTGTCAAAAATTTAACACAGAACTAGGCACCTCAATTAACTATTCCTTGTGGTAAAGATGCACAAGGATCTTATGGACAAATTATTTGAATAAAATTAGAGCTGTAAAAGGACAGTGAGCTAAAAACTACAATTGTAAGTCAAAATCAAGAAGGAATCACAATTCCCCCCAGCAGCATATCTCAGAACAGTGAGGTAATGTAAATACAGAAAAGAAGCATCAGTGATCACAAGCTGGAAGAAGGAAAAGGAAGATTCAGTTTATGGCGAGGGCTCGGGATATGTGGCTGGTAGCTAGTGTGACTAAGGAGAAATGAAGCAAGAGAAGTCGAGGACATTTTCTGCATATGTTTTTTAGGCATGGTGTAACTGTCTTCCTTGCACTCCCTTCTAGCGAAATACTTCCTCTAAGAGTGTGGGAGAAAAATACCGAGAGACAAAAGAGACAGCAGGGAGAGCATTTCAGCTCTGCGTAATGATGTCATCCTATTAGCACAAAGCCCTGCATTGTCAATTAGGGAAAAAAAGGTCAACGCTGTGTCTGACGGGGATGTGAAGCCTGGGCAGCCTTCCTTGATTGGATTCAGCAGCTCAGCTCTGCGGGAGCAGAGCGGTTCATTTTCATAGCTAAAGGGCCACTGAGAGGAAAGAGGGAGAGAAAACGGAAATTTTGAAATGGCAAAGCTTTCTACAGCAGGCTCCTGAAAAGTGGAGTTGGGAGAACAAATAATTCTTCTGTGTGAGGAACAAGGATGTATGTGTGCGCCTAAGGTATAAACAGAGCAGTGAGCTTAGGGTAATCCCTAAATGAAAAGGAATGCAAAGATTGGTCCTACAACTGAGACGTTGTGCTGAAAAAGCTTGAGAATTTTTTTTTTTCTGTTTTTTTTTTGGTACTGCAATATTTCCTAATTCTGTTGGGAAGACAAGAAAGCAATTTTTGAAGAGATTACAAAGCAAACGTCCAAGTGTCCTACTTGCTCTCATTCTGAAGGAGATGAAGAACTATTGATTTTCTGAAAAGATTGCTTTGGAATGGTGGGAGCTGAGCACTTCTAAAGAACGAGTGCAGAGGGGCAAAGTTTGGTTTAGGAGGGTTGCTGCGGACTGTGCTGTGGGCTTGATTAGATCTGCCAACATGCTATTAAGAGGTCTGCATCTCTGAACTGCTCTGGGCAGCCCTGCCTCCAGGCTGAGGCAGGAATTCAATGACAACTGAGAGTACAGAGAGAGCTCTCACTTCACAAAATAATCACATTCCTATGGGACCAGGCTCTAGGAAAGTCCAAACCCAAAGGAGAATGTTAGCAGACCTATAACAACTTCCATTGGCTATTGTGCAGTACACAAAACATATCAGCCTTCAGATCCACAGCAAATAAGGTGCCTGACACCTTGCACTGGCACTGAGATCAAAACACAGACCAAGAGAGATGTGGCTGAGGATACAGATCCTTTTCTTGCTCTAGTTATACCAGGCAAACAGGGTACCGTGGTTGAAACCAACCCACGTTGCTCTTCACCACCTCAGGATGGGTGTCCTCTTTCTGTCCCCTCAGTTTTGCTCACTAACTAGTGTGAATCTCAAAGATGTTTTAAATGGCATTACATTTTAGCTGTTGGTGTTTCTGTTCACCAAATGCAAAACTCCACTGCTAACTCCTGTGATGTTTTATATGGTAAAATGTTAACTGCAGCATCCAAGCTTCTAACTAGGACTGCTCCCTCTGAACAACTTTGGTGGTGACCTTTCCTTTCACTTACGCTATGTAACTAGAATGAAGCCAGGGTGTACAGTAACTTGGCAAACCAGTGCTGGATCTTTGTAACTCACCACTATTATTGGACACTTAGTAAAAGATCTAATATCTTTGTGCAACTAATTCATTGCTCTAGCACTAACACACACAAAAAAAAAAGCTCCCCAAATCAAAGTCAACCAAAGGCATAACAAGCAGAAAAGGAAGGCATGAGAATGGGAAAAAGAAGAAAAGGAAGTCATCAAGTAGGTAGAAACTAAGCAAAGGTTTAAAAAAGGCCATCGTCTCAAGACACAACGTGAATTTTAGTGGTCTGAGGGTCTATCTTCCTTCTGAATGTCCTTCCATATTGACCTGCTTCCCTGTAGGGGGAATCTCCCAAGGTAGGTATCATTAACTGGAATTCCTTTTTCTCGTCTTTTGTTGTTGTGGCTTTTATTTCTTTGGTATTGTTCTTTATGACTGTTGTATCTGATTTCCAATGTAAGAGCAATAAATGGAAGAAAAAACATAAAAACAGAGTACAATGCAGGGTGAGGGAACAAGGGAGAAGACAGCAGGTGCTGGCAAGACCCTCCTGGTTTTTCCGTAATGAGGATGCTCTTACAGCAGGGGTGCATGGAGACTGCAGCCTAAATGAGAAATCTTAAAGACCTAGCCCAGATCTTCCACTGGTATAAATCAACACTGACCTGTCCCAAAGATTTTAGCAAGTCTGGAAAGATGGAAGCTGATGAACCTCTTGACTACAAATGGGTTCCTATGATTCATCTTTGCAAAGACGGCCATGCAAACAGCATACGTCTCTATCCCTCAGCAAACAAAACTAAATTCTCCTTTGCCAAGTTAGCTACTGAATTTCTATGACCCCAGCAGTACAATTTGTCTTGAAGCTTCTGCTCAAGTCACCCTTAAAGGCAGTATTGAAATTCTTCTGCTTGGGTTATGGAGGCTAATAAAGACTCTGGTAACTGGTGGGAGGGCACTGAAGCATTCATGCATATGAAATCATATGCACATCTATAACCTGAGATTTTTCTAATGCCATGAAGAGAAATGCAGAGCTACTCACGCTTAATTCTCTCAAACTTTCAGAGCTGTTTCTAAACTCAGGTATTCCTGCAGTGAGAGACAGTTACAGAATCACAGAATCTCAGGGCTTGGAAGGGACCTTGAAAGATCATCTAGTCCAATCCCCCTGCCTGAGAAGGAACACCTAGATCAGTTAAACAGGATGCTTACAAAAAACCCCAAAGCAAACGTGGTGGAGGGGTTTGTTTCCAAACCAACTTCTATTTACCTTCCAAAAGCTGTTTTAACAATTACTGTTCATTGAAGGTATGGGTTAACCTGAAACCTAGAGTTGACTTTATAGAGTGGATTATGCATACAGCAGTGAAAATTGTAGGTTTCATAGGAGTAAAGAGAGAGGGAGAAATTTTTCTGGTGGCCATACGGCTTGTTGAAATAGCCAAAGCATCATCATCATCATCAGGGACTAATCTGGCTTGGAGTCTGCCTGATTAAAAATAAGAGACAATAATTTTCTTATGGCTCCATAATTCAATTGAATAATTCAGTTTGTTATCTAATACTACTTTGTCAGGCAGAATGATCTGTATGTCGAAAGCCCTGTTCAGGCATAAACTAATTAGTTTTCATGGTAGGACCAGTCCTGTGAAATACTGTGCTTCTACAATGTAAGAGAAATTGAGGAAGCACAATAACTCACAGGGTGAGGCTGAATTTCCCATTAGATATGTAATTAAATACTACGAGTCCCACTGGGATGCGGAGATGTTAAGCAGAGATATTAAATGAGTTAGCCATAGCTGTGCATCGGTCCCTTTGGCTCCTGATTCAGAGCACAATGGTGGCAGACCCATCCTCTAGACTCCTTCATACCTTTAAGGGTTTTCATCTCGGATACAACATTTCCGCAGTAATATTAGACAGAATGAGGCAAAATTCAGGGGTCAGAATATATGATAAAGCATTTAGATAGTTTATCTATCCACCTCCTTATTTCACTAGCAAATGTTCAAGGTATGCCTATTCCTTTTCTCTCAGTGTGGAATAATGAACTTTAAATATTCCTGGGAAAAAAAGAGAGCCTGGGAGGAATGAAAAAGAGAAAGGCAGAAAGATAAAAAATGTTATGTGACACCAAGTGATGGACATGTGAGTAATTTGAGGATTATATTAATTAAAAAGATATTTTAATACTTTCCAGTGTCATCATTATAAACCTAGAAAATCTAGAGTTAGGGTTTCTGGAGGATTTTTTTAACCCATGTCTTACAGCTATGCGTTTCACCCTTAATTGCTTTGTAATTTGACACGCAGCAGTTTAATAGTGGCAGCTGAAGCAAGTGCAGTAACCACTGAGAGCTAAAGCATGCACAGATGAGAGCTCCTGACAGGCAGAGCTTCAATTCAGCAACTTTGTGCAGGCAATAGAACTGTAACATAAAAGTTAGCAGGAAAGAAAAGGTTGGGGAAAAGGACTGGCTGAAATAGCTCAGATTAACATTCAAGGCAGTTCTTTGACAGCTTTTAGTTTCTTAGTATGGCTTCTGGTTTTAATTTCTGCTTTTAGCTTGGTGTCTTCATTTTTCAGGGAAGAAATTGCCTTTTGTGCAATTATTTTAATCTCTGTGAAAGTTTATTATCTCTGCTGCATTATTTTTGTCAATATGAATTTTAACCTTGAAGTGCTACCAGAACAGTAGAGAATTTTTTCTTCCTTCCCTTGATGAATAGAAAGGTACATGGCGCACATTCTGTAGGTAGAGATTTCCCATTCAGGATGTGTGAACCAACCTGAGCTTTGACATGCTTATTTGCAGCAACACAAATTTGTAAAAGCAGTGACAGCCAAGAGAAATCCACTGGAGGTTGTCGGATCGAGCAGTTGATTTTAACAGGGCTTTGTTCATTTTATTAAGCGTGTGGTTGGTTCTTGCCTTTATTTCCTAAAAAAACTACACCAAGAGTGGAGCCAATGGTGTCACAGTTTAATGCTGATTCTGTAGCCCGTGCTTTTGTAACCTTTAAGCTGTACCACCCAGATGTTTCATTTTATGACCTTCCTGAAAAAATTCTGGAAAGCTCCAATAGACGCAAGATATTGCAACCTTGAATATTAACTTGTAATAAAGTGACCGAAGATGTCACATCAACTGAAAGAGAACTATATCAGTTCCCTTTGTCCAGCTGATTTTGCCAGAAGAAAGTTGAAGAGTTTGATGTGGCTACATCTGGGATGCAAACATCATGTTACGGGCTTTCCCGTTAGCGGAGATCTTCCAGGTTGTTCTCTTAGCTCTGAAACTAAGACATAAAGAGGAGCAGGGGTTTGAGATTGCTTTTGTGTCTAGCATGCAGGTGACTTTTGGCCAGGACCTCAATCTATTGAATTAACAGCCTATAGTACATTGAGATCCGGGAGCTGAATGACGATGCTTTGCCCTTTGTGACGTCTGTTATTCTAAATCCCCCTGGTAGCTATTCTTCTGAGGGTCTTACAAGGTGGCTACGGAAGACTGGTGGATGTAACTTACCTATGTTGGTTTTAAGTTATGTGTAAAGCATGTTTCAACATTATTTTAAATTGTTTTTACCTAATATCAACCTTTTCATGAAAGAGCCAACGAGAACCGAGGTGTCAGTCACCCTCTCCAGGCTTCAGCGTTAGGTTCCTCCTCTTTGATGCTGTGTTTTCTTCTTCACTGTTACTGTCTTAATGTTGACCAGTTCTGGACTATTCATTTAAAAAAAAAAAAANAGCATTTGCTGCTGTCAGAGTGGCTCTGGTTTGCAGAAGACAGTAAATATCAGGTTTTTCATTTGTAAGGCTAAGGAAAGCCATTAAAGCTTTAACCCCCAGTTATTCACAGCAAGGCATCATTTCGGAGGATGCTGGAATTAAGCTAATAAATAAGTAAGGGGGCAAAAAAACCACCCAAAACCACACCAGAAAGCTAAAGGCAGGGACTTTGAGCAGGGCCTGCTTTGCATCCTGGCTTCTGTGAATTCTTGCTGCAGCTGCTCTTGCAGCTGCATTATTTTCAACATCAATCTGAACGATGCTATGTAATAGCCTCGTTACAGAGGGACTAAAGAGCTAACAGAATCCTAAAATCTTCAGACTTTTTATAAAATTTACATCCCGAAATATCATGTTTAAGCTATTTTTCAATGTTTGAATTTAAATAGGCACAATTAGAGTTGATTTTTGTTTTGTTCTTCAACTGGTAGTTATTACATTGAGCAAGTATTCCTTGCGGTCATGGTCCTGCAAACACACACATGCAGCATCTTAATTTTATCGGAGTGAGTAGTCTCGCAGAGTTGCATAACATTAGGCATGCAAACAAGCAGTTACAGAGCTGGGGGGGGGCTTATATTTATAATGAAGAAAGGTGGAATGCAGCAAAAATATTTTACATTGACTTGTATGCATATTCTTTCAAAACAACAAAGGTACGTGGAGTTTCCTCGTTGTTGGCTTTACTTGCCCTTTCAACCAGTTGGCAAAAGCCCCGATGACTCTGTTAGAACAAAGATAAACTGATGCAAAACACTAAAAATTTTGCTTTTAGATGTGTCCGGAGATTGGCCATAAAATTTTGTCAGTGTCCCATTTGAATACTATTACCACAGTATTTAATCTATATTTCCTAAATAGTTTTGCAAGCTTAGGTATGGATATCCTGGCAATGCCACCAATTAGCACAGATGTAACTAATGACTATTTAAGGATTAGGCATCATAAAGGGAACATATGTAATAAAATACTTAACTTATTGATCCTACTGTAATGCATTGAGGTAGCATAATTCCTGCTAACAGTGCAAATAGGGAATGAGCAGTACGGCCACCCTGAGATACAGCAGACCTCATCTTATTGAGCAAGCCGTTTATAACTCAGCTTCTAGAAGGTATGCAATTAGACAACAATCTCAGTGTTATTTTAGAATACTTTCTCTAGCCCTCCTGGCTGCAGGAAAAAGCTGGGAGATGTAACTCAAGCATTATGTAAAGGCTCAGGAAATAAAAGAAAAGAAATCAAAGGATGTATTTGTTAAAAAAAAAGTACCATTTCTGTCTAGATAGATGTTCCTGGTTGCCTGCCTGAGGATATTTAATGTTTAATGTTAACAATATTGAATGACACAAGGATGTTTTTATTGGTTTGGTACTGTAATAAGAGCAACTTTTTTTTTTTTTTTGTTCTTCATTCTAATTATATTTTTCATGCATCTTTCTGGTAAATGTGGGCAGACCATGTGATTTCTGTGCCTCATGGAGCTAATAAGACTTCACTTCTTTCCAGTGCCGCCTGGATCAACTTACTAACATTTGTGAAACACAAAGGAATTAGAATGATGAACATCCTATAAATAAATAAATGTATCTCCATTATTAGCCAGGAAAGCTCTGTTTTGTTTCAAGAAGTGATTACTGAAAACGCTTTGCCATGTATTTTATCAGCAAACAAGATGACATTAAGTGGCAATATGTTAAAATTAGTTGCCTTCCATTCTTTCAACTTTACTGGAAAAAAGTAACATTTTCTTTTCAGATTGTATTTCCCCAAGTATAAAACAGATGCATTTGGATAAATAGATTTGGAACATATTATTAAATTAAATGAAGAAAAGGAAACATAATGAAATAAAATCCAAGTATCTGGGAAAAAAAAAAAGCTCTTTTCACAGGCCTGGAGTGGAAATTTAATGTTCCCTCTCTACTTTATCCTAGGACGAAGATGACAGGTATTCTGTCATCTTCCAAAGTACCATCTGAGATGCCACTTCTGATCTGAACAAGAATGGGTGTCCATTCATGGAGAACCAATTCAAAATCCAGTTAAATGCATTAAATCTATTTCTACACTGAGCACATTGTTTGTGCTTCATACATTTACTACTATTATTGCAATAAAATTAAATGGTGCCATCTGAGATCAGGTTCCTATTATACTTCTACATATTCATTGTAAAAGATGTTTTTCAATAGAACAAGCAGAGGAAAGAAATATTCCTTGGGGTAAAATAGGGTACGGAAGTGAAGTGCAGAGAAATTAATCCTACTCAGGAGGCATGTAGAAAACCCGTGACATATCAGCTTCTCGCTTTTAGGGTTCCTGCAGTTGCCTTCCCTAAGCTCCATTAAAAGGTAGTCAGCTCAGCACCCTCATACTCGCCTTGGGGGATCTAGAGGAACTCTTCCCATTGGGGAAGGAAGCTCTTCCCGTTGGGGAAGGACTTGGGAAGTGAAGAACTGGCTCAGCCCAAACCCTTGAACTTTTGGGAGCACACAAGTACAAGCACAACAGGGGGCTGCACGATTGTCCCTGATGAAGTTGGTCCTAAGTGTTCTTACAGCTTGTCCCACCCTAGTCATTCCGCTCCAGCTCTTCCTTGTGAATGTTTTCTGACCAATATCTTGCAAATGGAAGAAACTGGACCTGCTGGAAGGTGTTGTACTTATATATAATGGGAAATCTGTATCCCCACAAACCTGACTTTCACCACTTGCATCTCTGGCCATTGAGCATCAGCAGAGGTTTCTTCCCACTTTGGACGGCTGCAGGAGATATATTCATGCTCCTTTGGACCTGAGCTCCACTGATGTATGTGACTAAAAAAGGAGTTCTAAAATAGGTTTAGAAAAGGGTTTTAAGTAAGGTCCTCATTAATTTGTAAAGAGACTAAATTGCTGAACACACTTAAATCAGAGCAACTTGTTAACCCTACTTTTTAAAGAAATTCTGCAAGTGCATTTAAAAAATGCACTAAAATGTGAAGTCTCCACTGCTTCTAACCCAGACAAAACCCATAACTGCAGGTCACAAAACAGAGCTGATGGAGGAAGGCACACTGGAGCTTTGTGCACAACTTGGAACACTGCAAAAGTTCAACAAGTGTTTCAGGAGAAAATGGCATAAACCTCACAGACATCAGTCCCACCCCAGTGCCAAGCTACTCTCTTAGGTGACAAGGCCTAAAGACTCCCATGAACAGAGGGAGACAGGTGAATAAGAAACACAGACCAAAATCAGCACAATTAATCAAGTAACTAAGATACGAAATCTCAAAACAGAACAAATGTGCCATATTGCTAAAAAATGTTGTTTTGCAGATAAATGAATAAATTTACTTTCAAGCCAGGCTTTTTTTTTTTCTTTCTTTTCTTCTCAACCCTCTGCCCATTGGCTTCCCCAGGTACAATTTAGATATGGCATCTAAATTTCCCTACTTTAGCTACGCAGCTGAGGTGAAACCTAGATAAACGAATCATTGCATCCTAACTGCTCTTACTGATCTTCTGGCTCCAAAGTGTAGATCAGAGCACAACAGTGGGGGGGAAAAGTGCAGCAGGGCTAGAGCAACCAAAAGGGGAAAGAAATAAAATGGAAAAGCCTAGGGATGCAGTAAGAGGGGAGAAGCAATGAAGATCTGAGGAGGGAATAGAGAAGTAAAGGAAGATGATAGGAGTGTGAAACGTGGTTGGATGATGAGTAGAATTAATGAAACTGAGTCTTTGTGGCTGGGCTTTCTGGTGTCTAACAGCTTGCAAGCTCTGATCGAAGCTTTCCCTGTGGCTGGAGCATTCACAGCGCCTCTCCCTCGTTTGAATTTTCCTCATGTCTGTTAAGGGGGTTGTTCATGTTGCAGTAATTTGAAGATAGGATCCAGGGAGATAAACAATAAACAATAATTAAACTGTTTTCCTCAAAAAAATAATAATGCTGTAGTTAGAATGAAATGGGAATGGAAGGAAGATGCAAAATGGAAACAAAAGTGAAATAGAAGAGAAGACTCTTCTCCATCTAAATCTTCAAGGATGATTCTTTTTTTTTTTTAAAAAAAAAATTAAATGACTAATGGGAAAGGAATGTATGGTTGTTGAGGTATGGTTGAAGTAAGTGCCTAAAAAGCTCCATGTTGACAAATGAGCTCCCTCAATGGAGATGGCTGAGATGTAAAGAGATTGATTTTAGGTGACAGAAAGAAACAAGGCAGTCTGGGTAGGCGGGAGAGGAGGTGATTGGAAGAAACCCATTGCGGTCTCTGGAAAGTGTTGTTGCTGGACTGTAAATTTGAGTGAGGTGAAAAAAATGAAAAGTTGCTCCCTCGTTAGTCCCCACCCCGTTAAGCATGAAAGTAATAGAGGAGGAGACGTGGGTTTCCTCTGTGGTGGTCAGGAGTCCTGCACCCCATTCACAGGACTATCCTCACTGCAAGCACCAACGCTACAGCCAGCTCAGGAAAAGCAAGATATTAACACCCTGTTGTTCCTCAAAGGGAAATGTTCCAGATGTGATAACCCAGGCCCCACCTAGAGCCCTTCAGAGCACGGGAGAGACAACAGCAGCTTTCTCACTTACCCGCTAGGTCTCCATCTGCTGTTGGCAGCTGCAGGACCAAGCGGAATGTTTCAGGATTTGAAAGACAACATTCCAGGTGTCCTTGGAGACACCACCACCTGGTGTCGCACACCTCCCTGTGTCCTAACCACCTGCTGTCCTTGGCAAACCTTTTGTCTACACCACCCTGTGTCTCTCTATATCCCTGGTGTTCCCTGCATCCTTACCGCCCAATGTCCCCGCATCCCCACCACCCTGTGCCCCCATTCTGTCCCCACTGCCCAGTGTCCCCTCCTCCACCTGCATGGTGAGACCCCAGGCTTGGTCATGACTCTGTGGCTAAAAGCAAAGGTGGCAAATCTGTGTTGCAAATGAGTTCCCCCAGGCTAAGTAGGAAGTCCTGCCCACCCAAATTTCATTATTTATGATGAGTGACGGCTGTATATGGGCCAACAAATTTGAAACTCTTTATAAACTTGGTTGAGGTTACTACTCTCAACTTCCTTGTTGGCAATCAAGATCTGATCAAATTTTTAAAGCATTTTAACAATGTGCATCTTCGTATAACAAAAATGTAAAACAAAAAGAGAAGCAAGAATTACAAAAGGGGAAGTAATCAGCAGGCTTATTATAGACACTGTCAGGTTGCTCAAGTCCCCTGATTTAAGTTAAAAAAAGAAAAAAAAAAGTACTAGTGCAGATGGATTGCTCATACGATGTATTCAAAGTTGCTAGTCCAAACAGCATAATTTCTAAGGCTAAGCATTCCCTATACAGCAATGTTTGAACCGAATGCTTTTTATGGCTGCGATTAGTTCGTATAGTTGCGTGATTATGCACATGGGATCTGATTCACAGGATTGCTTCTTTCTTCCTTGACAAAAGATAGATGTAAGAAAAAGCCTAAAAAGGTTTGTGCAGGTTAAAAATATTCATGAAAAGTAAAACTTCAGGTTTAGAAAAGCCACATAAGGAGAAAAACTGGAGTTTCTAGATCTTTTGAAATTTCTACTGTGCAAAGAGTTGTAGTGTTTAAGGCTCATAAAATAGATTAAGAGTCCAGTGACATACAAGAGTGGATTTTTTTCTCTGCTCTCTGTTTGGCTATATATCAATAGGTCCTCTAGGCAGAGGAAGAGTCTTGCTGACTACATCAAAGATTCCCTAATAGGAACAGACCTTAAAAAATAAAAAGTGGGCCTACTTGAAAAAATGTTTGTCAGGTATTTTTTAGTGGAGATTTTGTTACTTTGTTAAAAATATGTACACGTACCCTCAAACAAGAAAATAAACTAGTTGTGCTTGATTAAAATATGACTGATCTGAGAAACAGGCTCTATCAGTCTCTGTGATACAAAGCCTGAACAGGGAGTGTGAATTAAACACAAGGACACGAAGTGTTGAGACCACACCTTTCACAAGACATTGAAACAAAATTCTCAAATCAAAATGCTTTCATTTTTGTGTCCAAAATGGTTTGTCTTAAATACTTCTAAGAAAAATAGCAGGTAGCCAAAGGCAGGCCGGGAGGAGAGAGGCTGGCACAAAAGGCAAGGCATTAACTTCCAGCATGGGCAGCCTCCGGACGGGAGCATGGCCCTTGGTGAGATGACTCATCACGTTGCTGCCATGTCCCTCTGAGAGCAGTAGAGAAAACAAGCATTGGCATCACATTCTATCGCAGACCTTTTCCGGTGAAAAGCTGGGCTGCTACATTATTTTGTGAAAGTATGTTTTTTATAGTTCTCAGATGACTACATGGCTCTTCCACCTTTGAAGAGACGCAATGCGCCGGCCTTGTGTTCGAAGGTAGAAGTGCATATGGCCATTGTTCGTTTTGGGATGTTCCAGAAATAAATCATAAAGGACCACAGGAGAAGTAAGTGCTTTGGGAACCGGAGGGAAGATGTACTGGCCAGGGAGGATCACTGATGATCTCTTTGCTTTTCATTTATATCTCACAATTTCCCACTACTGACTGGGTTAAGTTTTGCCAGGCGATTTCCGTGTCAGCTACAGATCATACATGAACGGCAGCTTTTGTTTGGACTAGGAGCTGTCTGAAAACCTCCTCTAAGAGGCCTAGTGTTAGGAGGTAAATCTCCTCTCTTATCAAGATTAATGAACACGAGCAGAGTCTCATGCTCAGGACACCATGGAGTTACGCAGCTACTGTTAAATCCTTAGGGAGGCAGTTAACTTTCTGGTAGCTGTGCCCTTCATAAAGCATAGGCTCTTGCGTTATTGGTAAATTAGCATGTTCCCATATCCAATAACTCTGAGTAAGTGGCATATTTAGAGCATCTCTCATAACATTAAGAAAAGGTTTCTGCTGTGCTGTGGTGATGGAGAACACTTTGTGACACCCTGGAATTGAATCCCCTTATCCTGAACATACCCTCTAGCTTTGGATACCCCCACACTTACTTCCTGGAAAACACATTCATTTGGGAGGCCTATTTGTTTTAATGCCTTTAACTGCCTACATCATCCCTGAGAAAGGATGAAGCTGTGATATGTTGGCACATTAGTGTAAAAATCAGGATAATGCAGGACTGAGGTGAAAACGAGAGGTATCACTAACACTCAGGCCAGTGGTTGGGAAGGAGAAGCCCAAGGGAAAAGAGTAACTTCTATCCCTGCAACCGTTTAAAAAATAATGGTAAAAAAGACCAGCAAAAGGTTGGAGGCATTTAGTCCTTAATGCAGCCAGGCTCCTGCCCCTCCCCTCCCTGCTATTTTTAAACAAATTACTTTTAATATTACCTAGACATTAATGTTTTAGATTGGGTACTATTCATGCTTCATAACTGCTTTTCATAAATGTTTTAATGGGTCCAGGCCCAATTCCACTGAGGTCAATTAGAAGATTCCAAATAAATCCTTCCTTCCCCTCCTCGCATTAGTATGCAGCTTGTGAGAGGGCTGACATTGGTCTGTGCTTTTATCTTAAAATAATCCAAAAGGCGATTTTCCTATGGGAAGAACTATCACTATATAATTTGTGGGTGGTACTTAAAGGGATGTTGCCCAGGTAAAAACACTTATCTTTAATTTAGAGCCCAATTTTCAGACATGCTGAACACAATTCTACCTGAAGTTAAATATAGGCTTTGGTGGTCAATACCTCTGAAAACCAGAACCATAATTTTTAACATATCTCATTTTGTCTTAGGCTTGTATTGTCCAGAATTAGGTTTAAAGTAATTTGGAAGTGCATTTCAGTGTGTTCTTTCTGCAAATATTGTAGCAAAATGAAGTGGTATATTACTATAAAAATATGTTCTGTTTTATTTATGTCTTCACTTCATGCCTGTGAATATCTGACTTTAATGAAATTCATTTTTAAATGGAACTCAAACTTTAAATAACTAAAGCATCTTTCTTCGCAAGAAAAATATAGTAGGTCTTTGGTCTAATATGCCATAAAAAAATGGAGGATGAGCTGTAAAATACCTTGGGAAATATTGATTTTTTTGTTTGTTCATATTATGGATGGCTAACTGGATAAATACTACTATGGCTTGGTGCAGAATTCTGAGCTTAAATTTCTGCTGTACCTCTAAACTTGCAGTAAGTTCTGGGGCAAATATGAAGCCTTAAGTCTTTGTACTACACATGCTTAAGTCTCTGAACTCCAAAGGTCTAGCTTTAATCAGAACTACTTTGACAATACTCCTTTAATGCTCTTTAAATGCCATTTTTATAAGTACTTTTTGGCATACTTTAACTGCAGCCTTTCACATTTGTCTAGGATGTTTTAAGAAATTGGAAATGATTTCTGGTATTTGAAACCAAGCTTGAAATTGTGCTGAAAACACAGTTCTCTCAGCGACTTTTCAGCTGAATTAATTACAATAGAATCAAGCTGTGGCATGGGGGACAAGAAACATCTGGTGATAACCTTGGCTGATCTTACTGTAGATTATATTCATGAGTCTGAATAGTTTTCTGGACATACTGATATAGTCATTATGCCCGTTTTCTATTTATGTACTTGTGATGGCTTTGGCCATCTTGACAAAAAAATCCCACACTTAGGTCAAGGACTCTGAAACCGTTAGCTTTCAGTGAGAAATTACTTGTGGACTCATTATATGTTTATTGTTGAAGGCTCCTTGTAATAGGAAATCTGTTTTGTACATTAGCACTGTACATCATTAGCTTTGTATATTCCAACTGGAACTATTAGAAACACATCTTCCTCCAAGAAGAGAACTTGAAACAATTCAACAAAAGAAATAGGAAATCAAGCTGTGCTATTCTTTTCATTGTCTTCTAGTTATATTATCTGTGTATGTGTATATGTACTGAGGAAATTTAATGGCTAAATAGCTTCAAGATAATTCTAGCTTTTAAAAAGCAAATAGAAAATCATCACTCTGTGAAGCTGAAGCAACCATACAGCACTGGGAAAAAAATCCACATGTGCCCAATACATAGCTATATTGCCATTTTTATTGTCAGCTGCCCCGTGCAGAAGCAAAATGTCACCCCTACAATCTGGTAGCGTTCTCTGTCCCCTCTGATGAGGAGTAAAGGATGGGAATGGATGCCGGACAAACAAAAGCCAAGCTGTTTTAGATGTCTTCTGAGTGCCAAAATAGTTCTGGTGATTTAAATTTTAGAAACATATAGCGCTCAGACTACCTGAAAATTGAAAACAAAAACAGAGTAATCATGTACATAAACACACTAAATCATATTGAACTTTCCAATAAAATAAAAAATCCTGACACTTGGTGGAAGAAATGTTTTCAGTTGACGCAGCCTCTCAGATAAAAAGGGACAGCTTCATCATACTGCTTTCTTCTTCTGCAACCACATCCTTGCATCCGCTTCTCCTGAAGCATCAAACCATCCTGACTTGGGCAGATTCCAGCTGTAGCATAGATGGGTGCTTGACAAAGGAGAAATTCTGTGAAATGGGTCCATTTGGGATGTACCCCCGGTCTCTCTGCTCCCTCATGCATGGCAGGTTTGTGACTGAGTGAAATTATTCCCCAGCTTCTGCTTGAGCTTCTTTGAGGGCTTCCTCCCAGCACTCTGCTGCATGAGGCAGAGCAGAATTGTCTCACTACATCTATGGTTTTAAACTTACCTGCTGCAGCTGGGATTCTGCAGAGGCACCACGTTGGATGGAATGGGTTCTGAAAGACTATAACAAATAACACTACCTGTTTGCAATAGGTGGCACACGTAACATTTTTTGTGTTTTCTAGAGGCAATAGGAAGGGGAGTGATCTTGGCTTTGTATAGAAAATCCATACAAATATTGTCTCTTCTGCCAGAGAATTCTTTTTTTCTTAGATCTTCAAGTCTTAAATTTTGGTATACCCAGATTTATGGCGCTCTGCCACTGTATTTATTGTAAATTGTAAGAGTTTTGCTTAGTTGCAGGTAGCTACAGGGTTTTAACAATCTGTAGAACTTGATCACTGAAGCACTGTTTAAATAAGAAAAAACATCTATAAAATCCTTTTGACCTTCATGATATCCACAAATACAGCAAACCTGTTTTACATTAGATTTTAGAGATACTCAGGGTATATACATTTTACATTATGCGGTTAGTCCAGGAGAAAACTGTTTTTCCCTGCATATCAGATACATCTAGACATGTATTAAGTGTCTTCTGAGTCTATAAAGAAATGTTTTTATTCTACTTAATAAACGTGGGCCTGATTCTCTTATTTTCACTGCTGTCATTTCATTGACTGCTGCAGAACTACAGCTGCATCATGTCTATGAAAATGATAAACCCAGTGTTTTTTTGATCACAGTATGTAGCCTAGAGATACAAGGGAGACCTTACTTAAAAGTCTCATGCCAGTTGCATTAAATCTTGATGCAAAACTGAAAGTTAACATTTTAAGAAATGTGTATTGTAAATAGTTTATGAAGAACATTTTTTTCTGGTTAAGCTACTGGTATTCAAGACTTCATATGATTTGTTGGATTGAACTTAAAACTCCCAAATATGGTGTTAATTCTTCCCTGGGGATTTTGTATATTTATGTATATGCGGTCTCTTTTCTTTAGCTGTATTTGAAAGCTATTTCACAGTACAATGAGGTCCTAATTTTTACAGCCAATCAAAGCTGTGCCTTCCATGTAATCAACTGTTTGCTTGTACAGCAGAACAAAGCAATACCCTATGAAAAATTAAGTTGTATTTATTTTTTAATATAGTACTCAGAATATTAGGTATATGAATCACATAAACCAGAATCTAATTAAATTATCAGTTCCCACAGCAAGTTCTGCATGTTCTACAAATACATCTGAAATTGTATTAATCATATCCCTGCTTATGAATTCCCCAAGCTAAAGCTTTTGATGTTGCCCGCTAAATTCTCAGCAGAAATTGCAAAAATCCAAATACTAACAGGGCAACTGAAACCACCCCATTGCTTAAACAACGGTATTTTTTCAGTGATAAATTCTGACTCTCAAAATCATGCTCCTGTTTGGCAACCAAAGGATATTTGCAAACATGGCAGGCTTTTCTGCTCTGGGCTCATGTTTGGCACAAAAATATGCAGCAACAGGGAACAAACTAATCAAAAAACCCATCCAGATTTTTACGAGTGTTTGTCAGTCTGCCTTTTTTCCCCTTAAGCCACCAGGATTCAGCATTAAAAAGGTGCGTTTGGTAACTGAGGAGCTTGTTCTCCAGCTTCATTTATCACAGCTGGACATCAAGCAGATATCTCACAACACATCATCCCGGCTGCTGTCTAAGCAAAGGAGGTACAGACTGTCTCCTGACCTGCTGCTCTGGGCTAGTAGGCAGTGTGTCCACTTGGACTTTCCTTCGGGAGCACTTAAAGGTGTTCAAACAAAGTTACCCACCTGGTACTATCCCAACATTGACATCTAAGCCTAAACAGAGAGGAAAAATCACTTGTGAAGCAACTGTTCTCTTTTCCTCCTGATACACCTCAAAGCTACGTACAACAGTTTTCCTGTCTAGTTTAGATCTACTATTCAGGTTTGGAATTTTCTTCCCTTTGCAGTGTTGAGCCAATGTCAGGAGAGGACAGCTGCGGGAGAAAACAAGAAATTCCTCATGCATTTCAAATTCTTGAAGTCATTCCCTTTGTATACAGATAAAATTTCTGTACAGAAAGTACATTCCAGTCATATATATAACCTGAACATAAAACCGGGTGAGTAACAGCAGCAAATATCTCTCAAACAGACATGGATCTGCTGGTCATGTTTGTACAATAAACGATGCTGAGACTCGGTGTTCCACAGACACACTTAAAAGATACTTCATTCATAAAAATAGTTGCGTTACAAAATACAGCTTATAAGTGTAATTGTCTGGTTGACCCAAAATTACACAAATATTTGGAGTGTTCATCCCTTTTCCCATTTGTCTTAACACAGAAAAATTTAAGCTGCTATTTATGGTACTACATGCCTTGATGTGGCATTTGCATGTATCAAGTAATTATGTACCCGCAGACACAAGTTGCGAGCGGTTCACAAACACTATGGGAGAAAAAGGGATACAGGTGAGAACCTGAAGCCCAAGCTGATGAAGGCTTGTTTGAAGGTGTTTAAGTTCTCATAAATTATGTTGGCATACTGTGTTACCCACGTTGAGCCATAGACGAGAGAGAAACCAACGGTAGTTCTGCAAGTAATGGTGATATGATTGCTCGTGATCACTCGTGATCATCTGAACATACTTTCAAAGTGCCTTGTCTTGCTGCAAAGATGGTTTGGGTTGTAATTTGAGGGTTGCCCTGAATAATGTTGTGTCTGCTGGCAAAATTTTGAATATGAGTACGCTGCTGCTGTTAATTTGATTTGGCTGGTTTCTCAGAGGGTGTGAACTAAAGCTGAACTTACTATTACTCATCAGTGGCTAACACAAGCACTTTACAACAAATAGACTAGCTCCATTTGAGTACATTTCAGGGATTTCCTTTGTGTATTCAGAAAGGACAGGCAAATTATTTCGAAATTAAATGTGTAGAATGACCCAGTTTATTGCAGCTTAAATAACTGTGGAACACATCTTTGAGAAATCCCAGATCCATAGAAAAATACATTACCTGCAAGGGTGTAATAATGCTGAAGGGCTGGCTATTTTTCCTAAGCTAGGCTAATTCAAGAGAAGTAAAGTGAGTACAGCTTACTTGTATTCTCTCTGTAGTATAGCATCTGCCTGTGGTCACACAAAAAGTCTGTGATGGGGCATGAAAGTAAATCTGGAGCTTAGTCCCTCTGTAGCATCCTAACGACTGAAAAAGAGAAGCCAGCAAAAAAACCCAAAAGAGTAGAGAAAGCAAGTAGAGAATAAAGGAACTTCCTCCCTAGTTATCTCCTCACTTTATATTTTTATGTCTTTTAGGTTTTGAAGTCCTTGCAAAAATTTTTCCTTGTAGCATAGTTATCTTCAACGCAAAATTATCTGATATCCCACTTATCTGCAATTTTAGAAGTCTTCGTGCACCACATTCATATCTAGCAATTGTTAGAATGATGACTTTATCAGTTGCCGATATTTGTTCATTCAATATGCAACAGAAAGTAATCTTAGCTCAAAGAGTTTTTAAAAATATTTTCCATAGAAGTTAATGCCTGAAATACATGAAATAAAGTTCAGCGTAATTAATATAGTAAAAGTCTCAGTCACCAAAAGGAAATTGCAGAATGTGGGTGTCATGCTGCTACCTGTTGCCTAGCAATGTTGCATACGTGTGGCACAAGATTGATAGATATCACCCACTCAGATCGCTGGATTCAGACCTTCACCGCCGAGTTGTCAGTTGGAAAAACTGCCAAGAATCAGAGAGAGAAATAACAGATGGGAATACAAGCATCGCAGAGCAACTTCGTCTCAGTGTCCAGCACCACACTAGCCAAAAGATTGGGGATGTTCAATTTTATTGAGTCTATTGTTCCAAAGGTCTATGTGACTATATACATGTATATAAATATGCATATAAGAATACTTGCCTCCTAGCTAGGTATATCAGGGTCGTTCAAGTTGAAGTAATGATATCCTGAAATTAAAACGGCACTTCAGTTTCATAATTTTGAGTGACTCACGCTGCATTACCTTTAAGGAGGTTGAACAGAAAATTCTCTGATATTATAGATAATTATAATGTTATTATAGCATTCTTGATAGCAAATGCTAAAGTCAAGATAAAGATGCAACATAGCATTTTAAGCAACTCATACCTTCTCAAAATATAGTTTTTACTAAAATTTTCCATGATCCACTTGGCTTCAAAGTCAGCTTTTTCTAAGAAATCTTTCTATGGAATTAGTTCTGCCATTTTTGAACCGAGCCGAGGAGCCTCCATATGTTCTATTTAAATTCTGGACTTGCATAATTCCAAAAAATTACTAAAGATAGAAGCCTCAGACCTGACACATTTTACAATTCTCATTAGAGAAAGAAAATAGTCTTGGTTTGAAGAAAATTAATTGTTTAAAAATAATGGCATCCAAACCAATTTCCTGCACGTGCACAAGAACAGTCTGAAGATAGTATTTCAGGCCAAAATGGTTTTAACTACTGTCATATAAGACAGCATGCTCTTAACTGTTTAAAGTTGTTACACTTGAGGAGAGCCTTATTTGTTTAGCCCCATCCATTAGTAAGGATTCATTAAAATAATACAAAGCACCAGAAAAATCTAATTATAAAAAGACCAAACAATCAATCCAATAGAGCATGAACTGAACAGCCATCTGTTGAACAGTCCCATTTGCAAAGAATTCAACATCCATCTTAGTCGGGGAAAATAGAGGAATGAACAGCACAAAAGCCAAGGAAGGCAAGGTAAATAATAATGAGTAAGTCAAGTAAAATAAATGGGGATTACAGTTGATCCTAATGCCCTTGAAGGGTGCACATTGCTCTTTTGGGGGACACAACAGCAGACCGCTGATGGATGCTGAAGAGAAATGAGGGTACCAGGCCAGACTAGCAAATTTCACTGGATAATCTGGAGAGGGATGTGATGGCACACAGCTCATAGGGCTACTGCCATCAGCAAGCTCCTCGGGAGCCTGCAGCACCAGAGCTGTGCTGGCTCCATCAGTGGGCTTGGTGCCTCCATGATGAGACTGCACAAATACACACTCTAGGCTTCAGTTTAAGGTGGAAAGACTTCCCTAACAACCCACTTTTTTTTTTTTTTTTTCACTTTCACAAGGAGTATCTTAATTGCATTCCGGCTTTGCTGACATTTGGTGTTGTTTGAGGCACTTAGATAAGATTTTCAGAAGTATCAGTAAGCACGCTGCTGCCTCCCAGTCAGCTCCTCAGACACCCACACAGCAGTTGCTCCTCACCACAACCAACTCCCACGTGGAGCTGGGACATGGGGTCTTTTACACACAGCCTGAGACCTAAGCGAGCCAGGTGGATGAAAAGCACCTGTCTTGCTAACTAGAGCCATTTAGAGCTAATTAAGAGAAAATGTTAAAAGCAGAGGTGTCGTAAGCTTCTCCCCTTCCTCAGGCTGGGCACCTGAGCCAGCTGAGGTGGTGAGCTGGCAGCTTGTCTTGTGAGGATCAAAAAGCCAGCTCTGCTCCTGCAGGTAGGCCCTGTCTCTGTGTTTTTGAAAGAAATGCATAGATCTCTCCTTATTTTCTCTTAAAATATAGCTGGAAGGTGCAGTAGCATGGTTATTCCCTTTTTTCTAGTCTTCTAGAGGTAGAAGGGCTGTAAAATGGAGGTTTTCAGTTGTTTGCAGGTGGTCTGCGTGCTTCAAAATTGTACCTTTTGCTATGTGCTTTTGATTTCAAGGGTAAATGAGGAGGGTCTGTCCTCTGTGAGATGCACAAGTGTTGTGGCAGTGAATAAAAACTCATGGGCTTGCAGAGAGATCACATGGGGGAGTTAGGAAGCCAGAAAAGAAGAGGAGTTGTTGTTCCCCCCACCCTATTTTTAGCTAATACTGGTGTAATACAGAACGCTTTCAATAGTCGTGAGAGTGGCTTTAGAAAGAGTAAAACATATAAGTATGAAATTATGAGAAAGGTAGTTGTGGCTCTAATGAGAGTATTTTGCTGATGTTTCTGCACTTTTTTTTGACCTCGACATGACATTTGTCTTTTTTTATCGTTAATATGTATCTTCTTGGTAGCTGGTGATACAAAATGATGGGGTTTTTTTCCCCCCTGTGACAGAGGAAGCATTACTTTTCATTTATAACTAAGGGAGTAAGGCAGGAAGCCCAGTCTTCTTCCCACAGCCATGTGGGCATCCTGAGGAAGACATGAGCTAGGAGGCCCTGGAAGACTGTGTGTCATTACTCTTAATCTTCTTGTGGGTCTTCTAGTATTACTAGGCTTAATTCCAGTTTGGCATTTATATTCTACTCAAATGTTGTGATAACATTTACTTTGAAATGAACCGAAGTAAGATAATGGACCAGCTCAATCTTGCTTAAGCCTATTTAAAGATACACACCTTTCTAGCTTGAGGAATGTAATGTTTTAGCTCCATTCTGACTATAAGGAAGCCTTTTCTCAACTAAAAGAGTGGAAGGGTGCCAATAGCAGCCCTATTATTTGGCAGGCAGGAGGTAACCTTACAGTAAACAGCTGTCAACTTCACAGTCTAGCTGAATTTTAATGGCTCAAAGACTAAAGAGTTACGTTTTTGCCTGAACCCTTGGGGTCTGGGCTGAATTACTTGGGGCTACATTTAAGCTATCACGTTAGGATCATATGACTTGTCTATATAAATTCCTCAAAGGTGCCATTAAAATGTCAGTTCTTAACTTAGCTAGAACTATAAACCACTTCAGCACAGCTGAAATCTCTGATCTAGTATAAAGCAATCAAAACAGAAGAAAAGGCATATTCTGTGGTTGGAGGCACTGTCACATTTAACCACGTGCAGGTGTGTGCCATTGCTCCCATCAGTTCAGGCTGGTCTTGCTCTGCATGCAATGGAGAGGCAGGCTTAGCCTTGGTAAAGCAATAATATTTACTAGGAAACTTAGAGAATTTGACCTTCTAACTTCAGTGCGTGATTGCTAATCCCTTTCCACATTCTTGGGTGTCCATCCAAATATGAGAGATTCCCAGACACTCAAAATATGGACAGCTACTTAATAAAGCCCCACGGTTTTTAGAGAAATGCTTATTGTGATTACTAGTAGTCTCAGAATATTGGTATGAATTGGAAATCAGAAAGGGCTGTAACTTTTAAATTAGGCCGGTGGTAAGCACTAGTGTGAATCACAACTTGGAAAAGAAAGAAAGAAAAAAAAAATCCCCACCATTTGGAGATGACTGTGCTGAAGCAATGATTTATGACTCTTTCTTATGCATAAAGAAAGAACATTTAAATCTGTACTGTAATTCTGCACTAAGGTAAGTACCTTTGGTGGCTGCTGTGGACTAGGCACATGCACTTACCTCTCTGTCAGTGACAGCAGACAATTAAAGCAGTAATTTAATTGGGGATTCTGGAGCAAAGAGCGCTGGGATGAATATTGATACCTTAATGAAGGATCAAGCTGTGGTAATGGCTCCTAGTGGTAATGTGCAGTATGATGAGCTAGGGTTTTGATTTGAGGAAAGTTAAATAGAGATGCAAAACTACGAGTCAGTGAAAAACTATAAATTACAAGTGACTAGATACGTGCAGTTTCAGAATCAGGCATATTTGCCTACACCTGGTATGCTTCATGAATATACACCTGCATGATATTGGTATTTTTCTTACAGATTTGAATAAGGCTATGCATTTTCTAACAGTGCTGCTGTATACCAAAGCACTGTCTGTTACAGAAGGGGAGGGCAAATATACTCTGCTGTACTTATGTTTTAAGCTGTAATCTTTATATTATTCTGTTCCTCCTACTCCATAGGAGTCAGAAATCCTGCAGTACTTCTCAAAAAAATTATACTGCAATGCTGATGAGTGTATCTTCAAAATGGACGTTGTTTGGAAGATAAACTTGTGCCCTGCAGAGAAGATAAAATGTAGATTTATTGAAGCAAACAACAACAAAAAGCTGTATATTGGATTTTGAGTCCTTCTTATATTTTAGGGTCTATAAAATCAGGCTTCTCGCCCTTTATATTGCAAGTCAAGCAGGAACAACCATTGAAGGTTTTCTTGATGGCCTATCTTTTATGTCCCCTGTAATCAAGCATATACCAAATTTCAGAGTGATCTGAAGAGAAATACCATATTTCTTTACTAAAAACAAAGCAGAGATATAAAATTGCTCCTAATGTCTTATCAATAACAGTTTTCTTTTGATATGAATGGAAGTTCATTTTCTTGATATCTCACCGAAGGCATGGGGGCACTTCTGGTACATTCCAGTTTATTTCCAAAGACTTGTGCCCCTTCACTTAGGACTGGATTTATTGCCTCTGCAAAAATGCAGGTAAAACAGGCTTTATGCTGAAGAAAAAGGCAAAGCAAGAGGACTGGGTAGAGGTGCCCATGGAAAGAATGCAGAGCATCTCCTCCACATCTACTTCTCAGTCCCCTGGCTGAAAGCAGAAGCTATTACGGCTACGTTCCCATATATTGAAGTATAATGCTACTGCTTTCAAGAAATTACTTGCACTTCATGTGTCCTTGTTCCTCTCCCAGCTGGATCCAAATTCCCTGCTGTGCTGCCCCGTGGGGAGCCAGGATGAGCCTCAGTGTTGTGCGGAATCTGTTGTGTTCAACTGGATGTAATAAATAAATCGGAGTCAATGCACAGCATTGAACTCTCGAGCGTTAGTTCAAAGTTCAGATATTGAGAGCTTAGCTTACTTATTGCCATGGCAATCACTATTTAAAATATTTTTAGCTTATACTAAAGGTAAAAAAGAAGGGAAAGCAAAAGGCAGTTGAAAAGTGAAGTACAAAGACTTCAATTTTAAAAACCATTCTATATCCCTCCAGTGAAGGGGACCGTTTATAATAGAACCCTGGGTTCGACAATCTCTGATGATTAAACTTGATATTGTCTTCTTGGGGACAAAAAGAAAAGAGTAAGTGCAGTTAAGTTTGTGCTGCTGTTGTTCATAGTCTGATCTTGATTTTATGAAATAACGGATCGTGGCCTGACCATTGCGTCATATCTCTGCCTTGAAAACTCTCTTGGCCCCTCATTGACTCCTCCTGTCTCTAAAATGCAGAAGTTAGAAATGGCTGTCTTAACTCACTGCAGTGCTCTAGGGTTTAATTATTGTCTCTTTATAGAGAACTCTAACAATATTTGTCAACACTTTTGCTACTAGACATTTGCATTTTGCCATCCAAAGTTCGTAAAAGAAAGATGACCACCCCCCCCCAAGTATTATGTAATAATTTATTTCAAAATATAAAAATAATTTAAAAATTCCTGCATTCCTTGTTACAATGTGTGTGAAAGATACTGCTAAAAGGCATGATAAAGGAGAACTCTTTTATTAAGGATGTCATAGGGGATAGCAAGTAGATGCAGGTAGTTACCACTTCAAATGTCTAATGACCTTTTTGCTAAAGCACAGTGAACCTCTATCATGCCCTGTTGCCTTTAGTAGAATATGTGAACTTCATGCTTGCAGATGCCCAACAAAATTCCTTGATTTTCTAATAGATAAGATAGCTCAAGATTTTTCCATTGTAGGTGCCCTTTTTTTCCCAGATGTTAGATTGTGAAGTTTGAGAAATAAATGGTTTGAGTTCGTACTACTCGGACTGTGGTCAGAATTGGGGAATGTGTGGTGTTTATGAGAATTGATGGATGCCAGCTTAAACTGTGAAGAAGGCTTTGATGATAGAAGCGGATCGACAGGGACCAATGTGCACCGATGCCGCTCTCTGGTCTTATGTGGAGACACACAAAACAATGACAGGTGCAGCACCTGCCAAATTTAATTGTTTGTAGTGTAGCAGCCAGGAATATACCTCCGTTTGCTCAACAAAAAGTGTTTAAATAAAAAAAATTCAAAAGAAGATCAAAAATACTTCATTACCATTCAAACAATAAGCTACAACGCTGAAACGTTTAATTATAAAATGAACAATAGAACTTTTGTCTTATTTTGTGTTTAGGGACAACCTGGAGAATCTAGAGTTCTGAGACAGAAAATCAAACACATTCAGAGCTTTTGTGCTTCAATTCCAGAGGAAATGACAGGGCCTATTCTTGCTGTCTGCGTTGTGGAGAAGTATGTTTATTAGGAGGTACCAGTGCCTGCTACAAAATATTAGAGCATTTTTTTACACAGAAGTATCAGACTACTCGAATGGTTCTGACTAGACCATNAAATATCCTAGCTGAGAAGAACAATTCTACTTGCTACTTAAATTAATCACAATATGTTTAGGCTAAACAGCTTGACCGTGACTCAAGTGTGTGTGGGAGAGTTTCTTAGAATCATGTAAGATTAGTATGTGATTCCTTCATTCCAGATAATGCTATGTTCATGCTGAACAATACATGGCAACAGCAAAATTATTTTAATTAAAAAAAACCAAACTCCCTGGCCGCCATAGTTGAGTGTTTAGAAAGAGTGGGGGGTAAAAACCTCAAAGGATTTCTTACCTACTCAGGATTTGCTCATTAGCTTTTGTTTCTTGCATCGTGCATTGAGAACCTGAAAAACCAACGTAAGCCATTTTGTGGTAAACATGGAAATGCAGCATTCCCTGTTTTCAATACATGAAACCAGATTGGAACCATTTGCAGTGTTTATGTTGAGAGTGGGGAAGGCAAAAAGGTGTCTTGGCTGAATGGTTCCCCTTCGGCCCTCTGAGTTGGAGAAGTGTCTCTAAATCTATGAGGTGGCGATTTCTGGACAACAGAATGAATTGAGTTAATAATCTGAACAGTGAGGTAAAGAGTAGTTTACAGTCATAGTTGGTGCGAAAGCCCTGTTGTTGCTTTAACTAAGGTATTGACTAAAGTTAGACTGCTATAAATCTTCCTGCAAGAAGTCTGTATGTATACAAGCTTGAAAATTAACTCTACCCTGTTGTGATTGAGACGGAAAAAGACCTGACTCTCAGAACTTCACTGGTCTGTAAAATAGCTAAAACATTTGCCAGGAAGGAGAAAAACAGTGTGATTTGATACACATTTTTAAAAAGAATATTGAAGTTATGCTTCCATTTAATTGAGACATTAATCCTAGAAAATTGGCTCCTACACGTAACCTGAAACCTATATCACATTCTTCTACTTGTTTTCTGATATCACCAATTGAAAGCATATCAAGGAAATAAATCTGTTTTCTTGTTCAAAATATGAACAATTTCAAGGGAAAACACTGAGCTGAAGAGAAATCTGAAGGGAAAAAAACACCCCAGTATCCGCAACAGATAAATAAAATGACTGTCTCTAATAAACTGGGAACCTGAGTACTGTGTTTGACAATAATATAGGAACTATAATTTGGCTCACAAACCTCTCAAGAAGTAGTAAAAACTGTTATGTGTTTTCTTGATGAGAAGCTGGGCATGTTGTTGACCTCATCATTCTAAGATGTTTCTTCTTCTCCGGATATTCAGAGCGTGCGGCACCTTCACCGAAATCTCTTGTTCTGATTGCTGAAGTGTTATATAGCTATTTTCTTGTACAATTGAAGCTATGCAGAAACCAAAGCATAGATTCCAACCACGCCATCGTAAAGGGTCTTGGGGAAACATTCAGATAATAAAATGTGCGCTTCAAATACTGAATGCAGCAGTGAAAAGTGGTCGGTCAACCTCCTGCTAATATTCCGCAGGCTTTTCGCAAGTGGCAGTTATGAACTACCTGTCATTTAGGTGATGGCTAGTTCACTAACTAGCAGGATAGT
Organism: Nycticryphes semicollaris; assembly: GCA_013400055.1. Taxonomy (NCBI): domain Eukaryota; kingdom Metazoa; phylum Chordata; class Aves; order Charadriiformes; family Rostratulidae; genus Nycticryphes; species Nycticryphes semicollaris. The sequence continues at coordinate 272,490 of VXBJ01005843.1, forward strand.
TCACCAGAGCATGCTATTGGACTAGCAGGTTCCATTTAATGGCTGCATGCACAGAAATAGCGTTCTTGGATAGATGTCTAATTGCAATGTAATTCTTTATAGAAGGTATACTGTTGTGAGCACAAGCTCTTTTCCTAAAACCATGTCCAAAGGACATAGACGTTGACAAGTCAGTCATTGCAATAACTGAATTTTAGGGCTGGGAGTTAGAGGTTTAGGTGCTCCAGGCAGAGTTTTAGCTTGCAGCCTTTAAGGACATTGCCAGTTAGCAGTGCTGTGTGATTGCACCCTGGGGTTGGTCAGGCTGGCAGGAGAGTCAGCCAAGAAAGGAAAGTTTGTGGTGATGCTGGAAACAAAGTTGGCTCTTTCATGAAATGATAATGAATTACATAATTTTGCTTGGCGCACGGTTTACCTCGGATCCATCAAGTTGTTCATGATCTTGGCCCAAATCTCAGCTCCTCTCTCTGTGTCCTATGATTTTGATTCTTCTTTATAATTTCTCATAGGCAAAGGATGGGTTTATTCCCTGGTCATTTAATGCTAGATACTGAAAGGGATTCAGGCACCTGAACTCAAAGAGAGAGATTACATATATGTTTAAAATTCTGGGTCTTCAGGCTATTTTAAATTGGGAGAATTCCTTACTTTTTGTAAAATTTGTTATGTCTGCCTTTCAGGAGGAGACACCTGCTTTGATTTTATTGTTAGTTGAGGTAATTTAATCCACATTAAAGTATATGTGCATTTGCTTAATTTGCATGCTGTGAACTGCCCCAGGGTTTCAGGACCAAATCTTTACCTGATAGACATCTGGAAAATATGCTATATATTTCAAAGAAGCCATCTCAATTTATATTAGCAGAATATTTGATCTTTACTTTTTCACATAATGGAATATCTGATCTGAATCTAAAGGTCCATAACTGACATCTCCAGGTAGGGGCAAGGGGTCCAAAAACGTTTGAATCATCCTTTCTTCTCTGTACCTCTTTATGCAAAAATGTTTCACTAAACGTTTCTCTAGAAGTGCATGGAAAGATTGAGCAGCACATAGAATCTATAGTGGAGAGACAGTTGTGTATTTTCATGCAGAATTGATGACTAGTTATGGGAGGCAGAATTACCAACTCTAGAGAACACAGATGTTAACTGGCATAATGCCCTCTTGATGCAAATAAATACATTAGATGCTATAAAAGATTTTAAAACAGGAGAGCTCATCTTGGCAGGAGATATATTTGCTGGATTTGTGCTATTCATTTTGTTTTATAGAATTGCTGTGGAATTGGAATAGACTATTTGAGGAGCTTCTAAATGCACCAGTGGAATGAGACTTTCAATTCATTTTATTTCTGAAGCTTTTAAGGGGAAAAACCACTTAATTTGTGCACAGACCCTTCACCTCCCTTAGTACCCAAAGGGTCAGAGCTACTTGCCTGGTAAACTAAGCAATGATATTATCACAAAGTGATGAAAAGCTGGACAACAGCTCAAACATTCGAGGTTGACAGTGTGTCTGGAGCACTACAGAGGGGAACTTTCTCTTTCCATTCAGAAGACATTAGCATTCTTCCTCCACCATTAATATTCTTTATGATCCAGGTCTCACTGTTGTCCCCAGCAAGCTTTCACCATCTGCCACGCTCCTCCACACTTCCTTTTATTCCCACGTGATTATTTGAATTTCTTCCACGTAAAACCTGCCAGAATATAATGTGACCTGTCTCCTCCTCTCTTCTTCCTGCAGCTCTGGTCCTGCTGTCCATCACAAACACGTGAGTTTTTTGTGAGTCCATCTTTACCTCCTTTAATAACAAAATGGACATAAGCACCTATTTAGGACAATAGATTTTTAGGGTTGAAAACCTGTTGACATATGCTGGGAAGTGTTGCCAGAGTAGTTTAAGGCAATACTATCCCCTGCTGTTTGCACTGGATTCTTGTTATACAGCCTTTTGATTAAGGTAGTGGAAGGATCCTCTCTCAACCGCTCTCTCCAGTACTGGGACATTAGTACAAGCCCAAAGAGAGGGGGCTTCAAGAGTGCTGGAGGAGGTGGCCAGTGGTCTGATTTGTTACAGCACTTCCTATCTTTGAGTTATGCAATTGCTTTGTGAAGTTCATTAGTAAGAGAGAATGAAGGGCAGGAGGGAAATGCCAAAAGTGAGCCTTAGGTTTTTACCTCTCTCCTGTCTGTCACATTCCACAGCAGCTGCTTTTATATCTCAGTCTTTTTTTTTTTCTCCCCAAGACATGTCCCTCTTAACTTTCTGATCTCATTTTTCAAGCATTTTGCCACTCCCCTTTGTCCCTTCTGTTTTCCCTGATGTCAAGATAGCTTTTTTTTTTTTGTTCCTTGCTGCTGTTTTATGAAGGCTTTGTCTCCTTGTACTCATCTCTCTCTCCTCTACATGCTACTGTGAGCTGCCTTTACTAGTGTCTGCATTTCTGCATCACATCAATCTCACAATATGACAGATGCAGCCTCTAAAATAACCTGTGCATGATGCATACAACCTGAAAATAAACATTTATTTCAGTGTTAGGTGCGTCATACCTGCAAATAACCTCATTTATCTAGACACATTTATTTTAATGCTTATTGTATAAATACCAGTATCTCGGCATACTCTACAATACCATCTGCCACTTGCTCTTGTATTATGCATAATTTAATATAGCCCTATGTTACTCTAGTTTTTTATGTTGCCAAGTTCATACATAGCTTCATACTTCAACAAGGATACAAGCATGTTTTAAAGATTACAGAAAATATTACACTGAGGTTTAAAGTGGTGCTTTTGGGCTAGAGAATGTTAATTCAGACAAGGTATCTGACACTAGCAGTTGCACATTCGAAGACTGGGGCAGTATTTTTTCCATTCTTGTTTTGAATCTTCTCAGTAACTTAAAAAGCCAAGGGTAAAATGGCAGAATTGTATGATAAGAAATAAAAGTATATCCCACCTGCTCACTGATTTGAATCTGTTCTCCCCAGGCTAGAGAAAACTCAATTCACGTATTCATGTGGATTAACCTATATCTTACTGTATTGCTGGAGTGTTTCTCTCTACCCTTATACTTGGCAGGACACTGAAATGGCTGCATTTAATCAGAGTGTTACTCTCATGGTTCTTGAAGAAGCCAAATATACCCAGTAAGGAGATGCATCAAGTCCTGCATCAGCTGTCACATAACCAGCATTAGTTTCTCCTGCTTCTGTGGGTTAGTCTAACTTTCAGAGCCTGAGAATACTTTTTACTTTTGTTTTACATTCCAGGACATGCTTGGGTTTTTCCATTAATTCCAGCTTGTTTATAACATAATTATTCCACATGAACACTTAGAAAAAACATCAGTATTCATAAAACTTGGTGCCTGTTTTTTAAACAGCATTCAGTATCACGAGTTTAGCCTCTAGTCCTGAGTTGTTTTGATTGTGGTGTGCCCCTCTGGGACATCACCTCTCTTCCCTAAGTTCCCACAGGCTATTGTTAGAGGTTGGGAATGTGGTATCACCTTGGCCCTGAGGATTAAAAATAAGATCAAGTCACCAGGAACTGATTTAGGTTATCTCTAACTTTTTAAATGCCTTTTTATGTCTCAGTGAGTTCTGGCCTTGTGGTCCAAAGCTACAGCTAAAATCCAGCAGAGCTTCCCAGAGGACAGGACTGCTGTAACCTCAGCAGAGCACTGAGCCCTCCTGAGAAATGCCACCCCTGAGCTCTCTGGCTGGCTCTTTGTAACACGGGTGATTGGGCTTTTCAGCAATACTTATGCGAAGCCACCCTCCATCAATTCTGAAACAATTTGTGCTTGATCGCTGCTACTTTTTCATATTTAGGATAAAACAGTTCTCATTACCCCCATTTTGCAATCACAAACCCGTCTTTGGTCAAAGTGATTTTAGAGGAATTTGAGAACATTAGTTCTAATATTAATGAGTGCAAATTTGATTCTTAAAGTAGTGGCCAAGAGCTACTCCTGCTGTTGATGCAGAAAGGACTAATTGGATACAAACCCCTCCTATACTCTGTGGAGCCAGGGAATAAGTCTTCAATACTCCTGCCCTCATTGATCTTGGTAAGGCTTGCACTTTTCAAGAGTCTCTTAGTACTTGTGAATCTAAAAAACTACTTTAGCAAATTCAGCGCCAGCTAAGCAGTAGGCAAGTTGGGCTCGGATCCTTGATCTTATTAAAGAGAAGCTGTATATATTGAGCAGATTTTATCAAACCAGAGCGTGAAAACTATGGATGTTAAGGTGCTCAATTGCAAATTGCTGTTGGCTCTGCTGTTGCTGTCCTAAATGTCTTTTCCTGTATCGCGATCCAAAGCTTTCTCTTGCTGCTTCATTTTGGATCTACGGTGGATTTTATGCATAACTTAAAGTCTCCAGAAAGAGAAGGTTCTATCAATATGGAAAATTGAATTATGGTGCACCCAAGGTGAATGGGATGCAATGTTTTAGCACAGCTGTTGAAGAGGGATATTTCTCAAGGAACTTGCTTTACCCTTAAGATATAGAACAGTAGCAACTATACTATATACTATAGTAGTAACTATAGCTTAAGTGGAACAGTATTAGTATAAATGTAGATAGAATAAAATAGCCTAATGGTGTCTACTATAGATGCTGAACTCATCTCTCCCTCTCCGCATTCAAGTGTGATTTTAGGACTTCATGTGTAGTTTCTTAAGTGAAGAAATGAACCACCCTGCTTTTTTTAAACTTAGCTACAAGTTAGCATCTTTTAACACTAAATCATCCTGTACACTGTTAATGAAAGCTGTTTAAGTAAAATTGTGCAGAGTACAGTATCTGTAAGAAAGTATCAGAAATTATACATGAAGGTTAAAATAACTGCAAAGTAATTTTCCTTGTTGTTTTATCCTCCCCGTTTTCTTTCTGATTTTTGCACTTGAAATTAAATTGAGTCTACTCCCAAAAGGCAAAATACAAAGATCATATGCAGAAGGATCATTAATGGACTGTGCTGGAGTGTCCTTTTGTGGGTCTGTATTTCACATGTCCGTTACATTGAGTTCTTGTATCACCTATTCATGATCATTGTACTTCTCAAAGTACAGAAAAGGAGAAAATTAAAGCATGATTTCCTGCTTATTTGTGTTATTTGATGATGTGCCCTGATATGCCCTCTCTCATTTTCAAGGGACTGTCATCAAAGCAGAGGCACTTGAACTTACATTCTAATTTTGTGTTAAATAACTAAGGCACAGGAGCTGAGCAAAGGCATTTAACACCGTGTTCCTCCTGGTCTTTCAGGTGATAGAGGAAGGCATAACTGCTGTACATGCAGAGGTCATACCAACAAGTTTTGCAGAATCAAAGGCAGGTTTTCTCTGTATTTTTCCAATAATAATGAGCATTTACAAATCTCAAAATTGGGATTTAGTCTGGCTTTGATAATTGGCTTAATTGGAGGTTGTAGCCTGCTTTCTACAGGAGAATGAATCTCATTTCACTTAAAATAGAAGGAAATTTGTTCTTCTCCTGCTGTTTTTGATAGGGTGCTTGACTACTCTATAACCCTTGTGGGAAAATATTTTCCTTAAGTTCTATTTTTATCTCCTGTTTGTTTATTTTTAATTACTACTTCAGTACCCCGGGATTTGCCATCGATCTTCATCTGCCTACACAATTATCCTTAGCTTGCTGAAGGGTTTGTTTATTTTTTAAGTTATATGTGCTCTTTTAACACTTTGTGTGTGTGTGTCTAACTACTTGCAACCTGAGGTTTCTGCTTTACTTTGGGGGGAAAGGTGGATTAATATTACTGGTGTTACAAATGTGTAACACAAAGAGATGTTGTCTGAATGCTATTGCTGTCTTGGGGTGATTGTCTTCCTAATGGCATCTCGGGGGAACACACACCATGGAATGAGGTGTTTTTGCCCCAAGGTTACCTAGGGAACACTGTAACATAAAATGTGGGAGGTTAATGTCTTTACGAGTGTTTTAAATGCACTGAAGTTCTCTGCAAAGCAACTCCCACTAGCTTGAGAAATATCTCTTAAATTTATGAAAAATTAATCTACACTGGAAGAGACAATTTCTACTTCTCGCAGTACTGGAGGGTCTGCTCTCTATGTAGGTTTTGCAGTATATTAAAAAATTAATGTTGCCATTTTAAGTTAATAAAGTTTTATCTTCAATGAGTAGATCAGTGTAATTTGACTGATATAACCTAAGGTTCTGTCCCAAAATGTGTTTTTCTCCATCTCTGAAGAAACTATTTTCCTGTATAAGCAAACGGGGAAAACATTTTCTGTCCCAGTTAATATTAGCAGCAAAACTCCAACCTTGTCCGTTGTGAATGTGTTTGGGTATCTGTTTAAGATTTCTGATGCATTTCTTCCTAACTTTTAATTACATATTGTACAATACAGCATTGGTGAGTCCTCACCTCGAGTGCTGTGTTCAGTTCTGGGCCCCTCACTACAAGAAGGACATTGAAGTACTGGAGCATGTCCAGAGGAGAGCTACCAAACTGGTGAGGGGTCTGGAGAAGAAGTCTTATGAGGAGAGGCTGAGGGAACTGGGCATGGTTAGTTTGGAGGAGGCTGAGGGGAGACCTCATTGCCCTCTACAAGTCCGTGAAAGGAAGGTGTAGAGAGGTGGGTGTTGGCTTCTTCTCCCAAGGCAATCATGGCAGGACCAGAGGAAATGGTCTGAAGGTGCAGCAGGGGAGGCTTAGATTAGATATTAGGAAGAATAACTTCACTGAGAGAGTGGTCAGGAACTGGAAAGGCCTGCCCAGGAAGGTGGTGGAGTCACCATCCCTGGAGGTATTTAAGAAATGTGTAGATGTGGCACTTCAGGGTGTGTTCTAGTGACCATGCTTGTAGAGATTGTTTGTGTGTGTATGTTTGGACTTGGTAATCTCAGAGGTCCTTTCCAACCATCAGGATTCTGTGAAGTTGGGCTGGTGTTGAAAAGGGACAAAGTGTGATCATACTGCTTGAGCTGCACAAGGAGACTTCTGCACCCAGGTGGATCTCCCTGATGACCAGTGTCATTCTCCTTGAGTTTGTTTGCCTGTGTATTTTCTGGAAGACTTTTGGCTGTGAATGTCAGCTCTTGGACATCATTTAGTAATAAGTAGTAACTTTTTGTGATTAGTCTGAAAGCCCCTCTAAATGTACCATGTTTATTTGCTTTCCAAAATTATGCGCTGAACAATTTTGAAGAAAAAGTCTGAAGAGGAAGGTTGGTCATTGGACCATCCTGTAAAATTCAAGTGAGCTATGATTGTAAGCAGTAGAGAAAATCTATAGAAAGGAAATAATTTCCCATTAAATTCAATAGGGCAGTTGTCAGCTTATAAAAATAGGTAAAATTATTGACTTCAGGGGAGCCTGCTTACACGGTATGAGGATTCAGTCCTATGAGTTTTTGAAGCAAGTTCTGTCGAACCCATTTTGTGTCAATTGCTTTCACTTTTATTCAGTTAGATATGACTAATTATTACCATTCCTTCTGTGAGAATGGACCAAAAGGCTCTTGTCAGAGCCTTCTGCTGAAATGACTCAAAATGATGAGTAGTGACACATCTTGCAGCTTATCAGTGAGGACCAAGGAAATTTACTGTCATGAGAGGTACTGGCACGTGCTGGAAAGCTCAAGTCACTGTTAGGATAACCCTGAACTTTGTTCTTCTGCCTCACTGTATTATGTATTGCCACGGAAGTACAGTCTCACTGCAGGCTGTAAAAGGTCAGCATGCTGTGCAATTAATCTAAATTACATGCACATTTCAGAATATGACACATCGCATTATTTTAACCATCATACCAACAATTACTGTAGTTCAGGTAGAGTTCACTTTGAAAGTTTCCATTGGCCTTAGGTGAAGAACATTCAGTCTTTTAAGGGAAGCAGTGGCATAACCCCCTTTTACTCCAGCATTATAAAGACTGAAACAATTACAGCTTATCCATTTTCCCTCATTCTCTACAATTCTTGGATTTATTTATGTTCTCCTGACTCAGGGAAAATATTCATTAGGACAAGCACATACAGTAGTTCTAACTATATAAAGTTTGAATTGCTGAAGCTGGTGGCTGGTGTAGCACTTCTGCAGAGCTGGTAGGGAAATTTTTAAAGACAAGCCAACAGTTGACCATGCAACTTACCCGGTCCTAAACTGCTCAATTGGGGAAAAACCCAAATAGATGGTTTAACAGTCTCCCTTTATTCCCTCCTCCAGTATATTATTTGTGGTAAGATGCTTTCTGCCCCATGCATGTACGACTTCAGGTGGTTCTGAAGGGGTACACAGCACTTTAAATGCCTTTTAATCTGCCAGGGCATGAACCCCTATAGCTGAAGAAGTGTTTATGCGCTCGCCTCTTGGAGCAGCAGCACTAGGAGGGATGGTTATAGGAGACAGGGTGATAGGGGTTTGCTGGTCTTTTAACAGTGCCAAAGAAACAGCTTATGACTCAGACTGTTGTAATCTCTGCCGACCAATGCAGCAGTGAGCTTCAACACCACATCAGCATTTCTTACTATAATATTTGCTTGAATGTTCTACATCTTTCTCTCCCTTTTTGGCCCCTACTTAGAAATATATATGTTCCCTTTGATTCAAAGGGAATTGAACTTCCCTTTCAATTAGACCTATTTCACAGATGGAAAAACCGAAGATGGAGAACCCAGTGCTACAAGGTGACTGCTACAGTCATGTTATAGCTGACTTTGCATTTGTGGAGACACCATAAAGCAGATTTCACGCTGCTGCCACCCCAGTGAATGGCCTGTGATAGATAACACCTCACGTATGGGGGCACTTGGGTTGAGGAACAGGATGAATGGCTTGGGGCACACACTACAGATGCTGAAACGTGTGACCGTGGCAGCCTGTGGTAACAGGGTTGTTGGGTTCCCATTTGTTGCAAGACGTGCAGAGGGCAGGGGCTGAATTGTTCTTTTCAGGCCCCGTGCTGTGTTAATGGTGGTGAACAGCTGAACCCGTGTGTTGCTGTTGTAATTCCTCCTTCAGCACTACTTCCCTGTTCCTTTTCCAATATACTCTCTCTATATTACCATTTGATAGATGTCATTCCTTCCATCAAATATCATACTTAAGAATGAGAAAATGAGATGACTAGAATAGGTTTGTTTTCCCCTCTGTGGGAGGCAGAGTGCCCTTCCCTTTCCCCCTTCAACACAAATCCTCAAACTCCAGCAGCTGAACTGCAAACCAGAGCACTAACATTTGCATTTGGAAGTGTTTTGCAGGCACAGATGGGGCTCCACAAGGTGCAAAGCAGTGAAGAATGTTGTAAATTGTCGAGTCAGGTTTAATTTTAAAATATAAAAGGGAAGGAAAAATAACCAAAACTGAGGGAAGTGAAGGAAGAGGCTCCAGATGTGGGTCGGATGGGATCTGACTGTGTTCCAACTGACTGGTTTCTTCAAGAAAAGTGGGAAGGAGTCAAGTCTTCAGGAAATGTTTCTGGGGAGCTCTGGAGGTGATGAATTAGGCACAGGGTGTTTCAGAGGCACCTTCCACTCACCACAACTATATGTTGGGGGGAGCTAGAGGCCTGTCCCACCAAGTCTCCTTCACGCCTGCAGTGAGCTGATGCGCGATGGCTGGATGCTGGCTTCTCTCCCAGCCTCTGGAATGGAAAAGCAGAAAGGTACAGAGAGAAGGGCAGGATGCTGCCAGGGCCTGTAGCCCTTGTGGTGCTGTGGCTGGCAGGACAGGAATGACTCTCCTTCACTCCCCATTGCTGGGGTGTGGGCCAGCACCCCTGGCAAGGGGTCATTATGTGGAGACTGAGCAGATTGCAGGCTGCCCCTGAAACAGAGGGAGCTCTGAGTCACCTCTTACTTTTTCCAGAGTGTCCCAAATGAAGGTGTAAAGTAATTGGCAGCCTGTCTCTTACATCTCTTTTTAATACTGCAGTAATTCCATTTTAGACAAGCTGTGTACTTTTATCTTCCCAAGGGATCTCAAACAAGCTTTTAATTTTCAGCAAAACTTGTGCAGATCACCTTTAAGATCAGGGTCAGAGCTAATTTTTGTGGAGTGCCTGAGGCATGGCTAAGGGAGAATTATGAGGAAGAGACCTGGACTGGTCTTGGAGGCTTCAGGTGAATCTTCTCACGTCCTGGTGCTCAAGCACGGTACACAATGCAGGCTGTGGTGGAAAGCATCGCTCTATTCAAACAGTAAATTATTAAATCACTATTTAAATTATTAAATTANAGGATGCCTGTACCCTGTCCCCAAAGCCAGCATCCATCTCGAGAGTCAGTCGTGTGATCTGGGGGAGTCTGGAGAGGTAAGAAATGTGAATAGGAAATGAATCACGAAGCTACCAAAGAAGTGAAGTTGAAATCAGATGACAAAACCGCTACCACCCCCAAAGCCCCCACCCCCCAAGTTCCCCCAAAAAACCCAAATAAACAAAAGACCTGGAAGAAAACCCCCAAAACATTTTTTGTGATACTTGAGGGGAGGAGGAGACATTATAAATTTAACTACTATGATTCAGACAACAGAAGAGGCAAGAATTATGTAGAGCAGAAGAGACTTTAAGTCGGAAAAATGCAATTGAGTTAAGAGGAAGAAAAATTTAGGCTGCATCTCATGAGAAAATAGACTAATTGTGAAATCCTCTACTACACTTAGATCTGGGCCCCCCGGGAAATAATGGAAAAGACTGCTTCTCGGCATGTAGAAGCCCCTAGACAAAACACCAGTACTTTAGGAATAGGTTAGGCATAACTGCAATATAGTTCATCAGCAGCAACCCCATTCCTGCACTGACAGGAAAAACTAGCTAATTTATCAGTAATAAGGTTTTGTGTATCTCGATTTCCATATGCCAGGGATACCAAGATTGCTGATAAAGGCTTTTGGTTACAGAGGTGATTTTACAAAGTGAGAATTTATCTAATAGGAACAGGTCTAAAACTAATGGTTCATTTTGCATAGGCTGCCCAGCAGCCAGCAGATAGTAATAGCTATTTGCCTCTACTCTCAGCTTAGGCTAGATTTGAACTACTAAATTAAAGGCAAAATAAAATTTAAGGTATTTCTTTAAACTGTTTGGTCCCCCCTGGGAAGGATTTGCAAATGCACTTGTATTCATCACTTAGAAGCTTCCCTGTTGCTTACAAATATCTATTTTCTTGAGACATCTTATCGAAAAAGTGGCTTAGTGTTTTTCATCATCCACTGTAGTGTGTTTTCAAAGCAAAAGATGGTATGCATTTTAAAATATCTGTTGTTGTGATTTAACCCCAGCCAGCAGCTAGGACCACACAGCTGCTCAAGAAGTTCTCCTCCCTTTTTCCCCAGAAGGGTGGGGAGAAAGGGAAGAAAAAGAGGGGAAAGGAAAGGGAAAATAACTCTATACCTCTGAGTGTGGAGATAAGGTTTAACAGAACAATGACAGAAAAAGGAAAATACCAATAATGATAAAAGAATTTATAAGATAAAGTAAAACAACACAAGTCACTCTCACCACCTGATGACTGATTGCTCAGCCTGTCCTAAGCAGTGATTGCAGATTCCCAAGCTCTAGTTATATACTGAGCATGAAGATGAGTCATGCGAGTCGTCTATAGCCACTGCCTTTTCTATATTCATTTATTTGCAGTAAAAAACACAGCTCAGATCTTTGCTTAGTGGCTGCCTCTACCATGCCCTGTAAGTAAACATGGCTGGCTTTACTCCCAGTGTTAGCTGAAGTACTATATGCCCTCAAAAGATGCAGGGAAGGATTGTTTCTCCAAGCTCACTGTGTTTGACATTGGCTTTTAGTCTGGTTTGAGCTGGAACTTTTCTTAATGCCCTTTATCTTGGTTTTCCATCGGTGACATTTCAAAGTTGTTGCACAAGCTCAAGCCAATCTTACTTCGGCTAAAGGGAATATTCCATTTTCTCCTCCATCTTCATTCCTCCACCCTTGCTCTCTGGGCTTATCTGCACAGCTGGTGTCAGCTGTAGCTTTTATCTCTACCTATCCATGAGTCGATTCAACTTACTAGGTAAAAAAAAAAAAATAATAAAAAGAGGGGAACAACTTGCAGAAGGATGGGTAATTTTCTGCTGGGTTTGAGAGAAGACTAAATAATGCCCAAGCTGGTGCTGGACAATGTCTGGACTGAGTAGAGTGAGCCTGGAGGGCTGGTGGGGAACAAGACTTTCCCTGGTCAGGAGCAGGGAAGCAGGGAGCTATTACCTTGTCTCAGCCACTCTGGCTCACCCTCCTGAGATAAAAGCAGTTTTTTACCTGACAGGGCTGCTGGGAAGATAAATTGATACATGTTCAGGATGTGTTCAGCCAATGACTATGGAGACACTATTACCCAATCCAAAGGTCTCTTTATTTTTAATTATGAAACTCACTTTCTATTCACGTTGAGGATTTTCATGCTTGATTTTATGTCCTTGAATACTTCCATCATTTGCACTGTTGAAAATGGAGGTGTGTACCTGAAGTAAACTGCTAAATGAGAAATAAAAATTCTGATCTTTAATTTTTTTAATAAATAAATGGTTTGCAATAAGCGTATAGAAACCATATCACTGAATTAATATGCAAATATAAATATATTTTCACATCAAATAAGTGAAAAAATAGTATTTAGTTTTAAGGATCTTTTTCTGTAGAAGTCTTATGCGGCGTACAGACAGGACAGGATATTTGCATTTTCAGCAGCCAAATGGAAGACAAGTACATACTGGTTTTTATTACATACTGTATTTTATTGCATTGCCTACTCTGTATTGTCTAATTTATGTCCATTTCACATCACAGTTATGTCTGTAGTATAATAAAAAACGAAATGCAAATTTCCCAGTACTTTATATTAAATATATTTTCATTCATTTAAAAAAAAAAAACCAATGAAATGAAGTTATAACAATATATAAGGTACGAAAAGAAATGTTAAGTTTTGTTCTTTCTGGCTAGGATTCATTACTTGTTTGTTTTCCATTGGGAAATAGCAGGAAGACTAGGAAAAGGAGACTAAGAAATGGCATGCTGCCTATTCTTTTACCTCTAAAGTTATTAATCATTTTGAAGAAGGTGAATTGGCAAAGTTGACTGAAATGTTCCTGTGCATGTTTAGCTGAAATGATGTGCAGCAGAATTGTATTAAACTTGTGGACTCGTATTCAGGCAGGTAGTCCATGTCTATTTTGCTCAAACAGTGTAATTTTAGATCATGAAATGGCACCATCCCAGTAATTTAAAAAACTCTGTAGGTCATATCTGCATTCCAAGAGTTTGCTCAATGGAGGTGGGCCAGCATGATTAAATTTAATTAGAAAGGCAAAGTAAAATTGCTGTGTGCTTTGTCCAAAGCCTATTGAAGCTTATAGGAATCTTTCCGTTGGTTTCTTTACTTCTTGATATTATCTGCTATTGGGACTGAATCAAACTTGGTTTCTTCAAGCTTAGCGAACTTGGGGTTTTAGTAGCATTGGCGAAACAAGAAAAACGCTGGTGAGAAAGTATGGCTTCTCCTCTCAAAAACCTCTACAAGACAGCCTTGAAAAATCGGGGTCTGTCTGTTCTCCCCCCTCTATTTTTGTCATAGTGAGACTTTGGTTCAGTACCGTAATTTGGTGCATTTTATACTGAGGGACTCCAGTGTTTTCAGGCCTTACTGGCTGTGGCTGAACAGAGGAGTGCCTCTATCAAAACCCTTGGTGCTACAGAGACATAAGGAAGAGTGTAAAATTCCTAAACTGTATAATGATGTGCAAAGAGGGCAAACTAGAAACCAGAAAATCATTTTCAGGGCTGACGCTCAAAAGAGCCCTGCTGTGGATGTGACACAAGCACCACGTGCCTGATGTTGCCACTTATATAAAGCAGCAACAGACACAATTCTCAACATTGGCATTTTTTACAGTCCTTTCGCAGAAGAATTTCCTATTTTCAAACACCATGGGTGGAAATTTTTGCTCCGTATCAGTAAAACTTCCAGTGGAAATGCTGAGCTCAGCTTCTAATTGCGCTGTTCTAAGTGTTGGCTGCAGACAATAAATGAGCCCCTGCCTTAGCAGCCTTCTCATTGACCTCTCTTGCAATAAGGGTTTTGTGTGTAAAGCTAAAAAAAGACAGGTTTTTATGGTATATTTCAATGATCATAATGAAGCGAGGCAAGATACTTCTCAAACTAGTGGTCCTCTGCCATAGAGGCTATTCCCCTCCCCCCCTTTTTTTTTTCAATTCCTCGTTTTCAATATAGAATTTGATAGACTTTGTAGTACATAGGGAAAAAAAAAACCCAAACTACATTCTGTATAAAACATCTTGTTAAAGGGTAGAGTAAATTTAATTTACAACAATTGTTGTTCACTGACAAATCATTTCAGGTTCATCTTGATCTTTTTTTAAATGCCATACATTTCATTATGCAAGAACTGTTCCAATTTTTATGAGCAGTGGAAAGCAATGCTTATAGCTTGCTTTCATTTTTGTTTTAAATGTACATGTGACTACAGGAGAGTTGCAGATATAAACAATTGTTTCATGGTAGAACTATCTGGATAATCTTTTATGAGGCATCTCTTGAAAGTGAACTGTAATAATGCAAATTATTTAAAAACAGTTTTCAAGCAAGTGATTTCTTCCATCATGGAATAAACTTTTTTTCAAGCATTTAGAGAGTCAATTTCTCTTAATCTTAGATTGTTATTAAATTAAGTGATGATGGCTGTGGGTAGGATGGCTTTTACTGTCTAGAGTGTCACAGTAGAGTGTAATAGTCCTAGATTTGAAATGTTTTCATGCTATTAAATGACTGTTAAAGTATCGTGGAAAATGTACAACTAATTTATTTTAATCTTTCATATTCTTCTACAGCTGTTTTTCTTCCAAAGTGTTAAGTGACAAATGAGAATTAAATCTGCTGTTGATGCTTATTTTGCAGAGTATATAGCGAAGTCTCTTATCTATAGCTGACAAAAACCAGCTTTCCTTTCCCATAAACTAGTTGCATTTCTTTATCTCAGAAAGACAACATAATCTATACAGTGTAGTTCTATGTTTGTTCTTGTAAATCTCGGAGTATAAGCCTTTCTGTAGGTAGTGTTTTCCATATGCCTGTCAAATACAATTGGTCTTCTGCTCACACACAGGTCTCGATCTATGTGCCATTTATTCATCATCTGCCGCCTCCTCCTCGCTGTGCAGCCTGTGTATGAATTACTGACAATTATTGACTATTTGATAATTTTGGTTATTGTTCTTTGTAGGCTGGAGCCTCTAAACGTTGCAATTGACTGAAAGGAGCAGGAAATACCTGTGTAATTTCCGTGTTCCCCTTTAGACCTGTCATGTTTAACTGATTTTTGCTGTGCTGTACGTAACTGTACAAAACTGCAACGGAGCAGATTCCCCTCCCTGCCCTTTCTGTGTGGTGTGAGACAAAACATAGGTATATCATCTGCAGCACGCTGCAATCAAATCAGCGTAGGCGATATCTTCATCTTAGGAGCGCTGCAACCAGAGTCTCCTTTTGTACTGAAAGAAAATCAATCCTCCATACATGAAAACAGTTAGTAATGGTCTTACTTGAGCTTAACCTACACTGAATTATTCATGGTTGAGTTATCCAAGGGGAATATTACCTTTGTAGTAGACTGCTTGAATTGCCTGTTTATTTTCATTGGGTTGACTTGTTGAATAAGGACTGCCAGACCAGGTCCTGTATTTGCTAGGCATTGCACACTGGCTAATCCACTATATTGTGGGATTTTTTTCTCTCTATTTTTTTCTATGGTGTTTGTTGTGGGTGGTTTTTTGGGTGGGTTTTTTTGTGTGGTGTTTTTTTTTTTTTTTTTTTTT
>VXBJ01005843.1:289373-316362 GCA_013400055.1 Nycticryphes semicollaris
TTAAAGGTATTTTTACTGGTTGTGTGTGTGAGGGAGGGAGTAATTTAGAATAGTAATAGATTTGGGATGCTGTTATCCGTTTCTAGAGGACAATACGATACAGTATTCATAAAATGTTTGGCCAGTAGTCTACTGGTGTCTAATGGACAGTCTCTAGTGGTGTGTGTCCTCATATATTTGGCTTATATGACTGATAGACTAGGAAGCATAATTCTTTCTGCCATCTGTAGCCTGGGCTATCTGAACTTAAGGGTTGGTTGTACCTTCTTCCTTCCCAAAGAAAATAGGTGTAATGCTGTTCAGGGTGCCTGCCCATGTAGGAGTCACTGGCAGACTGCAGAGCAGGGAGGAAGTGTTCCTCTGATGCCTCAAGCTATTTCTGGGGATGTAGAACTGAGAGAGAAACCAATATTGGGTTGGTCACTTATTTTTTTTTTTATTATTTATTTATTAAGACAGCATCCTGATATTACCAGAAGCAGAGTGAAGACTGAGTAAGTAATTTTCATGGAGGAAGTAATTCATACATCTGATATTACAGAACTCATGGCACTAATTATTTGGTGTTAATGATCTGTATTCATGATGGAAGAGTACATTTGAAGTTCAGAAATGCTGCAATATTATGCTTGAGATAGAAGCCACTTTAAGATACACAGGCAAATTATTGTTTCCAGAGCTATTCCATTTCATTCCACCTTTTGCTATATCTGGGTATAGCACCTTTCTCCTAAAAATTATGAACTACCTTTCTGTTTAAATTTAGTCAGTGACTGTGTGCAAACGTATCACTGGTGTTTATGAAGAAATGCATCTGCAAAAAGCAGGACAAAGAAATCTAATGTTCATCAGGTCTAGAAGTTAAACCTTACCTGCTTTACTATTCAGTTGGTAGGAAAGAAATAGTGGACACAGCTTTGTGTTAAATACAGAAAACTTCCCCTCTAGCATGCCAGAGTGCTGTGACTGCAGCTTCTGAGACTGATGCAAAATGCATTATATATTTGATAGTTTTAAAGGGATGTTCCAGCGGTGATGATGATGTAGATTTTAAAAAGAAACAAAGTGGGCGGTGTTTGGGACGCTTTGGTGGGGTTTTCTGTTGGTATTTTTTGTTGCTTGGTTGGTTTTCTTTTTAAGGTTCTCATTTTGGTATCATGAATGACAGTTTGGTGCTTAACTTTGTTGTTGGCTGTGGAGCTTTTTCTTGATCAAAGTGTTTTCCTTTAATGAGGCTGGGTGGTCTCTATTCTGTTGTTGTAGTACTAATTAACTTTCCAAGCGTTTTGAGCTTTTTTTGCAGGCATGTCATTTGGGTTTTTTTGTTCTAAGAATGTTATTTGAATAAATAAAAGTGCATGCACTGAAAGTATGCATTAAGTTAAGAGGTGGTTGCTGTTTGAGTTATGACCTCTAGGGGTAAATACAGCCACTGAAATGAAGGCTCCTGTACCTGGAGGTGCTGGAGCACTGCCGTAAACAATAGGTGGAAGTAGCAAAGGAGTTGGTAGACAATCCAAGATAATAAATGCAGGATTCTTCCTTTTCTTTTATAAATCACAATATAAGCGCTTGGATAACATGGTTTCTCAGCAACAACTTGACAAGAGACGTATAATACACCCTCAGAGAACAGAAGAAACATCATTTGTCTCCAATAAAGGTGTTTAGCATTCCGAACCTCTCTTAACATAAATTAATTTGCAGTTATACCAGCACTGTTTTTACATATGTATTTTGCATTTGCATCAAAGTACTTCCCAGTCTTCAGGAGCACTCGCTGCTTTTCTGAGTCTTAACTGTTCAGAATACGAGTGCAGGTTAATGTGCTGTATGCCTCAGGATCAGCTCTGGTTTCTCTCCTACATAGTGTATTTAGTCTTTAGGGGATTAAACATGTTCTCCATGAACCAGATAAAAATGAATATTTATTAAATATTGTGTCAGGTTATACTTATTCATACAGAAAATGCAATATATTATCTGAACAGTGCATGGGGACCTGAAGAACATTCAGGGAAGGCTTTTATTCCAGTAGAAAGTTTATTTGTGTTTTTGTATAGTTATTGTTTTAAGACTTAGGTGTGCACTTTGAAAACGGGTGCAATGGGATAAGTGATAGAGAACCAGATTTCTAAATTGTCATCTTTCTCAATAGATGGCAGATCTATAAGCAAAAAGTTGCACACTTGGTTCCCAAATGTATCTTGGCCGTGTGACAGATAAAGATACAGTACCAAGAAATTATTACAGCCTGCTAGAGGATCACAACATCACAGAGAATGATGTTTTAGGAAAAACATGAAAGCAAAGGAAAAGCTATTTGCTATTTTTGGTATTCATGGGTGTTGTACAATAATGATCATTACCGAGTATTGTTTCTAAAGCTTTGTGAAGATGAAAAATGCAAAGTCTGGTGGTTTGATTAAAAAAAAAAAATGTAAACATTTACAACAATAAAATGCTATTGTCTTCTCACATCTGTAGCAGTATTTATAACACCACGTTGGAGGGTGGGGGGGAAGGGAAGGAGAAAAAGGAAAAAAGGAAAAGAGAATTAGTTCAAAGCCCTTACCTTTCTTTGCCAGTTGTCTCCATATATTTTTGACACCTAAAACAGGGCATGGGACTTATTTCAAGACAAGCACAGAGACCGACTCTACATGAAAGCTATACCTGCTGTTAACCTCAAAGGTACTTCAGATGGATTATTTTTAGTTTGATTCTATAGCCAATTTACTTGTATTATTTTCAAGCTGTGTAGCCAATATTTCAATAGATCATCACGAACTGACATCTTCCTTTTTAATTGTAACCTCCTTTAAGTTTCAAAGTGTTTACATTGATTGCGTAGCCTTGCGAAATAAGCAGCAGCACCAAGGCACATCTCTAAGGGTAATGAACAGGAAGCTCTAATAAACACATTTGTCAAGCATATGCAGCCAGAAATGGAAACATGCTGATGGGGGAATGTGTGACCTGCTATAACTCTTTGTTTGAGTGTGACATGTGCTTATCAAGACAGAGAATAAAATAATTTGTGTGTACGGTGCAGCGAGCTGAAGGTGCAGGGAGACATGTCTTCATCTGTTACAGCTGTGGCTCTCCTGCGGTGTGGGTGACCGGTACACCTCTCCTGGAGGCAATGAGGTGCAGCAGAAGTGCTCAGGTGCAGGCAGTTTAATCGCTGCGGCTTGTTCAGCTGACAGGTTTGGAACTGTAAAAGATAATCCTGGCTTGAGGACATCGCCTGCCTCTTTCTAGCAGAGCTGATGTTAACAAGACATAAACAAGACTGTAGGCTGGGGCTTCACCTGCTGTAGTTCAAGGTAGCCAACATTGTTGTCATAGGCGCTAAGCCAGTAGAAAGTTTAAATCTAAAATTGGCCAGGGAAACAGGATACTCCCTGTAAAATCATCCCAGCTCAGGTACTATATGCACTTCTTTCTCCCAAGTCTCTTTAGACCATGAAGGGAAAAAGGCTGCTGGAGGTCTTCCTTGAGAGCTCTGCCTTTGCTTGCTGTTTCTGTAGGGGCAAGTCAGAAAGGTAATAAAACCAATGGGTGAAGTTAATACAACTTTTAAAAGCATTGCTAGTGGATAGATGGGACTGTGGAATGCACAAAGGGTGTGTGGGAATCCTGTCTGTCTCTTGTGTGGTAGGGACTGCACAGCGGCACACTGGGCAATGCCACACAGCTTTCATCCTCCTTCAGATTTCTTCTGCACAGATGCAAATGAAATTTCAGTAGTAAATACAGCGAAGATACCATACAAGTATTATGCAACTAAATTATTTTAAGCACATCATATTAGAATTGTATGTATTGTATTTGGGTTATGTGATTCAACAGAAAACAAATGATCCTTTGTGGACCATAGTGGAGGGCTGGAGATTGGATTCATCCCAGTTCCTTTAGATACCTCACTTGTTCAGTTTAGGATTTAAACAAACATTTAGGGTTGGCTCTTCCTTCCTCTTT
This sequence comes from Nycticryphes semicollaris, assembly GCA_013400055.1. Taxonomy (NCBI): domain Eukaryota; kingdom Metazoa; phylum Chordata; class Aves; order Charadriiformes; family Rostratulidae; genus Nycticryphes; species Nycticryphes semicollaris. The sequence continues at coordinate 293,358 of VXBJ01005843.1, forward strand.
GAGGAAGGGGTCTGAGGTGAGTAGGCTCCAAATTTAGTGGTGGCCAAAGCTATCCAGGATCAGAGCTGAGCAAGCTAAGAATAAACAGCAAAAGACAACTCCAGAGCTTGGCTTGGGCAGCTGCTGGAGCACCAGCCACACTTGGAAACAGCACCAACAGATTGAAGGGGTTTGGCCTTCAAAACTGCAACAGATTGAAGGAGTTTGGCTTGGGAAAGCTGCAGGAACAGGAGCAGCAGTTTGTGAGACAGCCTGCTTATGCAAATGTAGAAATGGCAGCAGCAGGCTCTGATGGGATGTGTTGCTGGTGTATCTCCAAAAATTTTTAAACTGGCTGCTCATGTAATACCAGGGCCCTATCACCTATATGCTCAATTTATCACTGTGTCTTGGAACTTCTCCATCAGAGTAGTAGAAAACAAATGTTATCCTGCTATATGAGAAAGAGAGAAAGCAAGCCCACTCAGCCTATTATTTACAGACCCATCTTGCTGCTTCCAACTCTATCCGTAATAGATAATGAATAAATTGGTTCACAAGCAACTGTTTAAGTACTTGGAGTTAAACAACATACTGAATGATGCTCAGTCTGGATTTCATTCTCATTATTTCACTGTCACTGCACTAAGAAATTGTTGGAGACATTTTCTCTGCCCATGGATCAAAGTCTATTTATAGGTGCAGTATTTATGACCCTGTCAAAATCTCTTTTGACATGACTGGCCGTTCTCACATACAAAAAAACAATCATTTGAAATCAGTTCAAATAAAATAAGTAGACAATTGTTTTCAGTCACATTTGCCTTCCAGAAACCAGATGGGTTGCATTAGCAATGAACTGTCATGTATGCAATATAATACTAAGAATTCTTGTAACTGGGTACCATATTGGCTGTTATATGTTCATTAAAAGCTGTTGTGCATGTTAATGGGAAGATACAGCTCTTCATGGTAAAAACACACATAGTGGGGATATATCTCCAGTAAAATTGAAAGCAAGCCTGAAACCTCAGCCTTATCTCCTACAAACACAGCATCTCATCTTTTTTTTCCTCCATATGCTTCTAGAGATATATACACAGAGAGAGATATCCAGGAACAGCATCCAAGGAGTTATGCTGTAGAAAGCAAAGAAGCTAGGAGGAAGGGAGAGGCTTGAGCAAGTCTGAGGTACTCTAGAGTGACCTTATAACTTCTTGCTCTCACCAGTATACCAAAAGACCAAATATTGCAAAGAGTTCTGTCACAAGCAAAGTGAACAAAATTGTCTTTATTTGATCGAGAGCATGTAACTCACAGAGAAAGAGACTGAGGCTTGAACTGTGCTGCGGTGGGACCTGTGCCCACTACCGTTTTCTGAACATCCAGTAAGTGTCCTTTTTGTAGAAAATCCCTATGATAGCAGGTCTCTTCACAAGAAAAAGATCCATGAGAATGTCAGTTGGACAAGTCTTTAAAGTCTTTAATTCCTTAGTGAAAAAAAAGAAACTAGCCACCACGATTTAAGTTTTGTTTTGGTTTAGTAATGTTACTGTTTCAGCTTTAGGTCAATAATGGCCAACTGGGAGCCATAAAGCCATTGGAATGGAGAAGCAGACTGGTTGTGGGAGGTCTGGCATCACTTGTGTCCACCTCAATGGCGTCACTTCAATGAATTCCCCAAATCCCATAGGGGAGAGCAGAAGTCATCCTGTGGTGAGAAAATGGCAGGGAAGCGAGGAGAGGATGCCTAAAGTCCCTTTAATCTCCTCCCTCTGCCAGAAAACTTGTATATCCCCAGTGCAGGTATTAATTACAGCATGCAAATGCAGATGTAGTCACAGTAAGATCCATCAGAGTGACTGCTGAGCAGCTCAGGCTCTTGTGGTGTCCTTCTAGCAGTGACAGTGTAGAAGTCATAACTAGGCAAGAACTGGAAGTGAAGATCTGGAGAGTTTATTCCCCTCAGGGAACTGTTTGGTTGAGCTACTGAGGAGGAGAAGCCCCTCATGTGGTCTGGGAAGGCGAAGGGGCTGTGATGTGATGTCACCTGATGGGTAGTAGAAGTATAGACTGTTGCTGTGCCAACAGATGAGCTTTGGGGGAGACTATTTTTAAGCTAGTTGTTTTCTGAGCCATTAACCTGAAACATTTTCGGGTTGAATCATCTTCAATAAGACTTCAGCACAGCGGCTTGGGTGAAGTCTTAGTCTAAAGAAATCCTGGGTTTGGCATGACTCACATGGGCTGTGAAGTGAAACCAAAATACAGATCAGAAATACGAACTGGAGGGTTGGAGATTCAGGTGGTATCTCTGATTTCATCCTTCATAGGCTTTTTTCCTATCGCTTTCTCTTTTTTTTAATGAGAATTATAGGTTTATGAAAATATAATTCGATTTTGGACCCTTAGATTACTTCCCACGGTCTAGCTCTGCACTATTGTGGGAAACTGGTGAATGGCAGACAGCAAGGGTAGAGACACAGTTGGAATTTAGGCTTTGTGTGTTTGTCCGTGACTTCTGAGACAAAGAATGGCACTTCTAAGTCATGACTTCTACTTGTTACTAGTATGTGTATAGGATGAATTTTAACACTAGGAATTTTGCCCGAAAGTCTGAAGACCCTGCTTTTTAAAGTACACATTGCATGTTTTCCCCCTTGCCCTCCCCATTGTTAAAATGGGGTGGTGATAATGCTGTAACCTGCAAATGGACTGGTATTAAATTTCATTTCTACCTTTTATTTTCTCATTCTTTCAGGCCTTGATTGTGATTCAGACTATTCACAAATAAAAGGAAATGCCCTTGTGAGTTCCTTTGACTTCTTTAGGTCCAGATGCAAATAAGAAAGCGAGATAAGCTGGTGGTTGTACTCCCAGCAAAGGGCATGGGAGGAATCTTAGCTCTGCCTCCCCTCTTCTGGACAGAATAACTGGTTCTGTGCCAAGAAGGAAATTAATTCTTCTAATACAAGGCAGCAATAAATTACTGTTCCCAACCACAGAAGGCAGAAGTGAAGGGAAAAGGGTGTCTCTGAAGAACAATGTTTCTTGGGATGGTGATTGTGTTGTGTTTCTTGGGGCTGTTCCTGCAGGTGAAATGGGCAGTCCTGCCTTTTCAGGGCTGGGATGCAGAATTGCAACTGAGCTGTTAAGAGAGCAGGTTGCTGCAGTCTAGCCATGCACACACCTGCAGAAGAGCCTCATGTCACACTGCAGTCAGCAGAAGCTTTGCCTGAATGAAACATCCAGGACTGGGTCTCTGTGCTTCAATAATTTGGACTGGGGTTTTTATCTCTGCTAAAGAATAGACAGAGACAAGCGGCACCTCCTTTTGATTTATCTGTGACTTGAGTTTGGACAGAAAGGATTCAGGTGAATAGATGTCTGATGAAGGAAAAGGAGTCTGAACTGACCAGTAAGGGCACAAGGCTTATAAACTCCTATCTTTAATTTGCTGATTTCCACCAGCAATCACTAGTATCTTGTATGTTAGAGTCTAGAATAAAAATGGACACATCTGTTGATCTATTTGTTGTCCCTTATGGACTGTGGTGATTCCAAAGGGACAAAACTAGAGGTGTTATTTTGGTTTTTTACTTCACTTTTTCCCTTTGAATTCTCAGGCTAATCCAATAATACCTGACATGATTTGTAGGTTTGTGCTTTTCTCCATTCTTTTTTTTTCATCTGTCACTGAAATATATGTGCAACTGTAATGGAATTCTGTATAGAATATGTATCAAATGTCTTGCTTTGTATTTTTATTTGACTGCCTGTTTAGGCATCTACTAGGAAAGACTCCTTCTTTCAGACATCTCTATCTGTTTGTTCTCTGAAATTCCATAATGAATCTGGTTTTGTACCATCTAGAATTAATAGGAATTGTAGACAAGATTTGTCAGTTCCTCCTATTTACTTTCCCAGCAGTTGTGATAGTTTGCCTTTGATGCCATAAATGTCATAAGCTTAAACGCCTTAAAAATTCGTTCCAGGGAGTTTATCAGCTGAACACTAATATCCTCTGTATTTTTACTCACGTTACCAAGTCAGCTGTGTGATTTATCTTTATGGCATGTTCTGTACTTGGGTTCTCTCTCCAGTGTGCTGAAAGGACAGTATTTATATCTCAGTAATTAATTAATGGTAAAGTATGTTTAATTTCTTATTGAAGTGCTAGGTCTGTAATTGATGTGGAGTGTTTCAGTCATGGATGCAGATGAGATCAAGCACCCAAAAGAGTATAAACACTGATTCAAAATCTATTCTGAAAACGGATTCCATTATTCTGAGGAATCTGCATGCAAGGCTCCCCAGAAGGTGAAAAATATCACGTGAGCTTTGGCCATGGAGGTGTTCACTCTTGTCATATGGGCCAGCAGGAATGACACAACCAAATAGTCTACCAGAAGTCATGGACAAAAGAATAAGTGGGCATGCTGTCACTCAGAAATATTTGCGGAGCCACAGGTTCTCTTTCAGGTAGAGAGACTGTTTTGACTTTTTAGATATTCCACATAACAGAGACCATGAATTTCATGGGGTAACTTCTCAGTAGAAAGAATGATTCTTCTCTCTCAGAAGGGTTTTGCGTATCTTTTTTCTTTCTGCAGCTTCTCATGCTTTAAACAGCACTTCTCTGCCATCTTTTTAAAAAGTCTGGCCAATAAGGGACATGTATTCTCAAAGCAGACTCTGAAAATATGATAGCAGTGCTGTACTGGCAACAAAAAGGAGGAAAAAAGTGGAGAAATAAGAATTGGTTGTGAAACGATCCTTTGTTATTGGTGAAGTGGAAGGGCTCTTCCAGCAGGAGCAAAAGATGGACAAGTAGTATGATTTAGTTCTGTGTCTAATAGAATGTTTCACAGTTCCTCAAGAAATGGTTTTCTGAAGAGTATTATAATCCTGCTGTACATTTCAGTGTTGTACAAACTGTATTTCTGCTTCAGTACTGTATATTCTCCTCCTTGACCATGTTTTTGGGAAGCTCACAGTGCTCCATATCATATATTGAACTTCTTGCATAAAGAAATTGTAAAGCAAGAACAGAGGGTCAAAGTTTTGCTTCAGTGGGACTTCGTATTTCACATGCCTACAAGAAAACTAGTGCTTGGAGAAATACCTGGAATTTTCATATGAAGCTGCTGAAATACAATTTCAACCATCCAGACTATATCTTCCTTCTTTCAGGATTAGGAATTCCTTTGGATATGAATAAACTTTATCTTTCTCAACTTGTGAAATATCCTGGGTTTAAGGGGCTTGTGGAATGGACTCTGGGAGTGATTTCTTCACAGAACAAGTCAATGCATGGAGACTTCAAATTTCTGTACAAATTTCTGTCCCCTGAAAAGCAGACAAAAATACACAAGGGATCAAACTTAAGAGAAGGGGAAAATCTGATTCCGCTTTTAGGTTAACATTTGAACCACATAATTAAATATGCATGAACTTCCTGACTATGAATCATCTGCTGAAGGAAGGACAGCAAGTCAAAGTTCTCACTCTTGTCTTTCAGGAATTCTATCCAGGCAATTTTTGCAGGGAAGAGTAAAAACTCTTATTAGCCTAAATGAAATAGTTTAAAGCAGCAGGCAAGATTTTTGGCATGTGAGATCACAGGTATAAACTGATTACGCTGCAGAGAAATGTACCTACGACCTGGAAATTCGTGGACCTTTATCTCCAATTGCAGATTGCTAAAAAGGCAGACAAACAGGCAAAACAGAAACAAAGACGAAGCTTGATTAATGCAGATGTAATTGCACTAGCTCCTCCTGTATTCCCCAAAAGAAGTTACATTCTGCTGGCCAGAAAAACACGTTACTGCAGGAGTTAGCTTAGTGCAAACAATCTTCCTACCAAGGTTTTGTCTTCCTCCTTTGCTTTGAAACCTGTAACCATAGCTGTAAATTCAGATTAGGGGACACAATATATATAAATCGGTTAATGATTAGTAGTTAGTAACATATGCTTTCCCTTTGGAACAAAAGCACTAGGGAGTAGTGCGTTAGCAAAAGCTGTTTCTGATGTAGCTTTTAAGGTGAGATTACTTCACATACAGAATAAAGACTGAACCTTAGAAATTCAGCAGCTGAAAATGTCTGGATAATGTTTAGTATTTTATATTATAGCTCCAAAGACTGGAAAGAAGGTGTGATTTTCCCTGTTACTTTCATCTCCGAGAGACTGTATAGAAACAATAACAGCTTTTTTTAGTTTTGCCGTTGACTTCAGTGGAAGGAACATTGGGTCTTTTGACAGAGAATAGACTTTAAATCTTGCAAGTAACCATATCAACAATTACCTTTCCAAATGGAAAAATACAGCTTTTCTAATGTAACAGAAACAACTGTGGATTGTAGGCTATGTTTTATTTCTTTGATTCCAGATATCAAACAAATTCAAGCTGACTTTAACGACTCCAACCCCCTTGCTTGCACTTCAATTATAAAGGAGACACTTTCCACTATTAAGCTCCTGTCAATTACTGTTTCTTTTTAAAAACAAATTCATGAAAACCAGTTGATAGCCCACAAATACAGGGTCATCAAATTGTTGAGATGACTAATGTAAAAAGTATGTAAAGCTAAGAATAAATGTTCATCTATTTTTTAATGTGGTTATAGATTGAAGAATAATTTATGTTGACCTGCTTTTCCTAATGCTTCGTATTTACAAAGATTATAAATAAATTGCAGTGGAGCATAGAAGTAAATTAAGTGTTCAGATGTAGTGACTTTAAAATGTATTTATGGAACTAACTTATTTGATGTAAGTGTGCCAGTGTATTATGAACTGGTAGGCAGTTCACCTCCCTACACGTTTGTCAGGAGATGACCTCAAATTTTGTAAGTTTATTTTCTTCACAAAATCTTCCTTTCTTAGGGCTGCTATCCCCATAAAGCCTTCAAAAGTTTTCTTCTAGATGTTCCTTTTGTTAAGGCCAGAGAAAAAAAAAGCATGGATTTTTTATCTCCTTGTAATCTGTAGAGCCATTTGGTGAAGTTCATGCTGGTTCCTGTTGTACTGGTGGCTTTTGGGAAGGGGATGCTTTTCTCTTATAAACCAGCTTGATGTCAGTAATAAATTCAGAAATAAACTCCCTTGATTTTTCTGGAGGCCCAATTGCAGCAAAATGAGAGCATGTATGTGATAGTGGATAGTTAAGTGACTTTACATGTCATAATATTTTGGAATGCAGGTTACCCAGGGGTCAAAGGTAACGAATATGACCCCCATAGATCCATGAGCACCTCTCCCTAAACAGCGGGGCTGCCACTTACTATTCTCTTACTTTAAGGAAAAAAGGAGGAAAAGACTTCTGCAAAGTCACAGCCTTCTGCTTGATCTATCACAACTTGCTAGATTTGATGTCCCAGTCACTCTGAACATGGGAACATGACTCATTTAAACTTTTAAAGAGAGATAATAGCAATGCAAATAAATTTTACAGTAACCCGTAATGCTTTTAATAGCATGAATGTTGATAGTGTTTTTCTACAAAGTCCTGAAGCACTTTACAGCTGCGCTGTTAAAACAGGAGAAGTTGTAAAATATAAAAGCTGTGGGGTTAAAAAGGACTGAAATCCTGTGTGAATCGGTGAAGCGTAGGTCAGGGCCTTACTCTTTGGCTTCTGGCTAAGCTTATAAACATAGGTGTATACATAAAATAACTATTGTTGCTTTTGTGAATACGGGCTAGAACTTTAAAGCAAATTTATTAATCATTAATTATCTGCCTGTACTGGAACTATTAAATAGTGATTCATCATAAATGATTTCATGAATCTCCAATGCAGAGTTTGAAAGAGGGCAGTACCCAGAAAGTTGAAGCAATGGCAGAGGTCTGATTAACTTTTTGTGCGGCCTAACTCTGTGTTACAGCACGTCTGCTAAGGCTTTCGTTCTGGGGTATCCAGTTGTGTATGTAACTTTATAGAGCTTTTCTTGGCTCTAGTTAAAGATATATTTTCATGCTGGCACATGGCCCCAGGGCCCTGCGCACCTTTCTAGACAAACCATATAATGAACACCGCCCGTGCATCTCTTTGGTGACCATCTTCCTCTCTGCAATGCTGTGAAATGTGCCTTGTGTTGTGCCAATATGTACAGATGTTAATTTCCTCTTCACAGTCTTTGGAAAGAACTCCACAGTTTCCAAACCTTTGCCTCCCAGCTTCTCCCTTTCCATTCCACACCTTATCTAGCAAGACCTGTGTTAGTGTCTGAATATCTGATTTAGCTGCTGCACAAGATCTAACCGCAGAATTTTTAAAATATACCATGATTTTGACTTACTGTAGCAGAGCCTTGATGGGATAAGCTGGAATATTGATAGGAAAGGGATAAATCTTGTTCAGGAAGGTCAGGCATAAAAAAGATATTACTTTGTGAACTCCATCATTTGGCAGCTGCAATCTTTGGAAAAGGAAGGAGGGAAACAGGCAAAGAGAATTTAATAGATTCAAGAGATTAGAACCTTTCAGATCAGCTGGGGCTGCTGAACTTCAATCAAGGACAGCAAACAAATGGTCTGTAGAGATGTTTGAGCCATTAGTCATCAGGTCTAACAAACCACCAGCAGGTGGATGAGGTAGCAGAAAACAGACAAATGCAGTGTCTATCTTCAGAAATGATGCAGCTCAGCCTCAACTTGAAAAAAAAAAAAAAGTTGGAAACAAATAATTGAAATAGTCATAAGCAACTCTAACATAGCAAGGAAATGCGTAACTGCTAGTGTGGGTTTACTGAGAACACATGTCAAACGAGTCTAATTTCCTTTTGCAATAAAGCACGAAACTGTAGGTGTTAGACACTGTCAGAGCTTTGCTGAGGCTGGCCTGTTTTCGTGGCATTCTCACAAGTCAGGGAGGGAAATGCTGGAGCCGTGGCTGCTGGAGTGCAAGACAAGCTGCATTAATGCATTCAGAGTTGTTATCAATCGCTTACCTCAACACAGGGGGATAACTTGTCTTCAGAGACAGAGGTGAGAGTTACATTGGGTCACAAGCCAAACAGAGTGACCAAGATCCTGCTGCTGCACAAAAGAAGCAGAGAAGTCAAGGCTTTGATGTGCACAGCTTAGTTAGCTCTTACAACTAACTCCTGCGCTGGTAAAAGCTCAGCTGAACATATAATGTTCATTTTGGGGCACTGCACTTAAAGCAAGATACAGACCAGCTGCAGGAATGACTAGAGCCTTGTGAACAAAATAAGTAAAGATTGAATGACACAGACCAAAAGCAGTTTAGAGGATGGAGGAAGGAAAAGCTGATAGAGGACACCTAGCTTCTGAAAACTTTAAGGGTCTTGTAGGAAAGGAGGGTCTAAGCTGTTTTCTGTACTGTAGGCAGTAGGACAGGCTGTAACCATCAGGCTAGACATTTAAAAAAAAAAAGCCCCAACAAAAAAAAAAATAGCCAAACCCTGCAAACTTAGTAATGATGCAGATAAAACATCATTGGAATAGATTTTCTGAGGGGGCTGTAAAATATCATTAAAGATCTTTAAGGATTGAATTAGACGAACTTTTGTCAGATGCAACTTAAGTGTATTTGAGCCTCCCTTAAGGCCAGGAGATACACATGATGACCTTTCTGGGTCCATTTCCCTATTTTCCTGTGATTCTATTAATTATATTAAGAGATCATAGCACACTAACGTCATTTTCCTCACATTTTGCTGGAGACTGGTAAAAAATCTTCCAATTCATCGTACTACCCTGCGAGCTTGCATTGATATCTCTGTGCTAAAGCATTTACAACATGCAAAGTGAATAAATAGTCTTTTAATGAAATGTATCCATGAAATGTAGGCCATTTCCTCTCAGAATTGAATTAAGCATCACAAGTGATCAATAACTAGATTTCTGTATCTGCTGAAAAGCACTGCTGTAGAGTTATATAAATAGTCCAGAGTAAGAGAATATGGCTGGTGTTTTATCACTGTGACTCTCTGAAAACATCCAAAAGCAGTTGCATGCCTTAAAAGATTTGTGACTAGATAGATCGATCCTGTCTTTCCACTGTAGGTTACTGGGTCAAATTTAGCTTAACCCCAGAATTATGAGTAATGCCTACTACCACATCCTACCGGAGACCTTTGCAAAAACCAATCAATCCTGTTCAGATTTCCATGAATCTGGCGAGGTTTTATTAACATGGCTTTTAGAAAGTAACGAGTCAAAATCTGCAAGAAATTGGGTACCTAGTTCAATATTCCAGCACAGAAGCAGCTTGATTTTAGATACTGTGAGCATTTTCCTCTTTTTGTTTTTGGTTTGTTTTTTTTTTCAATAGTTTTCACCCAAATGGGATTAAAATCCTTAAGGCTGGTAATTGCACGGCGCTGCTCACAAGTCTCAATGTAATACCTGGATGCAAAGGTGTCTAACCAGGGAATGGAAGTGTATGATTTTCTTTGGCTTGCCAACACTGGGCTACGTCTGCCCTGAGCTGTGGCATGAGATTCAGCTTTTTGCTACACAAATGGGTCTGTACAAATCGACACTCGAGTGGTCCGGTACCTGTGCCCTCGTGTTAGTCCCCTGCACGGGAATGCATTTGTATTTCTCATAAGTGATATGTCAAATAAATTGAATATGGTATTTGTGTAATAAAAAAAATCCTCAAACCCCAAACTTTTAAAAGAGATCAATCCACCTCTTCTAGTCTGGGGTAGATGCTGCGTATCACAAATGGAAATATTTTTTATTTCTAAGCTGCCCATTTAATCAGATGGTGCTTTAAGTTACTAATACGTTAATTAAATTAATTGTGAGTCAGACCTCTGTCTAATATTATTATGGGATTCTAATGTCCAGCAATGTGACCAGTAGAGATAGACATTCCTTCTTTCTTTAGGTTGCATATGCTTTTAGATGCTCAGACTCCTTTATTGCTGTTTTGTTCTCAGATTTTATCATTTATGGAAAACTCCCTTCAACCTTTAATTTTAGGAGCTGTGTACCTCACTGTGTAAACTGGGTCTGTGCCATCTACTGTCGTGGATGTGTTTGTTTCCATATTCCGTTTTTTCTTCTCAAAATGGTTGCTTATCGTGCTAAAGGGACCATGTTTTGGTTCTTCCAGCTCCATAAAGCTTAGGCTTGTGCTCACATCCCTCATCCTTTTCCCAAGCAGTGCAGGTGAGGTCAGAGCTGCTTGAAGAAGGATGAATGAAGGGTGTTCAGCACAGGTGTCGTGTCTGCTTCAGTTTTCTGTTACCCTGGTACCTCATGACAGCAACCAGTTGAGAAACTATGGATGTGATTGCATTCTTCTTTTAAAATAGCTTCAGATAACTTCATGCCCTCTCACCAGTGAGTGGGGCATGAGCTCTCTGAACCCTTTCCCATCCTGTTGAGAGCCCTTCAGACTGCTAAGTTTTCCAGACTTTTGTTCGTTGTTTCCATCTGACCTGCACAGTTGTCTGTTCAGTTGTTTAATGGTGTATACTGATGTGTTTCCAGCTACCTGACTATTAAGGACTGTCTATATTTTGCTACATTGCTTCTCATTTTCATTTCTGTTTTGTCGCTGTTATAACTGGAAGCCTTAATTAACCACGTACTTCACATGTGTTACCTGTTACCAAGGCAATATTGTCTTTAAATCTGAGGAGGTGGATTTGCTTTCTTTTTATCCCAAGTGCTCTGATTTCAGATCTGCACCTGCTTAGCAACAAAAAGACACGTGTTCAAGGGGCTAGCTGTAACCTTGGCTTAAAAGTACAGCTGAGTCTAGAGATGTTTGTCCTTTAAAAGAACCAAAACTCAACCTCTAAGCCTGTAGCAGCAGCCCTATACATGATAATGACATCAGATTCCGGTGGGGTCCATTTCTTTCTTTAGAAAAAAATAAATCATAATTTTGAATACAAAGCAGTAGGGCAGGACTTTGTATGGAGTAATCAAATCAAATTGTTACGATTTGTGCTTAATTGGGGGATACATATCAGTATGTACTGTGTTAGAAATACCCACACTCCTGCTATGGTTTAAGTGGCTCAAACCTGCAACTAACTTTGCCTGGTGGAGTGTAAAGGAAAGACAAACAAGCCTCTCCTCTCACCCCCAGTATTTATTTTGTTCTAGTGTAGGAAGATTCCTCTCAGTTGCGTTGTGTCCATCCCTTTTTTGATGCCACCAGCTGCCAGGTGTCCCAGCACATGCCCAATTATACCAAATCGGTTGCCATCCACCTTACCTTATGCTGAAGAACTGTTCTGGCTTCTCCGGTTTTTCCACCTTGAGGTCTTTAACAGCTCTTCTGTGCCGGAGAGAAATTCTGCACTGATGAAAAGCAGACTGTAGAAGGACATAATAATTATACTAGCAGAAAAATGTCAGCAGACTAATGTAGGTCCCCTATAGGGGTTTGAATCATCTTATGAAAAGTGAAGCCATTAAATAAAACAAAATGTTAGAGATTTTGTTGGGAGTGACAGAAGCAGCCAAATGTTCTTCCTGCTGTATCTCTGACATTCTGCAATTTTTGGCTGAGTAAGAACAGCAGGCTACCTTTCTCGGTTATCAGAGCTCAGATGTATATAAAGGTTACTTAAGATTGTGAGATGGGGAGAAAAATGTGAACCATGCCCCGCAAAAAGTACTCATTGGGTATTTTATTGTAAATTGTTTAAAAATAAAATTGAAAAAAACCCAACCTGCAGCCAAATCCTGGGAACAAATGAGTTCACAGGCACTGCAGAAGCTTGTCAGGATCATGTGGTCTTTTGCCTTTGAATGCAGGCTCAATTACAAACCCAGAATTACAAGGCCAACCTACACTGTTTCATTAATGGGAAAAAAAAATAAAATCAAATGCTAGAAAAATACCTAGTGAAGTGTGACCCCACATAATATGCAAATCCTGAATATTAATGAATAAGTTTAAACAAACTTGGTGTTTAGAACTACTTATTAATGAGTCTTTTGAAAGACTTGTTTCACCCATGGGGAAATGGAGGCTCTGCTTGCAGACTTTCTGTGAATAGGCTCTCATTATTCTAAGAGGAAAAGATATATTCTTTGACAAGTGTGCAAAGGGAAAAAAAAATCTGCCTGTGAGTGGGAGTCCAGTTTTCTACCCTGTATCTCACTAAAAGACTGTAAGAAAGGATTCTTACATTACATCAACCACAAATGACATGAGAATTTTCTTTAAGTTACTTCTGAAGCTGGCACCCAGGAGACTCTTGTTCGTGTAGAAGATATTTTTAAATTTTCAAAGAAAATTCAGAGTGTAACTTTTGTTTCATTCTCCCAGTTCCTTTTTAATCCGTCCCGTCTCTACTGGGTCCGATGTTCTTATAGGTGAGCCTTTTCTGTCTATTTTTTTTCCTCCCAAATGTAGTGTTAATTCACTGATAATCAAATAACAGTCTTTGATGCTGAGGTCTATATAGGGCAGCTCTTCCTTCCACCCTATGCCAGGTAGTACCAGCTCTCAAAAGGATTTTTCCAGACAACAGCAAAATACCTGAAGCACTGCAGTAGCTTGAGGGGAAACTTCTGGTTGATACTAAATGATATTCTACCTGGATGTTTAAATCAAAGCTGTTGATGGTGAGGGTGTAAAAACCCTCCAAGCGCTATCGGCGCCAGCATATCTTGTGATACCTTCCACTCAACATAGTAATGAGGAATTGTTTGTTAGGGTGGCCTGCAAGGGTGCAGTTATGGAGTAGGAGATGACAGGAGGTGGATATGAAGGTTCGGCGTAAGGTGGGGGCAGTGCTGTCCCCCCACGCTGAAGGAAAGGCTTTCTTCTTAGTCTATAAGATTATGTATCCCAGAATAAGAGGAACAAGTGGCCAAGTCCATGGAAAGCATGGCCTTTCTTCCTAGAGATGTTCATTTGGCTTTGGGGATGCCTTCATTTTTGTGTGTTATATATCTTACTGGTAGAACTAGTAAGGCTTGGGTAAAGAAAGCCAAGCTCTGTTCCGGTTTGGTTAACAGTACTTAGCAGTTTACAAGCCTCATGTTTTCTTGTCTCTTATCTGCAGTGAGGGGTTGTTTCTGTATTTGGAACTAATAGAGTTTAGAGCTGCAACATCTTTATTGGCAGTGACTAATGCCTGAACCAGAAAGAGCACCATTTGGTTTGCAGATCCCAAATCAGCCCCAGTCTAATCTCAGCCACGCTTTTGTCGTCCAAGATAATTCCACGCAAGCAAATGGCCTTACTCTGGGTATTACGTGATGTAATTGAAGTCTGAATCTGTCTCAAAGTCTACAGTTCTGACATTAAGGGGAAAAAAACCCAAACCAAACATATTTTTAAGCTAAGCAAAAGATGTAACATGAATAACAGCTACGGTGTATACTGGGACCATAGTGACAGACTACAACATTTTCAAGCAAAAACTTAGTGTTGTAACAGAACTGAAACAGCAACTCTTTGAACAAGATGAAACTTGAAAAACCGACAGCTCGGAGTGACCTTATATTCATTCTTTCTTTTTGGAAGAAGGCTTAAATGACACAAAGACCTTGTGGGTTTTGGTTGTCTGCTCAGAGACAGGACAGCCTCAAGTATCTTCCAGGTCCCATAGAAATAAATGACAGTGACATGTGCAGTGTTGAAATGCACGGTGTGGTGTGCAGTATAAAACGAGTGGCCTTAGTAGGACCTGCTGCACTAGCAGCTCAGCGCAGCAGAATTAGACCAAAACTGATTTTCTTATGCATGGACTGAAAGGCGTTCCAATTGCAAACTACATTTAGCAGAATACAGCTAAATAAGAAGTGCCTACGTCATCTACTGCAGCTAGATATATTCCTGAAGCACTTTAAACTAAAAAGCCTTTACGATTCTAAACAACCCATATGTCTGTCAAAGCTGTCATTGTGCTGCAGCAAGTAAAGGAAACAAAACTTAATTTGTAATGAAGCTTCCCCCGGCTGAAAGCACAAGTCTTCCCCGTTCTCCTTTCAGCCCCTGTTCACAATTGCAGCGCTCGCTCTCAGACTCCTTATAAAATGCTTTGCATTTCCTTTTGAATCACGTCAAGTTAATTTTATGGCAAACAATCTCTGTTTTCCGAAACACACAAAAGAAATATAATTATTGCTGGGTGGAAGGGAGTTGGATGTAAACTGAGCATAATGCTGGTAATTGTTTTTTTAGGCACTGGTGATGGGAAGATCTTAGCCACCTTATCAAAAAAACCCAACTTGAAAATGTCATTAGTTATAAATGAGAACCTTTATACTGTAATTCCAGTGTCAGAAGAAGAAAGCAACACCCTAATACCAAAAAAAAAAAACCCCAAAACCAAACCCCAAAAAAACCCCAAAGATATTATTCAGCAGACGATCTTTTTGGTAAATAAGCTACTCTTTGGTTTGCTGCTTGCTTCTCTACTCTGCTCCGGTGAGACCCCACCTGGAGTAACGTGTCCAGCTCTGGGGCATCCAACATAAGAAGGACATGGACCTGTTGGAGCAGGTCCAGAGAAGGCCATGAAGAGGCTCAGAGAGCTGGAGCACCCCTGCTATGAGGATAGGCTTGTGACAGTGGGGAGCATTCAGCCTGGAGAAGAGAAGGCTCCAGGGAGACCTTAGAGTCCCTTCCAGTCCCTAAAGGGGCTACAGGAGAGATGGGGAGGGACTCTTGATCAGGGAGGGGAGCAATTGGAGGGGTAAGGGTTTTAAATGGAAAGATGGGATATTTAGATTAGGTATCAGGAAGAAATTCTTTGCTGTGAGGGGAGTGAGACACTGGAACAGGTTGCCCAGAGAAACTGTGGCTGCCCCATCCCTGGAGGGGTTCAAGGCCAGGCTGGATGGGGCTTGGAGCAACCTGGTCTGGTGGGAGGTGTCCCTGCCCAGGGCAGGGGGGTTGGAACTGAATGGTCTTTAAGGTCCCTTCTAACTCTAACCGTTCCATGATTCTATGGTACATAACCAAAGAAATGGTCCCTTGCTTTAATCTTCAAAATTGTTGACATGTCCGGGTGAGATTTCAGGATGTTCAGCTTTGACCTCATTCTGCTCCTACTGCAGTGAGTGGGGGTTCTGTTGCAGGGACAATCTATGGCTGCCAAAACAACACATTGACAATCCTTACCCAAAGGTGCCGACCTCATGTCAGTGAGCTCTGCTTCTTCCTATATGTCATTCTGTTCCTGAAAGCTCAGCTGTATCTGTCTGTTCAGAGACAACATGTGTCTCAGAGTTGGCTGCCGTATCTACAGGGCTTCCTTCTCTTGTGTTGACTAAGTGTTTTCAAACTTGTTTGTTTTGGTGCTTTTAAAGTACAATTGTTTTCAATTACTTTTGATATAAGTGGCACTACAGGCAAGCGAGGCTGGCAAGATCTGGTCCTCATTGCAAACATTTCACAGTTGTAATCATCTAAATTGCCTTGTGAAATTGTTCATTAGATAAAAATTAATAAATCCTATAAATGAAATCCAACGCACCGTTAGGCTGTTGACATTAAATCTGGCATAAAAACATAGTTGTAAATGAAGTCATTTATATACACATTGATTTGGGGCCAAATTTTGAGGTCCTTGAACAGTTTTTAAACCAGTGTTTACTCTGGCAAGTCTGTTGAACGGCAGTGAAAACAGTGGCCTAAGTTACAGCTCTGCGAGCTGTTTAGGAAAACTTTATTTATTTATTTATTTATTTTAAAGCCAGTCTCTCACCTGCTGAATGCAGCACATGGGGAGAGAGTTCAGGGTCTTGAGGAGGACAGACTTCTCCATTTCCCTGTTTCTGACCACACAAAGAAATTAATGTGTAAATGAGTACAGTTACAGTGACTTCTGTACGGAGCCCTGCGCCTGGGGCCTTGTAGTCTCGGTAGATGAGAGGGTGTTCTTCCTATTGATTAGCAGGTTTTTATTTAATACACCCCCCTAATGTTGTAACAGACTCTAGGGTTGCCTCAAGTTGTAGTTCGGTAAGAGAGGCAGGGATCTAAACTAAAGGCATATATTTAATTGGAATAGTAGTAAGAAGTAAATTATTTTCTTATTCGTTACAGGGTGAAACCAAAATACCACCTTTCAAATCGATGGAGCTACTTCATAATTATATCAACAGCTCTGAAAACCGAGCTGAGCCTCAAGTTTTGGGGTTTTGTAGTCTCTTTGGGGAAAAAAATGGTTATGATTTGT
The DNA here is from genome assembly GCA_013400055.1 of Nycticryphes semicollaris. NCBI lineage: Eukaryota > Metazoa > Chordata > Aves > Charadriiformes > Rostratulidae > Nycticryphes > Nycticryphes semicollaris. Next base: position 310,479 of record VXBJ01005843.1, read on the forward strand.
CTCGGATGAGTTAAAAAAAAAAAAAAAGGTTAGAAAATGAGTGATTCTGTAAACAAATTTAGTCTATCGACAGATGGGAGAAATGGAGAACAGGTTGTAAAAGTATAAGCTAAAGCATTATTAATATTGTACTGTTACTGAGCCAACTTGTAGAGGAACTGAAAAAACATCCTATTGGTTAGGTAATCACTACACATATGCTTTTGGAGATTAATACTTTGAATTTTCAAAGCTTTTATATGTGTCAGTTCTGCTAAAAGGATGAAACTGCAAAAATGCACTGGTAGCAAGTTTAAAGCATTAATAGCAATGTCAGATATACTTTAAGGATAATCACAACTCCTTTACATCCAGTAGACCTTGTAGTCTCAGATATGGAAATAAGACTTTTGACAACTCTAAATGTTTGAGAAAGAAGGGAAAAGGCCAAAGGATGTTACATAATACTTTAAACCTGGGTAGCTATTTCTTGCCTTGGTGTTGAGTTCCATATTCTGTGTTATCTGTACGCAATAGTGGTGGTCTTTAAAAGTGATTGCATAATCACTGTGGTTTCTTCTCTTTCTTAGGGTAGTAACTGAATTTTTACAGACTCTTTAAAAAAACATATAGCACTGCTTTACTCCAGGAGAGTATTAAGACTTTTCAAGTATTGGGAATAGAAGTAACTTAGAGTCCTCAAACTACCCACCTAGAAGTCAAGTCTAACTCATGTTGGGGGCAACGGCATTGGCTGGGATTTATTTATGTCTGGTGACTTAAATACGTATTTAATGCTAGATAGAATTTGGCTTTCTGACAAAGGCAGACAGGAGACAAAGTCTTCTATCCACAAGCTGTTGTATGGCGTTGGAATATTTTCATTCCATATGATATTCACTAATGGATACGAACTCAACTTGATCATCATTAGTGAAGATGGGGGGAAAAAAATTTACCTATTGGGTAGCTTCAGTTTTAAGATATGTGATTTCAAACTGGGATGCAAAAGAAGATTTATTTTAAGTGAGATCAAATTTGGCCTTGATTTGAGTTTTAAGTTTGTTTATTAACAAACTGGGTCCTTTGTGAGAACCAGAGAGGTGAATCTGCAACACCTCACAGAATCATGTCCAATGCTTGAACACTCACAGTGTCAAGCTGTGCTTGTAAGAGGTGTGCAAGATGAGGATATATTTAACTCTGTCACTGAATCTAAACATAATAAAATATATTATCCAAAAATCTAGGTTCTTATTCTGATGTTTTAATTAATGATGATTAGTGCTGACTGGTGCTACTCACATAGCTGGGTCTGGTGTGAGAGACACTGCCTGCAATTGTGATGGAAACCAGGTCAAAGCTAGAAGCTTTTCAAAATCCCATGGCACGTCTATTTGCCTGGGTGGCAAAACGTTCACCTCTGAGGTTTGTATCTGGTTACCAGGTTTCGACACCTGAAACCTACAACGGGTGAGTTCAGATTTCTGATTTCAAAGGAGACAAATCAGGCCCCCAGCAAGTCTCTGTCTTGGTTTGTTTTTTTTATTATTTTTATTTTTCCTAGCTGTACCTATTGCTATGTAAGAAAACATAACTTATTATGAGTTGCATGAGTCTAAACAGGAAACATATATATCGTGTGCGAATGTGTCATCTTTGAATCCTAATACTAACATGGGAAATAAGAGCAGTTGTGAGATCGCTGAAGTAAGGTGAAAAAGACAAATCACCTCAGGGTGCCCCAAGATCCCAGCACTAGAATATTTGCACTTTTCTTTATTTTAATGTTTTCATTTATTCTTTTCCTGGTATTCAGCAAGGGCCCCTTCACACCTAAAGAAGGAAGAAAATATCCTGTTAAAACAGTTGGCATTATCTGCAGGAATGTCTTCTCATAGTGTGTCCTATGTATTTAATTCTGTTTGTAGAGCATCTTTATAAAAGTGCTTCAATGACTATTTTAGGGTTCCCTGTAAGCTTGCTCGAGATGTTAATTTAACTCTTGATAATATCTGCTGCTTTGATTATTAAAAGTAATCTCAGCATTGCTGGGCATTGTGTTTGAGATAAAGATGTCCCTCACTTTTTCATGACATTAGGAAGTCTTCACCTGCCCAACTTATAAAGTTTGAGGTCTAAAGCTGCACTCCCTTTTATATATTTGGCAATGGCTTATTATTTATATTTCATAAGCAAAATTATATCTATCTTATTAATGTGACTCCTCCAGTTAGGAAACCTTAAGGTATGGTCATAGAGGGAAGAAGTGCCTCACCCAGAAAGAAAGCACAAGGGTCTTATCTGCCTCAAAACTCCTGGGCATCTGTGCTTTGCTTTGTGTCTAAAGACTGTGTGTGAGGGTGCGAATTTGGGAGCTAAGCAAGCTGACAATTTCTCTTCAAAGTCATCCTTGCTGCAATTCATTTTCAGCCTTTTCAGTCTCCCTTGGACAGTTACAAAAGACAGCTTTATTATGCAGCTCTCTTTCCCCTATTTTTGTACATATCATTTTCTGTTTGTCATGTTTAGGGCACTTTCATTTCCTCTGTCTCACAGAAGCAGGGATGATTACGTTAAGTGTGGAAGTCTCCTCCCTTTACTTTTGGATGGTAAAACAGAATTATTTTCCATTATTCTTCATAAACTTTAGTGGGTTTTTTTTCTGGGTAAGTGTTAAAGTGGCAAGACCCCCATGGTAAAACAGAGCTACAATTACAAGCTGGGGAAGGCTAAAGTTGTATTAATAAAATGACTTTATGTTGTCCTTGTGAGATGTACTAGCTACTAGCTGCATTACAGCATCTTTCCTTCTATATAAATCCCCTGGAAAAGATGTAGGAGCTGGAAGGGACTGGAAGACATCTTCAATCCTGTTTAATCACCACAAGTAAAAGGAAGGTATTAGAAATACCCCTGAGGCTAATCCTGACAAATCACCCTCATTCTGAAAGGTAGAGGGATATGTGCAAACCCTGTTATTTCAGAGCTTCCGCCCCTAGGAAAACCTGAGCGAGACTGAAGCCCTCAGCCTTACACCTAGACTTTGTGAACTTGATCATCTGGACTGCCAGTTCACAGCTCTTAAGGTATTCAGATATTGCAGTGGTGAGGATTAAGTAGATAACTTACTGGCTAGAAGGCTAAATCTTCTAGCCAGTAAGCTTCTCGGGATGGAGATACAAAATTAATGATCGCTTCAAAAAATGTATATGACTTACCTTCCAGACATGCAGAACTCTCCCTTACATCTGCCTTCCTATTCCCATCGTGTCCGCTCCAGCGCAGAGCTTCTCTTGCTGCCAGTAGCAATTTCTCCAGCAGGACTGAAGGTTGAAGGGCTCATCTCCCATTTTCCTAAGCTGAAACAACCGTACGGGGTTTCCAGCTGAAAACCACGTACTGCAGAAGGCACCATGCTGCACACAACAGCTGCTCCCCAGCTCGGTCCTTTCTCTCCATAGGTCTCCCCGCTCAACAAAACGGCCATCGCTCGAACCGGGCGATGTGTGTGCACATATGTTAGTTGGGTAGAGCAGAATGTGAGATACAGAGAGGGGGATGCCTTTCCTGGAGACCTTTATAGGTGTAGGAGAGATGCAGCATCTGCCAATCCATGTTTGGGGCACTGGCTTGTTCCGCTCCCCCCAGTGCCACATAGCAGATGGGAGCATCTGCCCTTGCTTTTGTAGCCATTGGCACCGTGATTAAAGAGGAGATTGCATATTCCAAAGTCACACACGTTGCTTCAGAGGATAAATCAAGGTTTTGTTTGATTCAAAAAGTGAAACAAACCCAGCTTCTTCATGCACTGAACTTCTCAGTTTTGGGCAAAGTGTTTTGGGTTGGAACCCTGTCAGTCGCACTGACTTGAGGGCTTTAAAAATGCATCATGTTTTACAGACAGGTGCTGTCTTTGGAATCTCTACAGTATTTCCAGATTGCTCTATATCCAATACTGGCATTACATGAAGGAATAAAAGTGTTCTCCCACTTGTACCAGTTTCTCAGGAGTGGCGTTTTGCTTTTACTGTAAACATGTCTGTTTGATACAAAAATGGTGAAGAATCTTTCCTGGGCTCAGCCTTACATCAGTGCCTGATTCTTTTTTTATTTTATTGTAATTTTAATTTCTTTCGTCAGAGAAAAAATTGAGTGAGTTTAATGCCCTTCACGTTCTGTCCTACAATAACACTCAAAATTCAACCGGAAGATACTCAAGTGCTGGGATGTGATTTTGCTTTCCTCACTGGAAAATAGTGTGTGAAATAGTCCTTCACCAGGGACATATTTTTCAGTTGAGGAAACCTTAAAGAGTTTATTCCTAGCCTGTCTGTTCTCTTCTTACCCTTTCATTTTGCCTAGGAAGACTTCTGCTTCCTCGTGTCCTTGCCTCTGCTTCCTCGTGTCCTTGCCTCTGCTTCCTCGTGTCCTTGCCTCTGCTTCCTCGTGTCCTTGCCTCTGCTTCCTCGTGTCCTTGCCTCTGCTTCCTCGTGTCCTTGCCTCTGCTTTCTCTGTGCCCATGTTTAAGACCTGCTTTGTATTTCATACTTCCCTTTGAAGTTCTTCCACATCCGTCTGCTCAGAGGTGATGTTCTTCCACATCCACCTGCTCAGAGGTGTCTCTGATCACCTCTTCCAAGTACCTTATGAGGGATAAACCAAGATGTAGGTCCCACTACCTGCACCTTCCAGGTACGATCACCCAAGTGGGAGCCAGGAGGTCTGTTTCCCTCGGTCTTTTTCTGCCCTAGTTGAATGGACCCGTATTTTGTCTCTTCCACTCAGGGTGCTGCTTTCTCTTTCCCAATTTGTCAAGGAGAACAACAACCACCAAAAAAACCCCTGCTCTTCATTTGTTCAAATACCTAAATGATGACTAACACTGGTAGTGAAGAGAGCTGTGGATTTTTATTATGTTTACCCTCACTAGTCTAACAGTAAACTGGCAAGGACTCACAGGAGGGACTTGTTACAGTGGTGTAAAAGCGGGCTTGCTCTAGTAACCTGGTAATCTACTGACACAGGTTGTTCCCATGGATTCTTTTTTTTAATACAAAAAAATATAGAATAATTTCCCTAGAAAATTCTTCCCTAGACTGAAGAATTCTGGTTTAGCTTTTGTTATGTCTCGAGCGTGTAATTTGCTACCTAGCTAGCCTTTGGTGCCTCTGTTGATGTCTGTGTACCATATATTGATGTTTGCCTAATGAAATGCTGCTCTGGAAGATTTATGGATGTACATTAATAGAATAATTAAAGGTCTTGGAAAGCCTCAGATGAAATGGGTACCGGGTCAGGGCAAAAGAGAGAGAGGAGGAGGTGATGGGGCTGCACCTATGGCCAGTTGACCTGACCTGAGGCGTTGTGGGGTGATGGGGGAGGTGTCCCTGCCCCATGGCAGGGGGTTGGAACTCGATGATCTTTAAGGTCCCTTCCAGTTCTAACCATTCATGATTGCGTGGGGGTGGTGGAAGGGCACCCAGTGAGGAAGGGCTGGCAGCCCTTACTGAGAAGAGGGTCCTGGGGAGCGTTTTTCCCCATGGTCTTTCTCTGGGCTCCCACCCACCGGGAGCACAGCTTCTCTCCCTTTCCTCACCCAGTCTTCTTGCAACTGGGAAACTGGGGGTGGGGGGCTTGAGAAGATTGGGAGGCAGAAGCTGGGAGCCCACCCATAGCATAAGGAGTAGGACGCAGAGCTGGCTTTATATGTGGCGGGGCAGAGAGAGGAGGAAATCCCGGCAAATCCTTAAAGCCCCGGAGAGTGGGGGAGACCGGGGGGCGGAACTTTCCGCGCCCGCGGGTTGGGGCTGCGGCTGCTCCAGCATCCCCGGCTGGGCTGAGCGTCACCTCTGACGTACACACACCGGGGGGATGCGCCCCGCCACGGCACCGGCTCGGGGGG